>CM053783.1:834367935-834827935 GCA_028749045.1 Cupressus sempervirens
TTCACTCGATTACTAAAGGAAGTCTGAAAGAAAATTGTTTCTAAGTTAGTGTTGATCGAGTTGGGTCAACTAATGAAGAATTTTCTTGTATCAGTTTGGTTGGTTAATTTTAGCTTACTCATGAGATGAATTTCATTTATTTGAAATTGTATTCAAGCTGACTTGACAAGGTAAATCATATAAGTATAAGGTTAAGTTGTGGAATTGAAAGTGTGAAGCATGGGATTGAAAAGATAAATCAAGAAAGTGAATTGGAAGGATATTAGAGTTGACCAAGCTAAAAAGAACATTTTGATCAAGGAGGATCAATTATTCAAGCTAGAATTGAGATATGAAATCAACAAAGATAAGTTTGCATCAACAATCAGGTCATATCATTGTTACTCTCTAATAATTGTAACAGTGTATAAAATCTCTTAATAGAGTTAGCTTAACAATTATTTGTCAAATCCTCTAACGAGGTGGCATTTCTAGATTGAAGTGCCTAAAGACATCTAACAAAGCCACTCCTAACAAGGAGATCTAAATCCTTTAATAGAGTCACACCTAATAGTGTGTTTTGTAACCTTTAACAAGGTTGTCTCTTAACAGGGCTTACTTTAGAAGAGTGAAAAATAGTAACTAGTTGCAATTGGTGGTTTTTCCCAAATTGGGTTTCCATGTTAAATATCAATGTCTCTTGTGTTCATGTTATTTTCTTTACATTTCTGCAACTTAGTTAACTTATAGTTAATCACATTAAATATCTAAAGAGTTAATATTTTAGTTCTTACCAAGTGACAACAATTCTTAGTGCTTTCTGAGTGATTCTAGTTCTAACTGAGTTGCAATAGTATTTTACTTCCAACTGAGTTTGGTTTTGATTTGTATTGACATCTAAAAGATCTGGGATTTATTTTTGTAGTGACTAATTCACCCCTGCCCTCTCAGTTACTCCTCTTATATTTCCAACACATTATTTTCAATTTAGTCCAAGAATATTGTTCATTACATTTCCAAACGTGTTTCACTCCTCCACATTTATCTTCATTATGCTCAATCATATTAAAATCACCCACAAACATCAGTGTGCATTAGGGAAGTCATTTTCTAATCAGCCCCAAAAAGTGGCTTTATCTCTATAATCATTTATAGCATAAACATTGTATATTCCTTTGGTGTTGTCTTTCACTTTGAAAGTCACCCGCTGAGCTATTTGACAAGGGGATAAGCCCCCTACTTCAGTTATATCATTCAATTGGGGACCAATTAATATGGAAACTCCACCTTATCCTTTTCCAAAGAAATATCAATGTGTTAAAAGCATGATAACTTACCACTTTGATTTCTTGTAAATAAATTAAATCTTTGGAAGATGTATTATTACACCATTTTCTCACAACATACATCCTATCTGGAATTTATAACCCTTACAAATTCCAACTATGTAAGTGTATCATTGATGTTAATTTTGTGTGGGTTTCTAGTTCTTGTACAATCTATTAAAATATACATGCATATCTTGGGTTCTCTTATCCTCTCCCTCTCTCTTTGTTCTAGGACTATTATGTATTTCCACCATCTTTCTTTTCTTGTTGACATTTTTGCTAAACACCTCAAGGAAACCTTCGTCGTCAACAACCATTAATTAAGCATATTTCCTAAAGGGAGTGATCTATTTGTTATTTTTTTGTCTTGCACTTGGGATTCAAAGTGTCATTCAAGGGGGTAATCTATTCCAAAGATTCTTATTCAAGCCTTCTCACCCTAATAACTCTTTCTTTAGTGGTTTCAAGCATAATTTATTGCACTGTTTTTGGGTGGGGATATCTTTATCGAAATTATTGATAGGTTGGGGGATAGGTTGGAAATCATTATACTCTTCCTATAAAAGAGGGCTAGCCAAAGTGATAAATTTTCCATTTGGTATATAATTATTAGTATTGTTTATAGGGCTAGAATTATTATTAATCACAAATACTTCAGTCGATCTCTTAGTTAATTTTGCAAGGGTATTTTTATCATTGTTCTCAACACTCCTTTCATTGTTTGAATTAGGGTTAGCTTCCACTATAATATAAGGATTAACATTGGAGGCCTTCTATATATTCTTCAATGATGAACAAACATGTTTGGTATGCCCATTAAGTTTATAATGGAAACATACCCCTAAATTTCCCAGGAATGTAAATTCGCAAGAATGAGCATTGTCTTCAATTTCTAATATCAATTTCAGGCTTGAGAGAGATAAAAACACAAGAAATTGAATGAGGCAAAGTAACCCTCAATCCTCAACTTTCAAGGTTGAACCTAAGGGTTTTATAATTTGGGGAATAAACAATAAAAATTCTGGATACACATTGTGCAATTCAACCTAGTAGGGAGACAAATGAGCAACCACTTTTTAAATGTTCTCATTCAATGACCAAGTAAAGGCTTTGAATATGGATTGGTCCATGTTCTAGAAGCACTTTTTTAGAACTCTTTCTTGCTACTATGATTTGTGAGAAACACAATGAAAAGAGCTATCTGGATCATTCTACTGATATTAACAATAATGCCAACCTTTTTTCTCCACACATTGTTAAACTAGTCATCTACAAATTTTTTGGCTACTAAAAATTTAATTTCCATGCATCCAAGAAAAATAACAACATTTTTAAAATAATTATTTATATTTAATAGCTCTCATCATATCTTCATTAAGAGAAAGGAATAGGGTTTTCAAATTGTTAGAAGCCCCCTCTAGGGTTCACAACTTTAAGGATTCTTTTCTCTCTCACTTCACATTAATTGGTTCTAGTTTCTAGGCCTTCACTTGCTCCCAAATATGGTCTTCTAAATAATTCTCCATTAAAACATGCAGACAAACAAAACTAAATACATGACTAATTTACCACGCAACCTTGTATGATGGTTTAATTGCCTCTATGTTTTACCTAGATTTTTCCCCTGAAACATTCCATAGTCATTAATAACTTGTATTTTATTCTCACTATTATCATGTCCCACATTTATTTTTGTCATTTATTGAAACAAACATATATACCTTTTGTTGATAATAATTATTCAATTATATATTGACATTGATATTACACAAATCTTATACTCTAACCGAGCACTGTCAGTTGGAACCGAGTTTAGAAGACTGCAGCATCAGTTGAGCAAAAGTCAAAAGAAGCAAAGTTTAAGGGTTCTTGTGTAAACTAAGGTAGGCCAATTGCCAAAGGAGTTCAGTGTAAACCGATTCAGGTCAATTACCAAGGAACTCAATGGTAACCAAGTGACCCAGTTTTTAGTTTTAGCTGACCTAAAGAAGATTAGTTAGTTTATGCAAGTGAACTCAGTGGATGTTATTTTTTTTATTTGAAAGGGTATTCAAGCTGACTTGACATTGGGTTTCATATATATGAAAGGTCAAGATTTGGATTGAAATATGAGAAAGTGGAGAAGAAGATAAGATGCAAATAAAGAAGGATATCTAATTTAGAGTAGAGTATCCAAGGAGCTTCAAAGAATATTTTGATAAGGAAGGATCTAAAGGATAAACCAGAACAGTGATAAGAATCTACAATTCAGTTGCTTCATCAATTAGGTCAATCATTGTTACTCTCTAACAATTGTAGTAGTGAAGAAATCTGTTAACAGAGTTGACTTAACGATCATTTTGTAAATCCTCTAACAAGATGAAATTTCTAGATTGAAGTATCTTGAAGACCTCTAACAAAGCCACTTCTAATAGGGTGATACAAATACTTTAACAATGTCACACCTAACAGTATGTTTTGTAACCTTTAACAGGGTTGGCTCTTAACAGGTCTCACTTCAGAAGAGTGAAAAGTTGTAACTAGTGGCATTGATGGTTTTCCCAAATTGGATTTTCACATTAAATCTATGTGTCTCATGTGTTCATGTTATTTTCTTATTACTTTATCTTTCTACAACTAAGTTACTAAAGGTTAATACACATCACTATCTTAAGATTTCTTTGTAAATTGAGTTACGATGAATTTCTACTTCTAACCAATTGATGAGTTAAAAGGAAGTTTGTATTGACATCTAAGGGATTTGGAATTGTTTTAGTGGTAATTGATTCACCCCTCCCCTCTAAGTTACTCCTCTTATATTTCCAACAATTGGTATCAAAGTTGTTGGTGCTTACAAGAAAGGTTTCAAGGACCTAAGCTAAAGATCAAGATGTCTTACAAAAGAGAGATTCCTAAGTTGAATAAAGATAACTTCAAAGCATGACAGGAACTCATGAAGCTACATTTGGGAACCATTAGAGATACAAGCCTAAAATTCCTAAAGAACCAGTATGTGGAACCTCTTAGTCCTTTGACTGTGGATCATATGGTAGATAAAAAGAATCACAACACAATGATGATTGACATTGTTTCTGCTCTCAATTATTTTGAATTTGACGAGAACAAATATTGACTTACTACTTATGGAATGTGGAACAAGTTGCAAAAGATCTATGCAGGAGATGAAAATGTAAGAAGAGTGAAAGCAAAAAATTTAAGAGGCCAATTTGATTAGATGAAGATGAGTGAAGATGAAAACATTGTGAAATACAATGAGAGAATCAAAGCAAGTGTGAGTGCAATTAAAGCTTTAGGAAGAAAAATAGAAGATACAACAATAGTCAGCAAGGTATTAAGAAATCTTCTTCTTATTTATGCAATTAGAGTTTCAACTATTCAAGATATGAGATGTGATCCCAAAAATGATATAACTTTGGCTGCACTAGTGGGAAGGTTGACATCTTTTGAGTTGGATAACTTTGATAACTATCTTCCTAGATCTCACAACATAGAATCAACATTCAAAGCCAAAGTAACCCTTGGTAGAAAGGGAGGAAAATCAAAAGGCAAAAAGACTAACAGTGAAGAAGAAGAATTATATGATGACCTTGAAGCCATTGAAGTCCTACTTGCAAGAAGGTCACCAAAAGACAAAGGTAAATATAAAGGGAAAATTATATTGATTTGTTTTTCTTGTGAAGAAGTTGGTCACATTGTTGCAAGGTGTCCAAACAAGGAAAGTAAAGATGACAAAAAATCCAGCATGTTCAAAGGCAAGAAAGATTTCAAGAGCTATACAAACTACAAAGACAAAGGTAAGAAATCTTGTTATATTGCTAAAGATTATGACAATGACAATGAAGATGAAGATGAAATGGTATATATTGCTATTAAAGATGAAACGAATGATGAAGATAATGAAAAGATGGCACTTATTTCTCATGTTAGCAAGAGTAACACATGGATAATAGATAGTGGTTTTTCTCATCACATGAATGGTGATAAAACTAAGTTTGAACACTTGGAGCACTATGATGGTGGAAGTGTTAATTTTAGAAACAACGAACCATGTTATGTGAAGGGAAAAGGTTACGAACTGCATTGACTGATGGAATCAAATGTGAGACATAATCCTCTAAGTGTGGTATAATTGAACAACATTGGATTCAAGGTAGAATTCATGAATGGGAAGGCCATGCTTCTGGATGGTAAAGGAAACCTAGTTGGAACTATCAATTAGACTAAAGGTAATTTACTTGACCTAGACTTCACTAAAACCACATGTTTGCTAGCTTAGATAGAGGAAGTCGAGTCTCAAATAGAGGAGACCAAGTCTGTAATGCAACTTGAGCTAGAAAAAATTCTAACTGAGTCTCAGATAGAGGAACTTGAGTCACAGACTATGGGAATCAAGTCTCAGTCAGAGGAACTTGAGTTGCAAATAGAGGAGATATTGAAGGCCTTTGGAATGGAAGATTCCAAACTAGTTGGAACACCTATGTCTATTGGGTATAAGCTATCCAATAATGATGATTCAAAAGAGGTAAATCAAACTACCTATAGATCTATGATTGGGAAACTTTTTTATGTTATTCAAATAAGACCTAATATTGCATTAGTAGTTGGTATAGTTGCAAGATTTTCTACAAATCCTAGAGAAAATCATATGATGGAAATGAAAAGAATCATGAGATATCTAAAAGGAAATCAAGACTATGGTTTATGGTACAAGAAAGGAGGAAACTTCAAGTTGAAATCCTTTATAGATGTTGATTGGGATGGAAGCATTGATGATAGGAAGAGAACTAGTAGAGGAGCATTATTTCTTGGAAAGAGGTTAGTATCTTGGACAAGCAAAAAGAAAAATTGCATCTCTCATTCTACAACAGAAACATAATATATTGTTGCAGCGGTTAATTGTTCCAACATAATGTGGATCGAGCAACTATTATCAAGAATGAAGGAAGAAAAAAGGATCTAGTGGTTATCTATTGTGATAACACAATTGCAATCAATATATTTAAAAAACTAGTGATGCACATCTAGACAAAACACATTGCGATCAAGTATCATTTTCTGAGAGAAATAGTTCAAGATAAAGAAATAAGATTAGAATATGTGAACAAAAAGGAGCAGGTTGCTAACATATTTACCAAACCATTACCTAAGGATGCATTTTTGTATCTAAGAGGAAAGCTAGGGTTCATTCCCCTGTCTGATGCTCACTAGAGTACAAATTAGTGATACATCAATCTTACTACTTTGAAGATCTATCAAGTTGATGCAAAGAAGTTAGAGCACATTGCATTTGAATCAGTACATCGGGTTATAAAATCACTTTGTCAAGTATTTGGCATTTGATGTCAAAGAGGGAGAGAATCATGTCATATATTCATTAAGGGAGAGATTGGTGTAATCAGAGAAGAATCAGAGGCATTAATCTGCAAGAGGGAGAGCTTGATCTAATGGAGTCTAAATATAAGATGACAAAGGGAGAATCTTAGAGGGAGTTCTTGTGGATGGATGGAGAATCAGAATGAAACTAAGGATATTATAAAATCTTATAAATCATTTTGATTGCTTTGAGTTTTCTTTGCTTAATGGCATGTTGTGTTGCCATCAATGCCAAAGAGGGAGATTGTTGATAACAATTATTCAATTGTATATTATCATTGATGTTACACAAATGTTAACTGAGCACTGCTACTTGGGACCGAGTTCAGAAGACTCTAGTATCAACCGAGAAAAAGTTTAGAAGAAGCAAAGTTTAGGGATTCCTGTGTAAACTGAGTCAGGTCAGTTACCAAAGGAGTTCAATGTAAATCAAGTCGGGTCAGTTACTAAGGAACTCAGTGGTAACCGAGTGACCCAGTTTTTGATTTTAGCCAACCTACAACATATTAGTTTTAGTTATTAGTTGGTTTATGCAAGTCGACTCAATGTATTTATTTATTTGAAAGAGTATTCAAGCCGACTTGACATTGGGTTTCATATATATGAAAGCTCAAGATGTGGATTGAAATATGAGAAAGTAGAGAAGAGGATAAGATGCAAATAAAGAAGGATATCTGATTTAGAGTAGAGTATTTAAGGAGTTGCAAAGAATAGTCTGATCAGGAAGGATCTAGAGGATAAACCAAAATACTGATCTGAATTTGCAATTCAGTTGCTTCATCAATCATGTTAATCATTGTTACTCTCTAACAATTGTAGAAGTGAAGAAATCTCTTAACAGAGTTGAGTTAATATTCATTTTGTAAATCCTCTAACAAGGTGGCATTTCTAGATTGAAGTGTGTTCAAGATGTTTAACAAAACCACTCCTAATAGGGTGATACAAATCCTTTAATAGGGCCACACCTAATAGTGTATTTTGTAACCTTTAATAGAGTTGACTCCTAAGAGGGTTGGTTTCTAATAGGGCTTATTTCAGAATAGTGAAAAGTTGTAACTAGTTGCATTGGTGGTTTCCCCAAATTGGGTTTCCATGTTAAATCTTGGTGTCTCACGTGTTCATGTTATTTTATTATTGCTTTATCTTTCTGAAAATAAATTACTAAAGGTTAATACACATCATTATCTTAAGATTGCTTTGTTAACCTAGTTACAATGAATTTCTAGTTCTAACTAAGTTGTGAGTTAAAAGGAAGTTTTTATTGACATCTAAGGGATTTGGAATTTTTTTAGTGGTAATTGATTCACCCCTCCCCTCTCAATTACTCTTTTTATATTTCCAACACCTTCGATAACCAAACCCTAAATGACACAATAAATCTAATTGACATGCCACACAAACAAAAATTGTCATATCCCCATTTTAAGATAGAATTTTAATAATAATTAGATAATACAATATTATTAATTAAATAATAAAGTTATATTAAAACTAATATTGAAATATAAAACAAGAAAATAATAATTATTTAATTTGTATTATTAATAAAATAATATTTAGTATGATATCTTAAATAATTAAAATAATAATAAAATTTTAAAGTAAAGAAAGAAAGAAAATTAAATACAAGAGACAATATTGTAGAAAGTATGTTAACTTTCTAAATAGAATTTAATAATAAATACAAATAAATACAAATAAGTAAGTAAATAAATAATATAACATAGAATAATATAAATTAACTAAATCTAATGAAAAGTCAAGAGATGTTTAACAAATAGACATGACTCCTTAAAATTAAGATATAAAAAGGAGGAGAGTTTATTTTAGACAGGGAAAAGAAAAAAGGAAGAGAAGAGGAGAGGAGTTAAAAAAGGAAAAATGGAAGAGGAAAGTAATATGAAGAAAATAAAAAAGTGACTTTTTGAAAAGGTATCAATGGTATTGAAGGGATGTGAACCTTTGAAAGGGTCATAATTATGAATAGTTGTGACTCTTAAAAAATATTGGGATTTTCCAAAGGATTTTAGTTATGAAAAGTTGTGACTTTTCGAAAAGGTTATAACTATGAAGTGTTGTGACTTTTCAAAAGATTTGTATTATGAAAGGTTTTGACTTTTGGAAGAGAAGAAATGAAAAAGTATATTTTTTCCTTTCCTTATAATTAGAAAATGAAGAGTTTTGGAAAATAAATATAGAGTTGAGATAATCTAGAAGGAATAATTCATTGAAGGGTCAACTAAGGATAGAGTCACATAGACCAAGAAAATAAGAAGGTAAGAAAGATATGTTTATAGATTATATTTATTTAATTATGTTTATGAATTTATTTTTATTTATGAATATAAGTTAATTAATTATTTAGTACATGTATTTCTTACAAAATGATAAAGAACCCATAGTGCCAGTATAAGGGCATTGCTCACCTATATAAATGGCTTCATGCTAGTATAGAGTCAGGAGTCATCTTTATATAAATGGCTAAGATGGGGATTGATGGAATCTTATAGTGCCAATGCAAGAAGTGAGATCCTTATATAAATGGCTATCGTGCTAGTGCAAGAGATGAGTAACCTTGTATAAATGGCTAGATGAGAATGAGATAATGGCCCAAACTATGGCAAGAATAATATATCTATAATTGTTAGTATTTAAACCTAACATTTATTTTGAAGGTATTAGTATTTCAAATCAACCCTAATAGTGCAAACATTACAAAAATACACATAGACTATAGAGAAACGAAGCAAACACACGCACTAAGAAACACCAAGCATGTATGAGAAAAATACAAAAGGCCAAGGAAAGACTCCTCATGGCCATACAAGTATGGGAAGACACTTTGAGGAGAGTATACATGTCTCTATCATAGAGTTCCACGTGTAGAGCAAAAAAAATCTCTCTTGAAAAATTTAATATAAACATATTTCAAATGTGAGAAAACACATTATATGTATAGAAATATTGACATTATTAATTTTTTATGCAATCAAATCCAAAATATATAGAAACAATGATTATATATATTTCAAGTCTATATTTCAACATTGTATATAGAAACTATAAAATAAACTAATGTATATTCCATGAAGATGTCATTTGATTGTACCCTCTTAGCATTTTTATTGATGCAACCAATACAAATTCTATGACAAATCTAACAACTTAATTCACATACTTGATCATTATGATAAAAAATATTATTTTTTAATTTATTATGTCGAAGTCATTTCGCTACATGATATAGACAAGATGATTTTGTCTACTAATGGTTGAGAGAGTTTAAAACCCCTGGACGACCATCAAATACATCCTTGTTTCTTGTTGCATTATCACTTCTTTACTCATTTTATTTATATGATCTCTTCATTTGTTAATGGTCAAGCCAAATTGACATTGGGTTTCATATATATGAAAGGTCAAGATGTGGATTGAAATATCAGAAAGTAGAGAAGAAGATAAGATGCGAATAAAGAAGGATATCTGATTTAGAGTAGAGTATCCAAGGAGCTACAAAGAATATTCTAATCAAGAAGGATCCAAAGGATAAACCAAAACAGTGATCTAAATCTGCAATTCAATTGCTTCATCAATCAGGTCAATCATTCTTACTCTCTAAAAATTGTAGTAGCGAAGAAATCTCTTAACAGAGTTGCCTTAATAGTCATTTTATAAATCCTCTAACAAGGTGGCCGAAGACCTCTAACAAGGCCACTCCTAATAGGGTGATACAAATCCTTTAACAGGGTCACACCTAACAATGTATTTTGTAATCTTTAACAAGGTTGGCTCCTAATAGGGCTCATTTCAGAAGAGTCAAAAACTGTAACTAGTTGCATTGGTGGTTTTCTCAAATTGGGTTTCCATGTTCAATCTTAGTGTCTCACGTGTTCATGTTATTTTCTTAATGCTTTATCTCTCTACAACTAAGTTACCAAAGGTTAATACACATCATTATCTTAAGATTGCTTTGTTAATTGAGTTACAATGAATTTCTAGTTCTAACCGAGTTGTGAGTTAAAATGAAGTTTGTATTGGCATCTAAGGGATTTGGAATTGTTTTAGTGGTAACTTATTCACCCCTTCCCTCTCAATTACTCCTCTTATATTTCCAACACCTTTGACAACGAAACCCTGGATGACACAATAAATCTAATTGACATGCCACACAAACAAAAATACACATAGACTATAAGGAAATGAAGCAAACACACACAACAAACAACACTAAGCATGTATGACAAAAATAACAAAAGGCCAAGGAAAGACTCCACATGGCCCTACAAGTATGGGAAGACACTCCAAGGAGAGTACACATGTCTCTATTAGAGAGTTCCACATGTACAAAAAAAAATTCTCTCTTGAAACATTTAATATAAACATATTTAAAATATGAGAAAAGACATTATATGTATAGAAATATTGACATTATTAATTTTTTTACGCAATCAAATCCAAAATCTATAGAAACAACGATTATATATATTTCAAGTTTATATTTCAACATTATATATAGAAATTATAAAACAAACTAATGTATATTCCATGAATATGTCATTTGATTGTCCTCTCTTAGCATTTTTATTGATGCAACCAATACAACTCCTTCCATGACAAATCTACCAACTTAATTCACATACTTGATCATTATGATAAAAAATAATTATTTTTTAATTTATTATGCCTAAGGCATTTCCGTACATGAGATGGACAAAATGATTTTTTCTATTAACGATTGGAAGTGTTTAAAAACCCTGGACAACCATCAAATACATCCTTATCGCTTGTTGCATCGTCACTTTTTTACTCATTTTATTTATATGATCTCTTCATTTATTAATGGTAAAATCATTTTATTCAATGGAAAGTTAACATATTACAATTAGCTCTTTTGTAGCTCATCGTTGACTACACTCTTTTAGCATATTCTAAATTTCAAATGACATAGCTAACATTATTAAAGATCTTCCATGTTGTCATGGTGTATTATTATTAATCATTTTTGGTTTTTAATTTTCTCATTTTAATGTTACATTTAATATTGCAAAGGAATCAAAATTTCTTATATGTACATCAAGGTTAGGTCACTTGTTGATGCTCTCTCTCTCTCTCTCTCTCTCTCTCTCTCTCTCTCTCTCTCTCTCTCTCTCTCTCTCTCTCTATATATATATATATATATATATATATATATATATATAGACACACACACACATCCATCTACATCTACATATATATAATCCACGAATCAATTTTTTTATCAATAAAAGGCCGAAGCCCTATAGATTATATTAAAATATAATTTACAAAATCTTGGTTGAAATGGGCACTGGTAGGAAAGAATAGAGAAAGAAAATTTGCAGTCTTGCCTAGGACGTCCTATATAGTGTACAAAGTTAAAAGAGGCATTCCCTAATTTCTCTAGATTAAAAATATATCCTTTTTATAATTAATTTAATTTCTTAAAATTTTCCATCCATTTTTCACTTTGATTTTCCTAGTTTTTGTATTCGAAAAAACTCATCTTTGTATATGCGTAGTTCATCGTCAGTTGTTATTTTGCTACTTTGCCTTTATTCTTTATTAAGATTACTTAGCAAGTCCACATTATTCTTGAGTGGTAATTATTCAGTAGAAATGACAACCACTCCTCGACAAGATCATTGTTACCATGAAGTAACAAAATATAGAATAAAATTAATAATGATGACGTAATGTCTAGTTATGAGCCATATTATGTATACCATAGGATATGTAGAAATGGAACTAAATTGGAGATGGTAAAAACTTAATGCTAATTATATTATTAAACTAAGTTTTACCTAATATAACTACTCTAGAAGTTAAAGGTGAGGGTATAATCCCCGTTAGCTCCTAGATTGGCTAGTTGATAATCCATGAATCATTACTCTCTCTCTCTCTCTCTCTCTCTCTCTCTCTCTCTCTCTCTCTCTCTCTGTGTGTGTGTGTGTGTGTGTGTGTGTGTGTGTGTGTGTGTGTGCGTGTGTGTGTGTGTGTGTGTGTGTGTGTGTGTGTTGTCATTATATAAAATTTATAAATAAACAAATGTGTGTTAATGAATAGACATGTCCATGAAGGGACATGTCTCTCCTTGTCTCATCCACACATAAGTACAAGAAAGATTGCTACCCTTGTAAAATACATTAAAAATATAGGTTGTGGTATTACATGTATAGAAACCACAAAATTTAACATGGTAGCATATCCTAGTTCTTATATAAATCCTAACAGCTTGAAAGTAGATCAACACATGGGAAAACGAGAGAAGGAAATAATTGATATATAATTCTTTGAAAGGGGAAGCAATTAAAACATTTCCATCTCATGAGCAAGAGTATGATTGGAGACATAATGAGGATCCTGATGTGTGATAGAGAAGAAGTCACAGGATGTTGTTAAGAAGTGAATCAGGGTTGTGCGTGCTTTGTTGTGGGATGACCACGCATCATCAAAGAAGCATAGGCAGGGAGTTTGAAATGTTGTCCATGCTCAATGCTAGAAGACACACTTTTGGTAGGTGCAATCAATGTATGACTGGGCATGGGAATGGAGGAAGTGTACCAAAGAGGTTAATGCACTTGGTTGAAATACAAGCAAAATGAGGATATGTCTAGTGTGAGTGAAGTCCAAGACCCATGTAAAGGGATATTGGACTTTAGTGAGGGGATGTGGATAGGTCTAGCGTAGGTAATAAAGTATCACAACCTCCTATTTCCTGTGGTTGAACATGAATATGTAGAAACATGATGCAACATATATTATTAAAGGTAATGAGGCAGTAGCAACAAATATACAATTAACTATTGTCGTCAAAATGGCGAATTGCATCCTTACATACAACATGGGTACCACAAAGGAGTTGTAAGGTAGAAGTATTCATGAATGCAACAAATACAACCTTTCATAATGGAGTTTGAAAAATATAAAAATGTCAACAATTTATGTTAGAAAAGGACATAAAAGATCACACATGATGTAATAAGTGTGGGAGGACTTTCACTGTTTGATGGCTCACTTATTCTTGAGTGTCCATTCCCAGATAAGTCAATAACAAATCATAGGTTGAGAATATGGGATTTATCGAGACTCAGGAAGAAACATAAAATTATATTAATTATGTACAATAACAATGATATATGTACTCAAACATTAATTTGGAATAGTGCAAATGTAGAGTTACATATTTTGGGAATAACATACCACCTATTTGAGGATATCATAAAGCTCATAGATACTTTGAAATTTGTTGCAAAGTACAATTTGTGTATACATATACCACATTGAACATCGATGCAAAGTACAATCTGAGAAGGTATTAAGGGATATAATGAAGATAGGCATATTCTTATAGAGAGAGAAGAATCATTGATAATAAGGAGTGAGTCGAAGGCATTAAAAATAACAACCTATGATGAATATAATAGTTATATATATTTAGCAGTGATGACAAGGACAAAGAATGAGATATATTTAATGTTGTCTAATAAAGATAAATATTCATGTAAATTATTAGTGTGAGGAGCCCATGAGATGTGGTTATCAAAGCTTGTGAGACCTTCATTGGAGTAACTTGTATCAAGGATGTTGATGTGTAGATAAGTATGTATTGTAGACACCCAAAAATTGGCAAAGACCTAAATCACGCAATTTTGATCAATCAATGCAAGTGGAGGAGAAAATCAAAAGTACACAACATACTTTCAAATCAAAATCACATCAAGTCATTAATTATCTATCAAATCGACAAGACCTAAATCAACTTTAAAAGAGTAGAAAAGCAATTCAAATTTATAAAATGAAATTCAAAAAGGGAGGAAGAAAAAAATGAAGTGTTGGAAATAAATAAATATTTATTAAATCAATTATCCTCACAAAAGAGAAAATCCCCCTTTTTTATTTAAATGAATTAGAAATATCCCCATTTATCCTCAAAACCAAGTATGTTGGATTCTTCCTCCTAGTCTCTTATGAGATATTTTCAATTTCACTTTCATCCACCAATCAAAGGTAAAAATCCTGATTCTTACCCCAACCCCTTTCGAAATCCTATAAATGGGAGAGAAATCCAAGAGCCAAGGGACCCAAGTTTTAGGCATCTGCAGTATAGGCACACTCTTAGTTATCATTTTAGCATTATCATTCTAGTGAATTCATAGCATTTTTGCATTGTTTTTATATCATTTAGCATCATATATCACATGTTAGATCATTGTATATCCATTTTCATAGCATTTTAAGAGTTGTTCTCTTCATATAATCTGCATTATAGTCATAGATATTACATGCATTCTTGTAGATCTGTATTCTAAGCATACTTTTGTTCTAAAACTATCACTAAGATGCTAGGTCTGAGAGATTTCTTAGTAATTGAAGCTAGGGAAACATGAGATGTTCATTGAATTTATGTTTTTTATAAAAACTTCTTGGGTTTAGTCTAGTTCATTGTCAGTCTATCTGCATTCTACATTGAAGTTTGATGAATACGTGTTTATACCATGTACAAAATGGTGCCCACCGTGGGGCTTGAGCTCAAAGCCTCTCTATCTTCAAATCTTTTAGTCTAATATTTCATTTTTAGTATAGATCTTTGTTTCTTGCTATTTCCTTTTGCAGATCTGATCAATTACAGGTTCTATAGTGTTCTAGAGGCCTCATATCAGTGAGAACAATGCCCCAAAGTCTTCCCCAAGCACACAAGGGCCAGATCTCAACCTTCTAACGCTTCTGAGCTCTGTTTTAACACTTTCAAGAGATATTTTGACACTTCTGGACTCTGTTTTAACGCATTTAATCTTTCTAAAGCACATTTGAATGGTTTTGTAACGCATTTACATCTTACTACAATGGTTTTGAATAGTTCTGTAATGCATCTAATCATTTCTGAAGCGCATATAAAGTGTTTTACAATGCATTTGCTTTTATTATAGTGCATTTGATAGATTAAATAGTGCATACAAAGCTTTATGTAATGCATATGAGTTTTTTTGTAGCGCATCTAGTAAAAATTATAGTTTCCTAAATCTAACTTCCAGATTCGAATATCATTTACTTACAGGTCCCTTTCGAGTTAATGAAAATCTCTTTGATTGTAGACAATGTGTGACATGAATGAAGACCCTCCTAAATGTGCCTAGCATTTGCTAGCTCTGAATCAAGTAAGTGGACCTTGACTCTTGTCAAGTTAAAGTGTGGCATTTCAAAGTTCCAAACATAGCTTAATAGAAGTGTTTAATTTCGCTAATCCAAAATAGAAGTAGGCTTATGCTCTCAACTCCTTCGAGTTGATCAGAATGCCCGACCTTCTATAAAGATTGGTTACAATTGAATGAGAAAAGAATCCACACATAACGTAACTAGGAGCCCCTCTGTCTTCAATAGTATAAGGGCTAGTGACTAAACCTTTATGTCTATTGTGTTTGGGAAGCCAAAACAGTAGGTATATGCTCTCACTTTTCTCAAGTGATCGGATTCCCAAACCTATTTGTGATTTCCATTTCTTTCTATTTACTAGGTAGGACTATCTAGCCATAGAAAGCCTCCCTCCTGAGTTGCCATAGCAGGGTTAGTGAGAGGGATTGCCTCCCAATCTTGTATTCCCAATCGAATGCAAGCCACCTATGTTCAGAATATAGCCTTCCTCTAGTAGTCCCATAAGGAATTGCACCAAACCTCCTTAGTGTTGGTGGGAAGCTCTCTGTCACAAGAGAGGTAAATCCGAACATAGTTGGTTAAACACTAAGACCCACTAGTCACCAGCTTTAGATAACCTTGTTAGGAAGCTCTTTCCTTTCACTATAGATGTGTGCGGTTTTATGTTTTACTTTGGTTTATACTTCTATTTTTCTTGAGTGTGTTTTAAAAAATTAATAAAGAACACCAGTGCAGATCACTGTCCTTCCAAAAGATGCAATTTCAAACTTAACATCGAGAAACCAAGTCCAAAACAAGAACATTGATGAACAATCTGGAAGTAGCGCATATACTGCATGAAATAGTGCATTTGAACACTCCTATGATGCTCTTGATCTCTATTATAATGCATGTTCCTGTAAAACAATGCATCTAAGACTTTAAACAACACATTTGCACAGTAAAACAATGCATCTGAAACATTAAGCAGCACATATGACAATTAGAATAACGCATCTGAGCATTTCAAAAGTGCATATGGTTAGTAAAACAATGCATTTGACCAATCCTATGATGCATCTAAGCAAAAACATAAAATAGAGGCCATTTGCATGTATGATAACTGTGAACAAGTGACAAATTTGAATACCCTTTTCCTCGCTGGTATTTTACGAAGTCTAAGAAATTCCATATTTGACCGGAAGCATCTTTTCGAAACAAGTAGGGCTACAAACATCATTATCAACCCAACAGTTATCATTGCTTCATTTCACACATCAAGCCAGAGATATTCAGAGACACACATCTATCATTTACCTGACTTCACGAAAGTGAAACTCATCCTATCAACATTAGCAAACACCTTGGCCAACCTAGCTTGTTACTCCAGACAAATCGCAGTCAACGAAAACCCTCACATTTTATAAATGCCTAAGAACTAAAGGAATCCAATTAACATTTCATGCCACCACATAAAACCAATATAGCTACAAAACTGAAATGATCACCTATACGAGTGAGTGCTAGAATAGTCAGCAAAACCATCAAACACATAAAACCTCTAAATCTCCTTGAACCTACTACAGCAACAGATTGCTCATAGAACACAGTTATTCACAAGTCACCGTTGTTCAACCAAAATTCAAAATCCTTAGCCATAATGGGTTCATCTAACATGTGGGATGACAGGAGTATTGAAACTAAAATCAAAGATTTTCAACAAAATCCCAAACTTGTCAACATCATGGACAAGATACTCAAGAAATACAAGGAGCGTTATATACTAGCATTAGCACAACAAGGGGGAAAATTACCATCTGATTTTGATGTGACCAACTTGAAGCGAGATGAAGAAGAGTCACCCCTAGATGTTGTCCCGCAAAAGTTACAAGACCTACAAATGGAAATGGAAAGAATGAAGAGAGGAAAAACACAATTTGCAGAATTCAATCTCGAAAAGGTGTGTCCTCTCCCTTTCAATAAAAATATTACCTTCACACCTTTCCCACAAAATATACAAATACCAAAATATGATAAATATTTTGGTACATCATATCCACAAGATCACCTCAAACAATTCTATACCCTGAGTATGGAATTTGTCCATGACACGGCATACCTAATGCGTCTGTTTCCTAGGAGCCTTGGAGGGCAAGCCATGGAGTGGTTCTCCAAGCTACCCTCCACTATCAAAATCTTTGACCAGTTGGCTTTTGTGTTCATCTCCCAATATTCCTACAATATCAAAAGAGAAGTCACAATGATTGACTTATGCAACATGAAACAACTCCTCAATGATTCATTTAAGACCTTCCTACAATAGTGGAGATACATAATCACAAAGTATCATAGAGATATACTAGACAAAGAGAAGACTAACATCTTCATTAATAGTCTCTCCAAACTGATGAATTATTGGCTCCAACTCCAAGGGCCTAAAGATTTCAAAACTACCTTAGAGAATGTTGCTAAGTTAGAAGAGACCTTACTAAATAATGACATCATTAAACTATCAAAAGATGGTAAGGGCTTTTCAAACAACTCCACACAGACTCATAATTTCTCTGATTGGGCAACTAATAAACAAAAGTCGTGGTGGAGAAACAACAACAAGAACATCATTAATGAAAGGATGGTTGAAGCTAACCATGTCAAACCTCAAACCAATCTAATTTAGTCATATCATGTTGTCAACAATACCAACTCCAACACACCCCAACAAGACAATGCCTGCCCATTCTATCAATGTAATGCAGAAACTACCTTGACGTCCAATCAATAAGTTTCTTACAATCAAGCTCCTCCTCCCCGCATATATCAATCCTTCGATATACTTAAAGTGTATACTCCTATTGGGGTGTCTTATGAAAGTGCCTTGCAAAGCCGCTTGGCTGAAGAGCTCATCGTACTTCCTGAGGCCAAACCCTATGAACCCCAAGTCAAGCCAAAGTGGTGGAATGACAAGCACGTTTGTGCCTACCATTGAAATAGGGGGCACTTGACAAATAATTGTTTTTCCCTTAAGGGAGCAATACAAAAATTAATCAATGACAGAAGCATTGAAGTGAACAATCTTACAAACAATAAAGACCAAATGACCTTTAAGAACCCCTTCATGATCCATGAAAAGTGGGGATTCTCCAAAGCTAATCAGACTAAGGTTAATTATGTGCATCATTACGATAACACCATTAACATGATCTCCATTTTTGTTGATGTCATAAATGTTATCATAGTTAAGGACAAAAATAAGAAACAGTCATTGAATGTCATCACCTGAGGCCAGACCTCTAAAGTTGTTCTACCAAGACCTGTGGCAAATCTTGATCATGCAATTGTAAGTTCATCATTGCCTAAGCACAACCTGGTCAACCAATTACTTAAGAATTTGGCCCACATCTCCATTTTCAAACAATTGCAAATCTCCCCAGAGCATAAATAAATACTCACCAAAGCCTTAGTGCCAAATGATCTAGATGTGAGTAGATTTCAGAACATGGTCAGGAATCTAGTTGCCCCTCACTGTGTCTCTTTTTCAGCCCAAGATGACATGTCTGTCATTCAGCCACAAAACTCTTCTTTGCATATTGAAGTCTTTATCCACAGAAATAGAGTTAAAAGAGCATTGGTTGATGGTGGGGCAGGCCTCAATATTTGCACACTCAATCTAGTAAAAGCCCTAGGGTATATAGAGGATGTTGTTGACCCAAGAAAGAAAATCACCATCAAAGCCTACGACGATGAGGAGATCCTCCAAAGGCATGGTTATTCTACCAATCAAAGTAGCACCATTTGTGAAAGAAATTGTTTGTCAGGTCTTAGACCTACAATTAACTTATAACATCCTGTTGGGAAGACCATGGATTCATGACATGTAGGTGGTTCCCTCTACCTACCATCAGTGTCTTAAATTTCCTTACATGGGTCAAGAGGTGACCATACCCAAAGATCAACATTTTGCTCAATATTGTAATTCCTTGTCCCTCATAACAGGGAATAAACTAGCACACCAACAAATAATGTCAACTAGTCCACATCCATAGATACTTCATGCTCTACTGGTCAAAATGACAACCACTTATCAACATCAACTAAGGGAAAAGAGAAAGTTGGTTGTTCAGGTCCTTTCCTTCACTATCATCATCCAAAGACCCTAAACAGTCACACTATGAAGAAATGGATAGGTTGATGAAAGAATTTGATAGAAAGTGTAAATTACAATGCAAAGGGGTGGGCAAATACTCGGTCTCCTTATTCGATCCCTTACTTTCTCTGAAATCTCATGGGAAACCATCATCCACCACTAAGTCTTATCACACACATTTGATCAAAGCAGGTGGAACACCTCCAAGTTCAGTAGAAGAAATCAGCCAAAGAAATGTTCACATTTCCCCCCACCTACATGGAAAAGGTTTTGATCTCATGAAAAAATGGGATATACGAGAGATGGTCCCTTACGGAAAGGGACAAGCATCATCAAACCTCTAATAGCACAATTCAAGTCCAACAAGTCCAAAATAAGGGTAGGGTATGGTGACCAAGATAAGACACAAATCTCTTTCGAAGATCATCCTAAGCATAGTGATTCCTCCTCTTCCACCTTGGCGTGGGTACCTAAACAAAGGGATGATAATAGTCAAGCAACAAATGACATCATAAATGTAAATCTATCCCTCTTAGGTTCACATACCACCCCTGATGAAAATTATGATGATTCCACTAAATGGGAATTCGAATCATTATCTAAGGAGTCTCTCCACGACAAAGAATGTGATGTTGTTCACATAGCCACATCTGACAGTTTAGCTACACAAGGAACAACCTCCTATTTGAGACCCACTTCATCAAGAGTCAGTGTACAATAGATCAACTTAGAAAATGATGAACATGTTGGAGGTTTTCAGTTTCAAACTCTATTTCTTGACTTCTTTCCAATAGAAGTTGAAGATGACTACTACGAGCTGCTCGCAAGCTCTACTTTTCCTGATACCCTAGAAGAAGCTCATGTCATAGATCTAACTAATACAACGTACAAGCCATCCAATGAAATCATGTCTTCAAACCCTACTAAACCCTTTCCATATTGCAAACCACTCTCCCTAGTCCATCCCGAACTTATTAGCTAGAATACAACTGAGCCTCACCACATTCCTCATTTTGACACTGACTGTCATGTTTTCATCTACCTTAACATAGTTGGACCATCTCATCAATGAAGAGCAAAATAGATGCATATAATTGGATCTGATATCAATTACCTCAATCACAGTAGAACATGTTAGGCATTTCATTGCCTTAATGATCACTACCAAGTTGCAGTTGATCTCAAGAAAAAAATGGAAACAAATAGAAGTGACGCATCCCAAAGTGGAAACCCAACTGTGGCATCCACAGATGGGGTGATTGATACCTTACCCAAACACTCCGAGGAAAGATCTTCTATTTTGATAGAACCAATAGAATAGGTCAATATTTTCACCAAACAAGAACTGAGGGTCATTTATTTAGCACAATCCCTAAGTATAGAGGAAAGAAATGCATTTGTTTGCTTCTTTGAAGAAAGACAAATAAACTTTGTGTGGTCTTACATAGACATGCCTGGATTAGACTCGACCTTAATCCTCCACCATCTCAACATTTCTCCAGAGGTCAAGCCAGTAAAACAAAAGCTTCGAAAGATGCATCCCCATATAGCTCTACTAATCAAAGCAGAGTTGGAGAAGTTAATCAGCACCAATTTCATCTGGCTCTTAGCATACACGTCATGGATATTCAACATTGTTCCTATATCAAAGAAGAATATTAGCATATGCATCTGTAATGACTTATGGGATTTGAACAAACATGTCCCAAAGATGACTTCCTTCTTCCCAACATTAACACCATTATAGACTTGACAGTGGGCCATTCCATGTTTTCACTCATGGATGGATTTTTCAGGGTACAATCAAATCAGGATAGCACCAGAGGATCAAGAGAAAATTGCCTTCACTTGTGCATGGGGCACATTTTGTTGGAATGTGATGCCCTTTGGGCTAAAGAATGTAGGTGCCACCTATCAATGGGCCATGACCACTATCTTCCATGATATGATGCATATTTTTATGGAAGATTATGTGGATGACATCCTCTCCAAATCCCATAGTCAAGAAGAACATCTCCCCATACTAACCAAGATATTCATCCACCTAGAAGCATTCAAAGTTAGGCTCAATGCCAAGAAATGCGCTTTTGGCATTAAATCAAGCAAGCTTCTGGGATACATTGTCTCAGCCAAAGGAATAGAAGTTGACATTGAAAAGGTCCAGGCCATAATCAGCATGCAACCTCCAAAAAACCTGAGTTAGTTACATTATCTTTAGGGAAGGCTTCAATCAGTTCGTTGGTTCATTTCTCAATTAGCAAAAAAGTATGTACCTTTCACTCACTTACTACACAAAGATATAATTTTTTAGTGGGATGATCAATGTCAAAAAGCTTTTGACTTACTCAAAACCTACTTGATGAATCTGCCAATGTTGGTACCTCCAGTATCACACAAACCTTCGTTGCTATACATCTCTCTAATGGATAAATCAATTGGAGCCCTCCTAGCACAAGAAAATGACCAAGTAAAGGAACAAGCCATCAATTACATCAGTCGTGCCTTGGTCAATTATGAGCTCAATTACTCTTTTATTGAAAAGGCGTATCTAGCCATAGTTTTTGCTTCCCAAAAGCTACGTCATTATCTTCTAACACACAAAGTCAAGCTACTTTTCCCTTGCACCAACAATATGGTAGAATATGAAGCTTTGGTCTTGGGTCTCAAACTAGCTTTAGAATGGAAACTGACAGCACTAGAGGGCTATGGAGACTCCCAGTTTATCATCAATCGAGTCACTGACACTTATTAGACCAAAGATGAAAAGTTATTGCCTTACAAACATATGGTCAACACCCTCAAGGCATGTTTTGTTCATATTACCTTTGAACAAATTCCCAAAGATAAAAGTAGAGCAACAGATGCTGTGACTACCTTGGCCTCTTTACTCCATCTCTCGGAGCAACACAAGTAGCATGATTTCTTAGTAGAAGAGATGGTTCAACCCACATTTATTCAACCTGATTCCCTTATCATTTGCCACTTAGACACTCCCGATTCCCTTTGGTATAACCCCATCATCACTTACCTCTGTGATAACACCATTCCTCCTAACCTCTCACATAACCAAAAATGAAATTTCATATGACAAACCTCACGTTACACTTTGGTGGCTGATACATTGTATATGAAGGGTCTTGACAGTACTTTGTTTACATGTCTTGAAAAGGATGAGTCTAGAGTCGCTCTGCAGGAAGTCCACACAGGGATTTGTGGCTCATACTCCAGTGGGTTTACACTAACAAAGAAGATTCTTAGGATGGGCTATTTATAGCCAACCATGGAAATGGATTCTATTGACTATGTTAAAACTTGCAAAAAATGCCAAATCCATGGTAACCTTGTTCATGCACCAGCCCAAGAGCTCAACCCTTTGGCCACACCATGGCCTTTTTATCAATGGGGCGTTGATTTGATTGGAGCCATCCATCCACCTTCCTCCAACAGACATAAATGGATTATCACCGCCACATAATACTTTACCAAGTGGGTCGAAGCGGTGCCACTTGCTGACTCTACAAGAAAGCAAATCTCTTCCTTCATTCTAAACCATATCATTTGTCGATTTGGCATACCTCATGCCATTCTCATGGACAATGCCTTGTACTTTAAAAATCAAATAATTGATGAATTTTATGTGAAAATTTTCACATTATACACCATTCCTTGTCAATTTATTACCCCCAAGGCAATGGCCAAGTAGATGCCACCAACAAAACCATTATCAACATCCTTAAAAGAACTATCAATGATATTGGTAGAGACTGGCATTTATAGTTGAATCCCACCCTCTGGGCCTATAGGACGAGTATCAAGACACCTACAGGCATGACACCCTTCTCCTTGGTTTATGGTTGTGAAGCTATTCTTCCTTTAGAAGTTGAGATCCCATCCTTAAGAGTTACTCTTCGGGATGTCCTATCAGATGAGGATTACAGAGTGGCCTGTCTAGAGCAGCTAGAGTTGTTAGAAGAACATCAATGTACATCGCATGAACATCTCAAAGTATATCATAATAGGTTGTCAAGACACTACAACAAAAAAAGTCAAACCCCGTGTTTTTCAAATTGGTGACCTAGTGCTCCAAGAAAACCCTAAGAACCAAGTAGCTAGAGAAAAGAAAGGTAAGTGGGAGTCCAACTGGATTGGTCCTTACATTATCATAGAGTCCTTTAGGACTTGTACTTATAGACTTTTAGATTGTGATGGCACAGACCTAGCAGAACCCATCAATAGCATCCATCTCAAGAGATTTTATGTCTAGAGCCTTGAGAAACACATAAAAAATACCCAAAAAATTAAAAACACCAAAAAATTCCACCAAAATAAATGGTTTGAAAAAGAGCGAGAGGTAGCACCTTTGGACTTCCCTAAATAACACAAGTCCTTAAATGCTGAAAAAAATCAAGACAGTACTTGACCAACTATCTCCGTGACAAATTTTGCTTGTTTGAGGCTTATCTAGGATAGTCAAGTTAATTTCACACATACCCAGTTGAGAAACACTTATGGGTTATAGTTCAACGGTCCCTTATCATCCAACGCAACTTGTAGCAGTAGAGATAGCCAGTATGACAACAACAAAGGGAAGAACCACAAATTGGGAGAAATAGGGAGTCAGATTATGTATTGAGATACCATAGACATGAATTGCAAGAAAATCAATGTCCATCTCAACTATCCACCTTGACCAATGATCTCTAATGTTTATTTGAGCCCTTAGTCAACCCATTTGATGTCCTGCACTCTCTTCATTACCTCTTTAGGTACCTCACATGGTCCTGGTTACCCCTAGATTCCAACAAATCTCACTCACATCCCCATTCCAAATCCCAAAAAAAAAATTTTGTTAAAAATTATCAAAAAAATCAAAAATTGTAAAAAATGATCAATTTTTTTTCAAAATTGTCAAAAATTATTTTTAAAAAAGTCAAAAAATTGTCAAAAGTTATAAAAAAAAATTCACAAATTGTCAAAAATTATCAAAAAAATTCAAAATTGTCCAAAATTATTAACAAATTCAAAAGGGGGTCATAATTGTCAAACATGACCGCAACAGCTCAAAAAATTAATAACACCTCAAAATTCCTATCAAACATGGCTCACTTTAGCTCAATTAGGCTACACAATAGGACATAAAATACTTGAATCCAACATGCCTCACTGATATTAAGAAGCAGCGTAGTAATGTCCTAAAACATCTCGTTGGGCTTTGGAAAATCTAGCACAACGCGGATAGCGCAAGAGGCGCCCCCTTTTTCTTCCTCTTGTCACAAACAACAATTCCCAATGGATCATTAGTCTTATTTATGTTGCAGTGGCCATGATTAGTCTAGCCTCCTTTGACAAATATATCGATGTTATCTCGAAAGCCCAGATATTCATCGGACTCTTTCATCCTCACTCAACCGAGGGAACAAAATAAGTAAGCATAAGCATGAGAGCTTGGCCTCCCCCTCAAGCACCTTTTTAGGTGCAAGCACCTTTTTCAAGCCCTTCAAGCACCTTTTTAGGCCCAAGCACCTTTTTCAAGGCCCCTCTAGTGCCTTTTTAGGCCCAAGTGCCTTTTTAAGGCTCCTCAAGCACCTTTTTAGGCCCAAGAGCCTTTTTTAGGCCCCTTAAAATGCCTTTTTCAGGCCCCTCAAGTGCCTTTTTAGGCCCAAACACCTTTTTCAAAGCCCTTCCAGTGCCTTTTTAGGCCCAAGCACCTTTTTCAAGGCCCCTATAGCGTCTTTTTTCGGCCCCCCCAAAATTTCGTTTTCAAGGTCCCTTCTGTGCCCTTTTAGGCTCAAATGCCTCTTTCAGGCCCCTCAAGCGCCTTTTTAGGCCCAAACGCCTTTTTTAGGCCCCTCAAGCATCTTTTTCAGGCCCCCAAACTCTATTCCATAGGCCTTGAGAATATCCATCTCGGCATGCACCTAGAGAAATGTCCTAATGTTGGCTTTGTAATTGTCTATAATGGCTATTAACATATGTAGAATTACGCCTTACATATCACGGCTCTCCATATGTTATGCAAATTTCTACTCATCTTTCATCATGAGCCCACGTGAACATTCAGTTCCCCTAAACCCTAAACCCATAAGTAAAGGTTTTCCTTCCTCTACGGATTGTACTATTCCCACTTTACGGAGATTAAAATCTTTCCAGCATTTTTCAAAAATCCCAAAAACATTCAAATATCTATGAAAACTCCCAAAAAAAATCACATATTCCTCAAAATGCTAAAAACATCCAAATATATTCCAAAAATACCAAAAACAAACATGACAATATATTACAATCAACATCAGTTGTCACTTTGCCTGCCACAACAACAAGCACAAACTTTTATTCTTCTATGATAGTAATGACAAATTTACATTCGATAAACATTTGGTGGATTATTTATTCTAGCCTCCCTGAGGGAGGTGGCAAGATAGGGTGTTCAACCAATGGTGTTTCTTTAGACCCAACTCTAGAAGAGGAAGCTCCCGATGCTAGTCCTCTACGTACCCACACTGCATCCATGGGTATTGGAAACCTCCCACCACGTAATTGTGCATTTAACAGTTGGGTGAATTCCCTATCCACGAACTACTTGTCTCATTGGTCATCATTCAGGAATGCTTGATGAAAATGTCCCATATAATAAGTGGCTTCTTGGTGTACTTTTTCCATTCGGTGCATTTCCACAAACACATTCTCCACCAACTTGTTTACTCCCAGTGTAGTGATCGCTCATTGGGCCATATCCTGCTCCTACTACATTTGATCAATTGCCATTTGCCAGCACTCCACGTCTACTTTTGACTTGCCCAAATGCTGTTGCAACTGTCTAACCTTCCCCTCACTCAATGCTAACCGCTCATGTAGCTTTAATAAAAGGGAGTTTACTTTTGCAATCGCCTCCCTAAATGACTCAGATTATGACTGCAACAACACCAGCTCATTCTGAGCACTTTCTAAACTCGCTTGCCCCATCTTCACCGATTCCTACAACCTCTAAGCCCGTGACTGCTCCACTCGCATTCCTGCGTCATTTCCCTCTGCCCATGATTGCTCCACACATAGTTCCACTTCTAGTGATTGTGTCGTGCTCACTCAACATCCACCACTACTTGTAGTCGTCTTGCCTCCATTTGCACTCCATCTTCCCATGCCTTCTCCATCAATCCCAGCAAAAATGCAACTTCCTATTTTGTATTCTCTACTCAGACTCTCTCTGTGGCCAACATTCTCCATAATTCCCCCACATCACTTGATTCTTGATATCTACCCCCCGCTTCTAGCTAGGGCTCCTCCATATTTACCCCACTTTCTTCCCCTTTTGTTAACCCTTGTCTCAGAATCCCGAGGCTAAGCAACCAACATGATCCACTCCTCACCCCACTAGCGCCTCCCACATCCTTCAAAGCTTCTACCATGGACTTTTTAGGAGATTTTATCTCCCTTGTCTCCTCCTCCGCTCTCGGCATACTCTTTGTCATCCCAGGTGGACTATTTTTTGCCTACACCATTGGCTCATCATCCAATACCACCTATAATGCCTATTGCACTACAACCCTCGACACCATTAATGCCGACAAGGGTGTTTCTTCTACCCTACTCCCCACCTCTTAAAGTTGTGCTAAGCCTTGTCCCACATGACTCGCTTCACCAGGCTCTGAAATTACCACTTGTAGTTTTGACTGATACACCACTTCCTCAGAGGATCGTTGAACGCGCTTCGCTCTTTTCCCTTGCCTCGTCCACCTCCCCTGGCTAGCATTACCCTCCTACTATGACTGATCTAGTGATCCTGACATATTTCCACTTGCACACTTCTTGCAAATTCTCAATATATCCACTAGCCATGTTCTACTCTCCACTTGGCCTTGTTCCATTCCCACGATAATCGCTTACTTATATCCATCACTCAGTTGAGACTTGTTCTTTACTAGTCTTCCACCTATCTGCTCATTGCATCCCATCGCGCTGGTACTCGGTACACTTGACCCTTATCTCTAACATTCAGCCACCCTAATTCCTATCAACACACATTGCTAGAAAGAATCTATTGCTAAATTATCGCTAAAACATCCCACACTTTCTTATCTAGCTAGTACAAATAGTTGTTCCTTAATAGAATTGAACAAACTTGACACTATTACACACATTAGCAATACACCTAGTCTGCAAATAATGTTTCTTTTTCACTATTATGTACTTCTAGTGCCTCGATGATGTGTTTTACTAGAGGTGTCAGGATGAAGTCATGATATTTTATTGGTTTTCCATCTGACATGTGACTATTTGTGTGCCTATTTTTGTTCTTCTATGGATATAACTTTGTCTTCTAATAATTGTCATATTTTTCATATACATTGTCCAAGTTTGCTAGTACTCCTTGGCATGACATAGTATTCATATCACCATAGCTAAGGTAGTGGCGATTGTACTTAGTCACTTTTTATTAAACGCTCTATGATGACAATTAATTTTGCATCTCTTTACAAAGTGACAGTTAGTTGCATTCATTTAGTTTGCATTTTCATCTTGGGTTCTTTAAAAACAAACAATTGGCACATAAATCAGGATTACATAAGAAGACCTTCACACCTTCCTTCAGCAAATTCACGACTGGTTATCCCATAACAGACAACACCATCAACATCAAGGTGAGCTTTTAGCACTCCACTATCATGGACTTTGTCTCCTGACAATATCACCAACATGCATCACATTTCACCACAGCATCTACTACACTACATGGCTTTTGAATCTCAAAATAATTCATTTCGTCACATCCCATCTCATTTCCTTTTTCATTCATCATAATTCACTACATCACATCTCATTCCCCCACCCCTCCATTTCATTTCCATGCATATCACAGTTCGTTTCATTTTATTTTTTATATTTTCCTTTCCCTATTTTTCTACACTTGTGACTTGCATTTCATGTTCCTCATCATATTACCTTTAATTCCTACATTTCCTCTATTTCATTTCATGGCTTTTGAATCTCAAAAGTTGACATCCCATCTCATAGCTTTCGAATCTCAAACAATTTCATTTCCTTCCATTTTTCACCTTCATTCATGTTTCATTGGTCAAGTTACATTTTATCACATTTTTATTTATCATTTCGTATCATTTCATCCCATCTCCGCATTTTCATTTTTCTTCTCATTTTATCATGTTCCATTCCATGACACTTTGCCACACATTCATTCATTTACATTTTTATTTTCATTTACACATTCATTTCATTTTCATATCATTACATCACATTGCATCACATCACAACAAATTTCATTTCATTACATATCATTATCATTACATACATATCATTATCATTACATTACATTGCATTACATTCATTTTTATTTCCATTACATACAATCCTATTTTATCATATCTCATATCATATTTCCTCTCCTTACATCACATTACTTCCATTTTCTTGCCATTTCATCACATTTTTTATTCACGTACCAATTTCTTTTCGTTTCATTACATTAGCTCTAATCATTTCATTACCTATCATTTCATCACATATCATTTCGTTTATTAGACATTTCATTTACCTATTTCATTTCATTACCTCACATATTATTTCATCACATATCATTTCTTTCCACATTTTATCACATTTCATTACATTACCACCACATTCATCCCATTACAATTCATTTTTTTCACAATTCATTCCATTCCATTACATTACAAATCACTTTATTACATCACATTACATCTCATTACATCATGTTACATTGCACCAAATGTCATCTCATTACATTCCATTACATTTCATTATATTCCATTTTATTACATTCCATTACATCTCATTTCATGTCATTACACTCATATTATCACATCACCTTTTCATTAAATCATTATTGCCATGTCATTTATTTTAATCATTACCCATTTTGTCATGCTACATTAATCATTCACATATATATACACATCCGCATCTACTACTACCATTTCCATCAAATCAAATCATCACATGCATACATAAGTCCATGATATAACAAGTGCACACATTAGAACATCAATAAGCTTGGTTATCTCATACAACAAAAACAACAATTGGACAATACATCCACATGCCAAAATCCACATGAATATTAGATAAACTGCATCAATGAGAACATCAAAAGATCACATAACATGTACGTCAATAAATCACAGTATCCAAGGATCAACCAAGTAACATCAGCATGAGTATAAAACGAACATCAAAAGAATGATCATGCATAATAAGGAGTAAGAACACAACACATAATGTACACTCATCCATGTGTAGGTGCTTGATCTGATGATCCTTGCTCATTGGGGGCACCTGCTCTGTTGCACCTGTCGTAGGTGCAACCTGTCCGATCACAACTGCCTGACTCATCAATGCCCCATCTATCCTTGGTGGCGGTGGTGGCCCTAGTGTCATCACAACTATAAATGTCTGTAGGGTACTCAACACCTCACCCATTTGAGCCTCCATGGCACTCATCCTAGCCTCCAAATCAGGTGATCCCCCTGGCCTCTCTGGTGGCAGTTGTGCATTTGGTGGTATCGGTTGCTATACCTATGGCTATGCCTGTGGTAACACCTTCTTCTATCCCTATGGCTTTGCACCCGATGGATCTCTGATCGAAGCTTGCACCCGTGGCCTCTAGTACCAGACAAACTACACATCCTTTAGCAACCTAGCCCTCACCTACTCTGCTCTAGCCCGCTCTACCCCTTTATCTCGCTAACCAACACCCACACCACCAACCAACACTCCTCTCACCCTTTCCCCACCACAACCTTGGATCCCTCTAACCCTCTCTGCATCCACTGATCCCTACACTAGGCCTCGTACCACTCCCCTCTATGGTAGTACCATGGCTACTCACCCTTGCCTCCCCCGTGCTCTGACCACACCTCTCACCTTGATTCTAGCCCATCATCATCATCCTCTCCCCCACTTGATGGCTCATCGACCCCCAAAATAGGCTCGATCGAATCTGTGTATCTAGGGAAGGGATGCTCCCAAAACCACCATGCATAATCCCCCTTCATCCCTGCATTTGCCACCCCATCCTAAAATGCCCATGGTTGTGGTGTGTCTATCATCTAAAAAAAGGCTTCTAGACAAGCCTCATACTCTAAAGTTAGACCCCACACCACTCTCTCTAAATGCACTCGAGCATAATGTGCTGATCCTTGTGGCATGCCCCACTACCGACCAAACTGTCTCACCACTCGCTTGAAACAAAACCACTCTATCACTACAGGTATTTAGCCCAACAAATACCTTAGACCAAAGAAATATACCATCTCATCATCGTCCTCAACCCATGGCTCTGTAAACCTATAAGGTCTCCACACAACCTCATCGATGTCATCCAAAATCCATTGCCAATACTCTATCTTTCCCAAATGGGGCTACATGATTACACTAGAATAAGTATAAATGAATTGCATACCTTGAGGCCACTTTCGTACACACACTGGATGAGTAATGGGCAAATGCTTCCATGTCCATAGCTGTAACAAAATCACTCCTATTGATAATGGCGATGCATCAGAATACACAATATGATGTAAATCGTGATATAAGTGGGCCAAAATACAACTGCCCCATGCAAATCTCCATGGTTGATCAATCATATCTTGTATCAGTCGACCCCATCCAACTGGAAATCCTCGCCCTTGTCGATTTAGCAACAAAAATCCCCCTATCAAACCAGCCAAAACTATCGGTAATGCCTCATACTACACCATCTAAAACCATGACACATTGTCATCACTAATGCTATCATCCCTAAAAAATTCTCAAAAAGTAGTGTCATTGGTAATCTGATCATAATAAACCAAATCTCCTACTATCGGGATCCAAAATATCTAGTATACATCCTCGGGAGTCACTGCCATCTCCCCCATTGACAAATGAAAGGTGTTGTGGTCCGAGTGCCATCGCTCGGCCACAGCTTTCAATAGCCTCTAATTCACTCGAAATTGGGGCATCTGTAACAAATATGTGAACCCACATCTATCTATCACCTAATGGTCTGCACCCGACAATTGGCCCACTACCTCTAAAGGCCATGAATACAGTCCTCGTACCATGAGCTTTCACCCATGCACCTATTTTTCATCAAACAAACAAAAATCATTAGTTTTTGTCACAAAGTGATCATCAGACATCAGTCTAATATTTATATCTAGCTACCTAGCTATTGGTTCTATCTTGGACCTGTTACTTGTCTTTCTCTATCCTGAGTCAGACTTTTTTGTTTTTCCTACTTTGTATCCTGAGTTGGGGCATCACTCTTTACCTATCTATCATCAAATTGATCCTACAACACCACTTCATGAATACCTGATTGTAATTGTTTCCTAGCTACGATGCATCCCTAGTTGACAACCCTAAAATCTAGCCTTTTGCATTATCTTATGCTCAACTAAGGCCCTACACTCAATTTTTGCACTTCAATAATCATTTGCACTATTTCCTAGGACATATGTGTTGCCACATCAATTAAATGGGTTAAAACAAGCAAATGTGTTACTATAACATTCAAAAGTGCTCTTTTCCACACCATATGCGCTATAACATGTCTACGTGCTATTCAAATGATCATATGCATTGTTATATAGTTGAAAGTGCTAATTTACACAAATGCACTGAAATACCAGACTTATGTGCTATAAGACCAATCGTATGTGCTAAAATGTGCCTATGCATTACTAAAACAACCAAATGCATTGTTTTCCTAATGCATGCGCTATTTTACTCCTAACTCAGAGTTTTAAATGCACTATTTCGATGCACGTATGTGCTACAAGAGTATTCAAATGCGCTAAAAGAAAATGTAAATGCACTCAAAGATTTAAATTACCACATTTATCATAAAAATTCACGCAAAAATCAAAAAACACAAGTACAAATGAAAAATCTCAAAAATAGCAGATCTCAATGACTTATTGGGGTAGCATAGTCTACTGGACACTCATACCGACGACCCCTCTTGAATCTGTGCTCTCATAAAGGGACCACCATCCTCGCTAACTCAGAGCTCCAAATCACCAAATGCAAAAGGAGAGTGTGAAAATGACAAGGGAAAAAGGTCTTTGACCTATTTAACCCTCCTAAGGGGCATTTATATAACTTTTCACCCTATTTACCCACCCTTGGAATTCACTTGCTCACTTTCGCGAATGAGCATTGTATCAAACCAACCTGATCATCTTTATCTGTATTAAAAAAAAAAACACTACAACACCAATCATCAAATCAACAACAACCAAAACATCAAATCATTGACGATCAGACATCAAACCATGAACAAATAGACATCACGACAATTGCAAAATGTCAAAATATCATCGAACAGAAATGGAATCATCAGAAGTTGACCTAAAAATAGAAAATCAAGACAGTCTTTGAACTAATATCCTTCACATATTAGCTCAAAGAGGGGCATTTGGAGACACTCAAAAATTGGCAAAGACCTAAATCATGCAATTCTAATCAATCAATGCAAATCAAGGAGAAAATCAAAAGTACACAACAAAATTTCAAATCAAAATCAGATCAGGTCATTAATTATCTATCAAATTGATAAGACCTAAATCAACTTTAAAAGAGGAGAAAAACAATTCAAATTCATAAAATAAAATTCAAAAAGGGAGGAAGAAAAAGACAAAGTGTTGGAAATAAATAAACATTTATTAAATCAATTATCCTCACAAAAGAGAAAATCCCCCCTTTTCATTTAAAAGAATTAGAAATATCCCCATTTATCCTCAAAACCAATTCTATTGGATTCTTCCTCTTGGCCTCTTATGAGATATTTTCAGTTTCACTTTCATCCACCAATCAAAGGTAAAAATCTTGATTCTTACCCCAACCCCTTCCGAAATCCTATAAATGGGAGGAAAATCCAAGAGCCAAGGGACCCAAGTTTTAGGCATCTGCACTATAGGCACACTACTAGTTATCATTTTAGCATTATCATTCTAGTGAATTCATAACATTTTTGCATTGTTTTTATGTCATTTAGCATCATTTATTACATGTTAGACCATTGTATGTCCATTTTCATAGCATTTTAAGAGTTGTTATCTTCATATAATTTGTATTATAGTCATAGATCTTGTATGCATTCTTGTAGATTTGCATTCTAAGTATTCTCCTATTCTAGAACTGTCACTGAGATGCTAGGCCTGAGAGCTTTCTTAGCACTTGTAGTTAGGGAAACATGAGATGTTTGTAGAATTTATGTTTTTGATAATGATTTCTTGGGTTTAGTCCAGTTCGTTGTTAGTCTATTTGTATTCTTCATTAGAGTTTCATGAACACGTGTTTATACCGTGTACATGTATTATTATTGAGTATTATATTTATCTACTTATTATTTTCATTTCTATACATACGATAAAAGCTATTTACTTTGATATTTTCCTTTCTCTCTAGGAATTCTCTTGTAGGAAAAAGAAGATTGATACCAGAGGGAGTCGGACACTTTGTTAGAGGCAACCTTGGAAATAGAGGGAGTAGAAAGAGGAAATACCTCGATCAACTTTTGATGATCTTGGTTGTATTGATTCAAAGGGAGTAGACCATGTTGAGATGGATTCTCTAGTGATCAATAAATTGCAACAATAAGAGGACTAAGATTCACAAGTGTTATTTCATGACTATTTGGGCTTTATGTACATCACGAGGAAGTGACAACTTCCTAATGATTATCACTTGTATTTATTAAAGTTATTGGAAGGTGACAATTTTATTGTAACTTGATCTTTTATTATGATGGATATCTTATGATGTTTAAGAAGATCATGATAAATTATATCTTGCATGGTGGATTAAGTTCCTTAAACAGACCATGAATGTTCATATGGTAAGTATTGTTGAGGATATGTGTGAACATACCTTATGAACACCTTGAGTATTTGGTGAATCTTATGCAACTTGGTGTTTAGGAGGCCATTTCTCAGAGTACTTGATGAGTATCATGTGACTTGATTTTTATGAGGATATTACTTCAAGTACTTGGTGAATATCATGGATCTCAACGTTTAGGAGGCCATTACTAAAAAATACTAAGTGGATGTCATGTGACTCGATATTGAGGAGGTCATTACTCTTGATATCATGAGATGACATCTAAATGGTGGATATCATTTGATCAAATATATCCTTAAAACTTGTCATTCTTGATTTTACATTGAGGTAATATTATATCTTGTGTTTATTCTCCCTAGCTAAGAGGGAGTGTTGATGTTTGGTAGCTTCATTTGGATACACCTCTCTCTCTCTCTATGCATGTGTGTGTGTACACACACACACACACATATATAAAATTAATCATCATTATATTAAACTTGTAAAGAAAAAAAAATGTGTTAATGAATAGACATGTCCATGAAGGGACATCTCTCCTTGTTTCATCCATATATAAGTACAAGAAAGATTGTTTCCATTGAAAATACGTAAAAGCATAGACAATGCTATTACATTTGCAACAATCACAAAATTTAACACCATTGAATAAATATAAATTCACCATAGTCTCAAATAAATATGTAATGAAGGCTTAGAAATTAAATGAGGAAGATTAGGTACATATTTTTGGAAGAATAATGAAATTTTTGGTTAGTGGTATAAGAATCACACAAGGAAAAATGATGTCTTTAGGTTTCATAGTCATAAAAAAACTTTTTGTTTTCTAATAATTTTTTTTTTTTGAATTGTACTATTAAGGTATCTACAACATGAATTTAACTATTAAATCAAATGTCTTATGGCAAATCTCTTATTATTTAAAATCATATTTTGTTAACATGTGAAATCTTTTTGAAAATGTGTCATCTATTTTTAAAATTGTGTCATATTGTGTGGTTCCAACATCCTTGCAAAGTGTCTCCAAACACTTAGAGTGTAGAGGGAAAATAATTTGTAATATATATTCTCACAATTTTTTTAGTGTTCATAAGGAATAATAGATTCCATTGTGGTGGCATAAGTGACTTGTGGGCATTATTATTTACTTAGTGTTTTCTCTACACATGGATGCCTAGAATGGGATGACAAAATAGAATTGAAGGAAATAAATGAGTGACTATTAGATTTCTCCAAGTGGACACTTCCAAGGAGGAGATAAGTTTTTTCTTGGCATTTACTCTTTTTGTGACATTTAATGTGATGTTTTATTTTCAAGTTTGTCCCAATTTAGAGGAAAAGTATTGGAGCCAAAAGTGAAGTACTTTTACATTCCAAGGAGGCAAATGAAAGGTTTAAATATTTAGAATGAGGATTCATCTTTGGGCTCCTTGTTTGGGGCTTAAGATCTCTTAACAATTCTATAATTTAACTCCTTGGATGTGGAAATTGAGAGGGATATTTGAATGTGAAAATACTCTGCAAAAGCAAAAGTAATTTAGAGCATAAAGATGTTGTTTATAGGCATATATATGGTGTCATATTGGAGGCAAATAGAAGAATGAAAGTGTGATAAATTCTAATAATTTTTTAAAGATAATACATACTTTTAACGTCTCTCTCTTTTGTGGATTTTTTCCCCTCTCGCAACAATTTCTCTACATAAATCATGTGTTATGTGGCATCTTTATGTTGTTGATTTGTGCCTCTTTGTGGCTTTCTTATGTTGATGATTCTTTCATTTATTGTTATAAGTTCAAACAAGGTGGTGTACTAATACATGTTATGTTAGTAGAGTTTTAACATCATAGAGAAGGTGAATTTAATCATGGGATTCCACATTAAGGTCACTTAATTTTACATTCCATTCAAAGAATTTCATATTGTAGTAGAGCAAGACTTGTCATAGCTTGAGAGTAAGCGTTAGTATAAATAATTAATTATTATTACACTTTACTTAAGTTTACTTAGGTTAATGCATTATTTTATTATTTATTAGTTAGACACCTTGGAGTATGCGTACTCATATGAGTTGTCTTGTTGACAACACAGGAGTTAACAACTCTAATTTAGCACATGGTGTCTACAACATAGGAGTTTGCATAATCATCTGAGTTGTCATGTAGACAACACAGTTGTTTACATACTAATTAATCACATGGTGTCTACAACATCTTTTTACGTAACACACCTATGTAAGCTTATTCTCTCATCATCACATTAACTTTTGTGCTCAATGGAGGATAATCCACTCTTGGTGGACATGTGCTTAGTTGTGAGACTTATCACTCTGTTGACTCCTAGTCATTCTAGAGGCCTTTATATATAGACACTCCTAGTGTGTATGTACATCAATTCAATTTCATATTGTTATTCTGATCATATTTTATTGGTCCATATTGTGTTAGTGCTTGAGCTTCTTGATCTTGGGTGATTTTTCCCTAAGGCAAATTCTCACATGGTATCAAAGCTGAGGGAGCTTCTCTTCACATAGTTATTGGGGACTATTTTTGTTTCCCCTCTCGGTGGACATCAATTCAGATCTAGAGTATCACAGTCATTGGGAGAGTATCGCAGTCATTGGGAGCGTCTGGAGCCAAAGTGGACCTCACCATTGCATTCAGAGCGTCGATTTGGTAAATTTTGACTATAAAATTTGCCTACCCTAGGCCATAGTCAAAGTTGAGGCAATTTTTTTCGCAAATCGGCACCCAAAGGCCCAATTTGTGAATTTGGTATGATCATTTTTAAAGCTTTATTTTTAGATCTGTATTTAATTTTTGACTCTGCAATTTTCAGAATTTCTCTACTATTTTTTTATTTTTTTGGAAAATTTTTGGCCATCAGGCTTGTAGAGGAGATTTTTTTTGCAGTAAACCAGGTGATCAAATCTCGGCCCCCGCAAAATATTCTATCATAATCTAACATATTCCATTTACAACTGGCATTTATAGCACATCGACGTTCATACAAATTGGCACCACAACCAAAACTGACAACATCACAAGCCAAACTGTAGCGGATCTCAAATAACCTAGTGGCCTCACAGCCGAGTTTAACATCTGTGGATTTATTATTTTAAACAACTCACTTCCCTCTCACATAGCGGATGTGGGATTAAAATCCCCCACTTGTCGACCTTTTCTCCTCGTCGGTGATGCCGTCTAATCTTGGTGCTGGTTGATCCATGGCAACCATCGAATGCCGACCACCAAACCCTCTAGTCGGTGCCGTCTTCCAACACATCCAACAACTTCGATCTCGGCAGACACATCAGCCGACCTCCACGTGGTATCACAAGAAGTGCCACGTTACAACACATCGTGTGACAAGTTAGCAAACAACATAGACCCTTAGTCGACAGTATGACCATCATAGTCTACGGTACAATCTGCCACGTCGTCTACCCAGTCAACTTGACACATCGACAAGTGCCCACATCAGCAGACACGTGGTACTGCCATGTTAGATCCACCTCAGTTGCCTATGCGGCTCCATGTCAGCACTGCTATATGGGCCACATCATCATTTGTACCGTTGATGTCTCCTACACAATCAACATCCATACCTACCTTGTCATCAAGATGGGTCATTTTTTCTCTAACGTCACCTTTTGACAAGATTAAAATTGACGATCATTTGACCGTCACCAATAGGCCAGATTGCACTATTGCGACAGTCATTTGGACATCAAATTTAACCTCGTGTTTTGTTGATCAAACCCCTCACCATATGCAATTTTGATTTGACTGTCCGACTTTGGGAGGCCATATCTCAATCATTTGGACTCCAAATCAAGTGCAAATTTTAATTTATTTTGGTTATAATTTCTTGAATTTTTTAGTGGTGCTATTATTTTCTAGTTTTGGTGCACGGATTTTTCAAAAATTTTAGTTTTTGGTGATTGTACCTATCTAATCCTGCATTTTGCAACTTCAAATGCTCCATACAGGCTCATTTGGACACATTTTTCAGGTTCCATTTTTTTTGAAAGTGCATTTTTTTTTGTCTAGTTTCTAGATCTGCAATCAAATTATAGGCTTGTGTGGACATAAATTCCACTTTCAGAATTAGGTCCTTTTTTGCATTGTATTGCTTTGATAAAACTTCAAAATTGTTGTATATTTGAGCTACATTGCTAAGTACTAGATTTGAACTGCAAAAGGAGATTGTAAACAACAAAATCAGATGCCTACTTTTGTCCATTTTGACTAGTGGCCTATTGTAAACACACTACATATAAAGTGTCAAAAGCATCATTTTTAGGGGGGTTCTTTGATTGAGTGAATGGGGGGAGGGGGGGGGGGGGGTGTTTTATGTTCTTGTGTCTCTCTTTCTCTCTTGTGCTCTTTTAATTTTTTGCATCATGGGTTCACTAAAAGTCCACTTTTAACTTCACACAATTACACCACATGCAAAGATATTGTATGGAGGTAGACTAATGGAAAAAAGTTTAAATCTATATGTTGATGGTACAATTGTAAAACTCATTGATGCTGGTGCACAAGTTGATTGGAAAATTAAAGACAACCAAGCTTTAGGAATTATAAGGAGTTGTGTTCATAGAGATCTCTTCTTCCACATTTCTAGCTTCAAGGATGCTAAGGGTGCTTGGGAGAAACTTGAAGGTTTGTATGGTAAGGTGGATGAGGAAAAGGGATTCCAAATTGAGGATGATCTACTTCTATTGGATCCTAAGAATTTTGACACAATTCAAGACTATGTCAACAAAGCCAATGAATTGAGAGCACTGCTTAAGGATTGTGGTAATCTCGTGAAGGATGATAGATTGATTCATCACATCTTGAAGAGGCTACCTTCAGAGTATGCATCTTTTGTTTTGAGTTACAACACTCACAGGTTGACCATGGGAAGTGCCTTCACTAAGCCTTCATTTGATGCATTTGCATAAATGTTGATGTTGGAACAATCCAAGTTGATAGATATGGGAATTTTCAAGTCATCCAAGTCTACAACATTGGTGGCTAGTAATGAGAACCAACCAAATCAAGGTGGAAAAAGTTTTACCAACAGCAAAAAAAAGTATTGGAAGCAAAAATCACAATCAGAGACACAACAATATTCCTCCTTACAATAAGGCAATTCTTCTTCCAACAAGATAGGAAACAACAACAAGAAGGATAAACTATTTTGTGCATATTTCAAGAAACCAAATCATGATGAGCATCATTGTAAGACCAAGAGAATAGATGATTTGGAAAACCTACTTAGGAAGAACGAAATCAATGTGTCAAATGCTTCCAAGCATTCAAATCCATCCACTTCAAAGGGAAAAGGGCAAGCATTTATGGCAAGTTCAAGGTCTTCAAGGGAATGGATTCTTGACTCAGGTGCCTCATATCATATGGGTTCTTCAAAAGGACACCTTTCTTCATTGAAGCAGTCAAAGGTACCTCACATATTTGTAGGGAATGATACACAAGTGGAAGTTGAAGGGAAAGGACAAGTTGAGATGGAAAATGGAGAGTTCAAAGATGTTCTCTATGTTCCTAACCTTAGTACTAATCTCATTTCAACTTACCAAATCACTCACTATGGAGGTGGCAATAAAGTTGAGTTCCTTCCTGATTCAGTAATGGTGTAAAATCTTAAGGATGATTCATTAGTTGCAGTGGGTAAAGTCAATCATGACACAAGGCTTTATTCTTTCTCCCACTTTGTGCCTAAGTCTCCTTCGCATGCCTTGTTGACACATTCACAATCACAAAGTAAATTATGGCATGAGCGGTATTGACATCTTGCCTTCCACTATCTTCATCAACTTAGCTCAAAAATATGGTCAAAGGTCTACCTACAATCAACTTTTCTTAGGGTGAATGTTCAACTTGTTCAATGGATATGCATCTAGAAGAAAAGTATGACAAAGGGAAGTCTTGGAGAACATTAGTTGTTCTTGAGTTGGTTCACACAATTCTAGTAGGCCCTTTTTTCAGTAACACCAATTAGCACGGGTCGCTATGTCCTCACTTTCATTGATGACTTTTCACGCTACACATGGGTCTACTTTCTTAATCACAAGAATGAAGTGTTTGATAAGTTTCTAGCCTTCAAGAGTCATGTTGAGAAGCAATCAAGGAAAGTCATCAAGGTTTTTCACATGGACAATGAAAGTAGATATGTGAACTCAAGACTTAGAGACTTTCATGAACTTGAGGGTATTGATCTTCAAAATCTTGTACCATTTAGTCCACAAAGATAAGTGTTGCAGCAATGAGGATTCGAACTCCTAAGTCAATGGCAAGTTGTATGATTCAAGCTAAGTCTCTTAATTCATCACTTGAAGTAGAAGCTATAAGTAGTGCCAATCACATCCTTAATAGGTCTCCTCATAATGTCTTAGATGGAATGACTCCTTTTGAGGCATGGTGCAAAAGAAAACTAATTGTGAAACACTTCAGAGTTTTTGGTTATCCAACATGGGCAAATATATCTTCAAGGGAATGCAAGACATCACACCAAGGCCTTGTACTTTCATTGGATATGATGAAAGTGTTAAGGTATTTGGACTTATAGATCCTGAAACTCATGAGATATTCATAGAGAGGAATTTTCACTTCGAGGAAAGTTCACCTAGCTTATCCTCTAATCCTCTCCATACTTCATACATTATGGAAACTGATAGTGACAATAGTGATAGTGATTCAACAGGTTCACTTGTGGGGGATCCTTTTGACAGATGCAAAATGAGGTCACAACATCAAAAAATTTCACATGCATACATTGCTACAGTGATAGGACCATGTAATTCAGTACAGTTGGGTACACCTTGTCTTCCAGTTCTAGCATCAGGGGATGACTACTTGCCAAACATTTTAGGTTTGTTCGTGGAGTCCTACATAGTAGATTTGAGAGATATTATTGATGATATACATCTTCTCTTTGATGAAGAGGATCCTTCTTCAGTTGTTGTGAGGGAACACTCTAACCCTCTTGTCCATTCTCTACATGATCAGTCTTACAAGGTTGATGTGATCGTGGATCCTTACGTACAAAAGTTGTAGGAGGTCTCTTTATCATTTGAGGAGACAATTGGTTCTTTGGGATATGTTCTACATCCATCCTTACTAGATATGAACTTGTTCTTTTCAACAGTGTTGGAAGGGGCAACCGTTAGTATCGATATAGGGATAGTTGAGCAGTTTTTAGAGACACCATTCATCTTCAAGATTCTTTCTACACATTGGGGAAGCATCTCATATGTACCTGTGACATTATTTCTTCTTAAGGGGAGGGACATTATTCAACAGTCATGGATCGACTTCTACATTCATCTTGGAGCAACTATCACTAACCAACATTATACATTTGGGGGGGGGGACTATCTTGTCTCCTTTCTTCTTCTTCTTCTCTCTTATGGTGGGACCTTTTCCTCTTCTGGGGTCTTGTCCTTCTCATACTTCTCTATTGTATATACATGATGTATGTTGTAATGAGGGGGGGGGGGGGGGGTTAATTACTCCATCCATCCATGCATCTTGTTTTTTCATCTCTCTTTTTGGGGAGGGTTTTTCCCATAAGGTTTTCCCTCTCTCCCTATTTTTAGAGAGATTGCATTGCATTTGTACATGGGCACCTAACATGGCCTAGTAGTCGGCACCCATCATGCATTTTCATCATAGCCTTTGTGAGCTTAAGTGCATTCCCCTAAGTTGCACTAAGGGGGGGTTGTTAGTGTAAATAATTTATTATTATTACACTTTACTTAGGTTAATGCATTATTTTATTATTTATTAGTTAAACACCTTGGAGTATGTGTAGTCATATGAGTTGTCTTGTTGACAACACAAGAGTTAGCAACTCTAATTTAGCAAATGGTGTCTACAACACAAGAGTTTGCATAATCATCTGAGTTGTCATGTAGACAACACAGTTGTTCACACTCTAATTAAGCACATGGTGTCCACAACATCTTTTTACGTGACACACCTATGCAAGCTTATCCTCTCATCATCACACTAAATTTTGTGCTCAATGAAGGATAATCCACTCTTGGTGGACATGTGCTTAGTTGTGAGACTTATCACTGTGCTGACTCCTAGTCATCCTAGAGGCCTTTATATATAGACACTCCTAGTGTGTATGCACATCAATTCAATTTCATATTGTTATTCCGATCATACTTTATTGGTTCATATCGTGCTAGTGCTTGAGCTTCTTGATTTTGGGTGATTTTGCCCTAATGCAAATTCTTACAATAAGCCTTTATTGTAATTCATTTGATAGAGATTGAAATTTTCCCAATAACTAGTATTAGAGGTTAAGATGAATTTGGTTCTAGGTATTTTTTCATTTTCTTGTTTCTTAGTGCAGAAAGATCGTAGGAACTTTTAGAAGAAACTAAATTTTGTTGGAGGCTTATAGGTGCAATGAATATTTTGTGAGTTAACTTTGATTTGTAGATTTGTATTAGAAGTCATGAATATTGATAAAGTGATCTATGTTGGGTGTTGGAAGCTCACAATTTAAATCTTCACGAAGTTGTCTATATTGATTGAATATTTTGCAAGCAACAATTTTTGGATCAATTGCAGAATAGTAATTTCCATTAGAATAATCTCTTCATAATATTTTTGTGATTTCTTTTTTAATGGTTAATATTGTAGATATTGTAAATATTAGATAGTTTCTAATTCAACAATTATTTCATAATAGAAACATTGTCTCTTTGCAATCTATCAATGATTTCTTGATCATTCATTCAATTCATTAAATATTCTATCAATTACTAACCAGAACATAAGATAATGCACACTGAGCTCATCAACAGGCACTGCATTCACCATATTCTCTTTCTTCAGAACAAGTGTTCTTTATTTACTTTATACTCTTATTTTAGGATTAATATTCTTTTCTTACAATAAAATTTTAGGTAGAATCTACCAAAATCAATAATAAAAAATCTTAGGGCAACTCAGAGATTTTGTGTGCCTTCTTACATAAATTCAAGAACAAAGATAGGAAATCCATGCAACTTAAATACTACAACACAAATTACATCTTAAATGCACAAATGCAAAAGATAAAAGCATCACAAAGGCTACAAATTAACTCTTATCTTAAGCAAGTGATGTTGCCTTCAAATATAACCAAAGTCACAAAGACTACAAGATCAAGTTTGAAAATACAACGTTAACTATAAATATAATAAGTAGCTCAAGAATACAAGATTGGGTTCAAATCACCCTTTAGATGATGCTAGAAAACACAATTTTTTTATAGATAATGTCATTTGATCATAATTTTTGACAACACAAAGTTTGGAAGCAACTTGCCTCTTTTATTAACTACATTTTTCTTTTACATCCAAAATCATAGTTTTAGAGTGCTCACACAATTTGAAAAGTTTTGTTGCATTGTCAAAATATGTCTATTTAGAAGAAATGCTACGAGAAAAATGTGGGATATAATCCTAATTAAATTGTTGACTTATTCAACATTATAGTTGTATTTTAATTTGACTTGTAATGTGATTGCATGCGATTACATTTTACAACTTTTCATATAATGTGATTACATGTAACTGCATTTTACAATTCTACATGTCATTTGATCACATGTAATTAGAATTTATAACTTTACATGTCATTTTTCAAAGCAACATTACATGTGGTTTTTTAAAACAACATTGCATGTGTATAATTAAAACTAATCAAGTGCCTAACATGACATATACAACACCATCCTCTATTAAAGGTCTTTGTGTTTCTTCAAAACAACCTATGCTCAAAGTTTTCAAATTTGGCAAAGGTGCTTTGTCCGAGAATACCAACTTACATTGTTATAAGGAAATATAGAGAGGAGTACAATGGAGATGGAGTGAACAAGAGAGGAGGGATGAGATGGCATAAATAAATAGAGATATAATAGATGGAGACATATAAAAAGTGATAGAAAGAGATAAAGCAAGATAGATAGATGTAGCTAAACTAGAGAGAGGTAAATAATTATAGAAGACCACCCTTAAACACCACACACCAAGGGAAAAATTAAGTATATAAAATATAAGTCAAATTTTGAATATTTAACACTTTTAGTCTAGGAATCAAGCCTTAATATGTGATGTTTAAGCCGTTCAATTATAGAGATGTAGATGCAGTTATAAAAAGAACCCAAGAAAGAAATATAGAATTATTCTAAAATATAATGCCATTTTCCTCTATCTACCCCTCTCTCTCTATATATTTTTTCATAATTGATCTACTATAATCTTTGAGATAGGGTCGCCTTGTTCACTTGAATATGAAAGGAAGCTACAATTAAAAAAAAAAATAGACTCCTCCCAAAACCCTTGGAACTCGTAATAAACTACAATTTTACCTAACTCGTCTCTATATTTCTAAGATTAGGGTTTCTACGCGGATTATTGCTGTCAATCGAGCGGGTGAAGAGCGGCAGGTGGAGAGCGAGGAGGAAGAAGTAAAATGGTACGCGAGAAGAGTCATGTTGATGTTCTGTTTTTTTTTAATCTAGGGTTTTGTGAGATACTGACGAGTCCTGTGATTTTTAAGATACAGATTCTTGTGCACTTGTCCTGTACAATCGTTTGTTTTTCTGTTTTTCAAGTGATATTGTATGGTGATCAATATATTGATTTTGCAGCCGTCCCACAAGACTTTCATCATCAAGAAGAAGTTGGGGAAGAAGATGAGGCAAAATAGGCCCATTCCTCACTGGATCCGAATGAGGACTGATAACACTATAAGGTGAGTCGTTCTAATTTGGCTGCAATGAGGGGGTCTCCCTAAATGTCCGGATCTTTGCTGTAAATCTACCTTTTTAAAGTTTTTTATGTCTGTAAATTAGTGAAGGGCTATGTTACCAGAAACGAGAAACGAGAAACGTAACCACAACGTAAACGAGAAACGAAAATTTGAAAGGTTGCGTAAAAGAAACGTGTGTGTATATATATATATATATATATATATATATATATATATATATATATATATATATATATAACCAAATTAATTTATTTCTTAGAAATTAATTCTTAATTCTATCTGAAATTGTATTAATAAATTACTAATTCAATTGCACAAAAAAAGTAATAGTTGACTGTTACTAAAAGTAATTCTCTAGATTTTATAAAATCTTAAAAACTTTATAAAGAAATTTGATTAATAACACTCTATGTTTGCAAATATTAACAAAACTAAAACTACTATTTCATTAACAAGACTGAAACTGTTGCTTCATTAACAAGATTGAAACTGTTACTTCATTTACAAACTAAAACAATGCTGAAACTAAAATTAAAACTGCTGCCTGTTACATTCCCTATGCACCCTATAAAATATATCAATGGGTTTTTTAATTTATAACCTTATTCCCAGACAGCACAGAAATTATTAATATTTTTTAACCTTATTCCCACACAGCACAGAAACGGCCGTTGCGTGACGCGAAACCCATTTCACACGTCGCAACATGAAACGGGGCTTCCCCGTCACATATCTGGCAACTATGGTGAAGGGGTCTCCCCTAATAACAGAGGAAGCATTTTTGACCTACTTACTTTGAACTCAAATTTGTTCCTGATAAGTTTTAGTACTAACAGATTCATGAAATTATCATAGTACACGCTGGGTTTGTTGTTGAGCTCATCTGGATAAACTATGATTTGGCGTGTCAATAGTCTTCCTCAAATTTTTCATGTGAATTATGCATTTTTGCTCCCTGAGAAGGGGGATGTAACTAACTATATTTTCATAATTAGAAAAGTGAGTTTCCTATGCGGCCAGTTAACAGTAAAAGTCCCAAATGTTAAATTCCAGACACTGAAATGAAGGATTTTAATGACATCTATGAGACCAAAGTAGTCTAAAGGACTAAAGGGCTGCAGTACTAAGCAATTTCGCTATTCCTTTCCAATTCCAATCTTCTGATATGGATCTTAACCAAAAATCTAGCAATTTGCTTGATCTTGTGAGCTTCAAATAAACTATGCACATTGTCTGCCTTCAGGATGCTACATAGTACGTTCGGATGTTGTTGTATGCCATGCATTTTAAGAGAAAATGCCATTCCGTTTAAATTGCTACCGGCCTACAAAATATTCAAGTTCTTTCTTCCCAAGTGTCTTTGGGCCTCTTCTATCTACTCATCTTGCACCTAAGGTAATGAGATCCAGTGCTCAATTGTGCTACTAACAACCTTGCCTTACCTTTAATAGAAGCCCCAAGATATATGCTATTTTCGTCATGTTCCCTAGTTGGGTTGAATTCTTTAATGCAATAAGCCTTTTTCCTTCCAATGTTATCATTCCACACGGTACTCTGAAACTTCTCTCTGACAAACTTTTTTATGCCCACAGTCGTGTTCGGGTAGTCATGTTCAGGCATTCTTGTAACTTGATGTTCCATTTATTCATCCATTTAATGTTTTGCTTCATCCAAGTTTTTTTCCTATGGTTAAGAGCCTCTTCTTTCACAATTTTTGGCCAGTGACGGTCTTGCATGTTTTCAATCTTCTTTAAGTAGTAACTAAATTATCGTTAAAGCCTCTAATGGAAAGACCTCGGCTTTTGTCATAAGAATTTCATACGAAACATAAATATTGAATTTGAGATTGCTTGTGATTAATTGTTTTTGAATTCTCTCTATTTGTCTCCACCTGCATTTTGACATGCTACGCCCTCACACCTCGCAGCTATAAAGTATTACAATAATAGGTAAGACGTCTATTATTAGTTAATGGTTATCTTGTAAATATCTTAAGCTTTAGTTTGCTTTCATTTTTTGCTTTCTCTGGAATAGAATGTTTCTATTCTTTACGATCGTTTCCTAAGGAAACATCGTCTCATTCTTTTGTATAAATTGACCTTTCGGTTTCTGTTATTAATAAGCAAGTATTTACCAATTACCTCGTAATATGGTATCAGAGCATAGTTCTTAATTTTTTCGAAAATTATAATTTCTTTTCCGAAATTATCAGAGCCAATTTTCAAAATTATTCTGTGATTCTTGCTTTCTAAAAAACCTCAGATTTTCGACTAAGGTTTTTTTGTTGAGTTTTTTAAAAATCGCAACTGTAATAGTTTTTGGCCAGGTTTGAAATTTTTTTTCTTGGCATCCCGCTCGATTTGCATCTGTTTGGATCTTCACATAGTAATTTTCGCAGGGGAAAAGTGCATTTTTTCTGGAAAATCGTCAGAGATTTTACACCAAAAACAGCTCTGCGTTTTTCTTTAGAGGACTCGAATTTTTGGAAATCAGTATTCTACGTTTTTCATGGTCATTTTTTCCTGTGTCTGACCTCAAGGCGTCGGTTTTTTGACCTCCATACTGCCTTGACCAGCTTTAGTCGACTGAAAACCACCATTTTTTACAAGGTTCAATCTCCATGGCCGCCGATTGATATTTTGTTCGAAACCCTAATTTTTGCGGTCAAAAAAATATTTTGTTTGTAGATTCTTGGTGGGTTTTTCGAGAGCTCAACTGGGTTGTCCGTTTTTTTTGGGTGCCTCGATTTTCGAGCCAACAAATCCAGAAAACGACAGCAGATTCCTTTTGGGTTTTTCAAGCTCTCTTCTAGATCATTCTTTGATTCTTCTGGGTCTTTCGTATTTTTGCCTCGAAGAACGTGCCTTCACAGATTTTCGCAGTTTTTCATTGAAAAACGTGCCATGGCATCTCTAACAAATTTTCTGCTCGAGCATAATTCCAAATTCAATGGTCGCAATTATGGAACCTGGAAGCAGCGCATCATCGCAATCTTCGAATATCGAAACACCGATCAACTTGTTCTGGGTGTTAGGCAGCATCCGACTTCTTCGGGTCCTGATCAAGATACATGGGATCTGAATAATCGAGAGGAAGTAATGCTTCTCAAACTATCCGTAGCTGATGACCAGCGTTCTCAGATTCCATTCGGCAAGGCAGCTACCGAAATCTGGACACATCTAAAAGGTCTTCATGAGACTTCCGACAAGAGCAGAGCCTTCTTTCTGAAAAACACTCTGTTTTCTATTGTCATGGATGACTGCACCTCGCTCTAGGCACACCTGAATCGGATTTAGGAAATCCATGATCAGTTACTTGCCATTGGTTGCAAGATGGAGGAAGAGGATATTGTGGTAATCACTCTTCGGAGTTTACCAAAATCCTATGAACATTTTATCGAGACTCTTAACATCACATCTACTGGTGTTGATCTAAAGTTCACTGATCTCTGCACCCTGCTGCTTCATCAAGATCGGTGGAAACAACAGTTTGGTAGCAGCTCACGTTCCACCTCCACTGAGCAAGCCTTTGCTGCGAAATCCTTTCAGAAGGATAAGGGCAAGTTTCAGCAACCATCTCAACAGAAGTCTTTTGCTCCAGCATCCGATGGTACCAGAAAGAAGAACATTCAATGCAACTACTGCCAAAAGTATGGTCACATGAAGGTTGAATGTCGGAAACGCTTAGCTGCCCAGTCTAAGCAATCGGATTCGCAACCCAAAGCTAACAGTGCAGAGCACACTGAGCAGGCGGAATTTGCCTTTTACGCCTTCATGGCTAAAAGACCCGCAGATCATGTAAAGTCATTTGCCTGGTACATTGCTTCAGGTGCCTCTCGACATTTCACTCACCGCAGAGACTGGTTTATTGACTACCAGCCTTATTCAGATTCTGTTATTTTTGGTGGTGGAGAAGAGTACACAGTTGTCGGTAAAGGCAACATTCAGATTTAGTCTGTCGGGAGGAATCTCATATTCCTTGATGTGTACTACGTTCCAAGGATGGAACTAAATCTACTCTCAGTCAGTCAGTTGCTGCGACATTCTCCACACTTGGCAGTGGAAACAACAGTTTGGTAGCAGCTCCAGTTCCACCTCCACTGAGCAAGCCTTTGCTGCGAAATCCTTTCAAAAGGATAAGGGCAAGTTTCAGCAACCATCTCAGCAGAAGTCTTCTGCTCCAGCATCCGATGGTACCAGAAAGAAGAACATTCAATGCAACTACTACCACAAGTATGGTCACATGAAGGTTGAATGTCGGAAACGCTTAGCTGCCCAGTCTAAGCAATTCGATTCGCAACCCAAAGCGAACAGTGCAGAGCACACTGAGCAGGCGGAATTTGCCTTTTACGCCTTCATGGCTAAAAGACCTGCAGATCATGTAAAGTCATTTGCCTGGTACATTGCTTCAGGTGCCTCTCGACATTTCACTCATCGCAGAGACTGGTTTATTGACTACCAACCTTATTCAGATTCTGTTATTTTTGGTGGTGGAGAAGAGTACACAGTTGTCGGTAAAGGCAACATTCAGATTCAGTCTGTCGGGAGGAATCTCATATTCCTTGATGTGTACTACGTTCCAAGGATGGAACTAAATCTACTCTCAGTTAGTCAGTTGCTGCGACATTCTCCACACTTGGCAGTCACCTTCAGTTCACATCAGTGCACCATCACTGATCGGGCGACTAAGTTTACTGTTGCAGTTGGTCTTGAGGATCATGGTCTTTTTAGACTTATTGATTCTGGTGATTCTCAGGACTTAGCTATGGTTGCTCGGCGATCTTCCATCAGCACACTTTGGCATCAGCGATATGGGCACTTAAATGTGCATTATCTCTCACAACTTGCTCGGGATGAGCTTGTTCTTGGTTTGCCAGAGATTCAAACTCAACACCTTGGAGTTTGTGAGGCATGTCAGGCTGGGAAGCAACATCGCACACCTTTCCCCAGTGGCGATTCTTGGCGAGCTTCTCAAGTACTTCAGCTTGTTCATGCTAATATCTGTGGCCCTATGGCCACTCCTTCTGTTCTTGGTTACAGGTATTTTCTGTTGTTTGTAGATGATTTTAGTAGAAAAATGTGGGTGTATTTCCTTAAAAAGAAATCCGATGCATTTATTGTATTTTAGAAGTTTAAACCCTTAGTTGAAAAAGAGTCTGGGAAATCTATTATTACTCTTAGATCAGACAATGGGGGGGGAATTTTGTTCTAATGTTTTCTCCAGCTTCTTGGATACACATGGCATCCAACGCCAGTTCACCACACCCCACACGCCACAACAGAATAGTGTAGTTGAACGTCGAAACAGGACAATCACCGAGATGGCTCGTTCCATGCGTGAACACAGACATGTTCCGAAGCAGTTTTGGGCAGAAGCAGTTAACACTGCAGTTTATCTGTTGAACCAGTCACCCACAGTGGCGGTCAAAGGTAAAACTCTGGAAGAGGCCTGGTCAGGTCGCAAGCCCAGAATCAGTCACCTGAAGGTTTTTGGCTCTCTTGCTTTTGTTTGGATCCCTGATGCTTCACGCACCAAGTTGGATGCCAAGAGTCAGAAACTGATGCTTGCTGGATATAGCAGTCTTCACAAAGCCTACCGCCTTATTGATGTTGAGACATCTCGTCTCATATACAGCCGCGATGTAGTCTTTGATGAGCAGCGAGGACCATTCATGCCTGTTTCTCCTGTTCCTGATCCAACAGACCAGCCTATGCAGGTTCATGATTTGGGAGTTCGGCTTCCATTAGGTCCACCTGATGGGAGGGCTCCAGTAGCTCCTGTAGCTCCAGTCATGCTAGTGATACTTGTACAGACACCTCCGGCTTCTCCTGCAGGATCACCTCGTTTTGAAGATGCTTCACCTGAGTTTGATCCAGATTCTTTTGATGAGGATCCTGCTGATCAAACATCTCCTAGTACTACTATTGGTCATTCTCCTCTCCGGCCTAAGTGGTGGGCTAAGACACTTGTTGATCTTCATGATGATGAGCTCATTGATGGGAGAACTGCTCGAAAAAAGAGCAAAACTATAGATTTTGTTAACTTTGCTCTTATGGCCAACATTCATAGTGTGTTTGAACCTCAAACATATTCCGAGGCTAAAGGAATTCCAGAGTGGGAATAGGCCATGCAATCTGAACACCAGAGCCTGCTGAAAAATAACACTTGGGTCCTTTCTGATCTTCCCCCAGGGAAGAAACCCATTGGCTGCAAATGGGTCTACAAAATCAAATACAAATCAGATGGTACTTTGGATAAGTACAAAGCTCGTTTAGTGGCAAAGGGCTTTTCTCAGCGTCAGGGCATTGATTATGAAGAGACCTTTTCTCCTACTGCAAAGATGAGCACCATCAGATTAGTCCTAGCCATGGCAGCACAGTTTGGCTGGAAGGTCCATCAGATGGACGTAAAGAGTGCTTTCCTGAATGGTGATCTCCATGAAGAGGTCTACATGATGCAGCCTCCTAGTTTCAAGGTTGTTGGTAAAGACCATCAGGTTCTCAGATTGGTAAAAGCTCTCTATGGTTTGAAGCAGGCCCCTCGGGCATGGTACATCAAGATTGATACGTACCTCAGTGATCAAGGCTTCAAGAGGAGTTCTTCAGACTCAAATTTGTACATCAAGACTACTGACAGTGACATCATCCTTCTGGTTATCTATGTGGATGATCTGATCATCACTAGCAGTTCGGCATCTTTGATTCAGGGAATCAAACAACACTTATGCCAGTCTTTTGATATGACTGACCTTGGGCTCATTCATTATTGCTTAGGTGTTGAAGTTTGGCAACAGTCTTCTGGTATATTCATCTCTCAGTCCAAATATGCCAGGGCCTTGTTAGACAAATTCCGAATGCAGGATTGCAAACCTGCATCTACACCTATGGAGAAAGGTCCCAAGTTATCAGCCAAGTCTGATTCTCCTTCCGTTGATGATACTACGTATAGGGAACTAGTAGGCAACCTCATCTACCTATCTGCTACTAGGCCTGATATCAGCTTCGCAGTCAGCTATATTTCACGCTTTATGACAGCTCCTAAGGCTGATCATTGGATGGCAGCAAAGTGTGTGCTTCGTTATGTGAATGGCACTTCTGATTATGGACTTCTGTATTCTCGGAGTTCTAATCCTAAATTCAGTGGGTTCACAGATTTAGATTGGGCAGGCTCTGTTGATGATAAAAAGTCAACATCTGGATATGTGTTCAGTTTGGGATCCGGTGCAGTCACATGGACTAGCAAGAAGCAGCGGGCAGTTTCTCTCTCTTCTACAGAGGCTGAATACAAAGGGACTGTTAAGGCAGGATGTGAAGTTGTCTGGCTTTGTCGGATGCTTGGGGATATGCAGATGTCACCAGTAGGACCGACTACTTTGTTTGTTGATAACGAAGGTGTTATCAAGTTAGCACGGAATCCAGTCTTCCATGAATGAACCAAGCATGTGGATGTTCATTGTCATTACATACGACAACTGGTTGAAGACGGGACTATAGATCTGCAGTATGTTCCTACCACAGATCAGACTGCAGACATTCTCACCAAGCCTCTTGGTCTTGATAAGTTTGTCAAATTCAGAGGACAGCTTGGTGTGTTAGATAGATTAACCATTAAGGGAGGGTATTACAATAATAGATAAGACGTCTATTATTAGTTAATGGTTATCTTGTAAATATCTTAAGCTTTAGTTTGCTTTCGTTTTTTGCTTTCTTTGGAATAGAATGTTTCTATTCTTTACGATTGTTTCCGAAGGAAACATCGTCTCATTCTTTTGTATAAATTGACCTTTCGGTCTCTGTTATTAATAAGCAAGTATTTACCAATTACCTCGTAATATAAAGGACCATAGACATGACCAACAAACCAAATAGAGTCTTCTTGGTTTTCTAGTTCCATAGTTCTGCTGTCCTTCATTTATTTTGGAGTAGGAATGAAGCTTTCCAACCCCCTTGAATCCTCTTCGCTCTACAAGTCTCCTCATTGAGTTTATAATGGAAGTCAATCCTAAGGTACTTGTATTCTTTCACGGTTTCCAACGGGCTGCTTTCAAAAAGGATAATAATGTGTTTTCCTTTTCTCCTTAAAGAGAAAATCTTGACTTTGGTTTTGGTAATATTTCCCCGCATCCCAACTTCTTGGCAAAATTTCTCTAAGGCCTCTTGATGATCTCTCAACACTTAAGTCGTTTTTAATATCAAAATAAGATCATCGACGTACAGAAAAATCTTCACCACATCCCCTGCCAAATAAAGCCCCACCCCTTAGTTTTATCTAACCAAGTTTCAAGTTTATCAATGTACAACCCAAACAAGGTAGGGGATAAAGAACATCCTTGCTTAACACCAATATTACTTCCAAAACCTTTAGACATTCTTTCCTTAGTAATGATTTTGGCTCTAACTTCGTCATAAAGTCTATTCATTGCTGCTCTATACTCATCTCGAATGCCCAATTCTTTCATTTTGTTCCATAAGTTGTCTCTACGCACCGTGTCAAAGGGTTTCTTGAAGTCTACAAAACAACAGTAACCTTCTTCTCCCTGATTGTCCCATGCTCTCTCTATTATGTGTTAAAGAGTGATGCAATGATCAATGGTGGAGCATTTGTGTCTGTGTTGATAATAATTATTTATCTTTAAATTAACTAGAAAACACCAATTCCTAATCACATCAGACCAAGCAAGGGGTGAGAAGACGTCTTTAATCTAACTTCATTTAATTTTATTACTAGAGTAGTTGGCATCTCTTTCTATTTTGGAAAAAGACTAAATATGAACATTATAAATTAGTGTTCCAGGGGGATGCATCCCTTATGATTTTGAGATCGTACTCGTCATGAGGATGAAACGGGGATGCGGGGACCATATTTTGCTGTCCCTTTTTTGCCAAATTCAGAAACACCCTTGAAACGATAAATTTTTTTGGGTAGGAAACTTGGGGACGATCAACAGTACCGGGGATTGTCCCTTAGCCGTCCCCGAAACTTCCGGCCATCCCCTTGAGCCGTCCCCAAAATTGTTGGCTGTCCCCTTTGTTTAGCTAGTTGGGTAAAGGCAATACATCATAAAAATATGCTAACCATATTTGGTCCATTAAAACACTAAAACACTAACTCTTCTACTCATTTTAAGATTTGACATACTTGCTAAGAGGAAGAAAAAAACATATAGCAGCAACAATAGTGAGGAAAGATTGCATTTAGTATTTACTACTTACTATTTTAGTTGGACTACTCTTTATTTCATTCTGATTTCATGCATGATACTTTCAGCCTCTGGGCATTTTTGCTATATATGTAATATTGTTATAATGAAAGTACTTAGTATTTGTCATTCGATAATTTTCCATGTATTGATCCTCTAAAATGTCTATGGTGAATGGTTTATCAATGTTATGATATGCATACTTGAATTCCGTCTCTCTATATAAAAAAATCCCCTATGTTTTTAATCACTGTCCCCTGAGGTCTCATTCCCTAAATTTTGCCCTTGACCTGTTCGCATATCGGAAACATGTCCCTGTCCCCTAAAGTGTACTCGTCCCAGAAACTTTCCTAGAGCATAGTTAAAAATTCATGTTGAAGAAAAACTTACATTCAATATATTATTCCTTTCTAGTTGTTGAAAATCCTATGATAAAATAACTAATTGTTGGAGGTTGTCATATTTAAGTACCTTCTTTCCACTTTCAGTTCTAACTAATGTTCACTAATAATGGAAACACAAGTTATTGGTATTTATTAAGTTTGCTATTAGTGTAAGGTTTTGGAAACACATCAAGTTAGTGGTATCTATCAGGTTTGCTATTAGTGTAATGTTTTGAAAACACATCAAGTTAGTGGTATCTATCAGGTTTGCTAGTAGGGTAAGGTGATATTATTTTTCCCTAGAAACATTTGAAATGCTTCTGGTCAGTATCACCTCTTGTTTTATCGAAGGTCTTTGGTATGATGTGTCTAGAAGATTTATTCATAAGAGCTCTATCAAATATCTACCCTTGAAAATAATTATTTGCTTTTTTTGTCCGTCATATAAAACACATCACTATTTGTTTTGTATTTTATAACTAGACAATTCTAAACATGTTACAAAATTTAGTGTTGTTATTCCAACCGCATTTTTGTAATATTGTCTGCAAGAGGCATGCAAAATAAGTCCTGTAATATTTGTTCTGAGAAAATTCACAAATTAGTTAGTTATTTTTTGAGCCTTATGAGTCCAATCTCTTCTATCATGTGTAATGTAATCTGTTTTGAAGAATTAAAAAAAAAAAATTAAGGGTACATCTCATAGTGCTTGTAGTATTTCTTGAATTTACTATTGGCAAATGAGTCTTGTGCTTTATATGGTTGAATGACCTGAGATCTTGTGGTGAAATACAAGTAGGGTATGTAATTGTTAACTGCATTATTTCTATTCTATTTAATGTTTCAAAGTTTCTCACAATACGTTCTGGGTCCATTTTTCCTCTTCAGTGTTAGTGTGCCAGAGTTTATTTATTTTTGTTTATGTCAGGTTTAGTTCCTTTTAATTGTGTCAGTGGACATAACAAACCACCCCTTCTAAGAATTATATTGTTACGTTGATCTTCATGTCCAAAACTTGGTCTATCATCTAGTTCTACAATAAAATTTGCTTGCCATTCTAGAATGTTCAATTGATATACATGGATTTTAATAAGATAAAACTTGCATATTCAAATTTCTAGGCTCAAACACAATCTTTTAGGTTTGGACTCCTAGGTTTCTAAGGCATGGTATACACCAGGGCTTACTGTGAATTGCTTGTAAATGAAGATATTGATGTGTCCAGGAAACTGCCAGGTGTGGGTGTTGGTGCTTTCGAGTGTGCCGATATTTTTGGGTGTTGTGCTGGTGTGCCCATTGGCGATGCTATCCTATATTCTCCATTAACATAGACGTGCAATCTTGATGGGGTCCAAAATTTTGAATTCCCCTGGGTCTTTCCGTTGGCTGTGTATTTACTATTTACCACCTATTGCCCACGAGAAATGGTGGATTCCTTCTATAGTTTTCCTTAATCTCCTCACCTGTGTTTGTATTTGTTCTGGGCACCTATTTTTCTCTGTCTTTGATGCATGACTTCACTCCTCCATAATCCTTAGTCTCGATGTTGTAATTAGTATTTTAGTTAGTATTATTATTATTATCATTATATTAGTATTTTGTTATTTATATTTATAATTAATTATATTATATTATGTATTTTATTAATATTAAAATATATTTCAAATTTATGCTAGTTTTCATTAAATTAAATATATATAATATTTATATTTAAATTAAGATCAAATGTGTGTTGTAATAATATTATTTTATACATAATTATTCAATTTGTTATTAATTTAAATATTATTATTTTTTATAATTTATCGTTTATTTTATTATGTATTATTTGCTATGTTCCCCTGAGTTTTCAGGACAGGGGACAGCGGGACGGGTTTTCGAGAAGACAAAGTTTTCTGCCGATTTTTGGGATGGGGGGACGGCAAATGGGGACGACAAAAGTGACATTTTTGTTTAATTTTTTAATTTTTTGTGTTAAAAAATTGGGGATGGATACAAATCCCCAATGAAGTCCCTGGGGAGGATGTCCCAGTCTTCGAAACATTGGCTTTTTTAGGGGGGACATGTCCCTAGGGAATGCTGATTATTTGCAAATATAATAATTGTTTATTATTAGATCTTATGAAGATTTGATTACAATTTTTCAATTGGGGATATGGCAATAATGTTCATTGCCCAAGCTACCATACTATTCGTTGTCATTGTTGAAGTATCATGCTATGGAATGGTTTGTTTTTAATATATTTCTTTGCATGTATATATATATATATATACCCAAATGCATCCAATATCCAACAAAAAAAATAGCGAATCCAAATCCCGCATCAACATCAGAACTAGAATTGCTAAGTGCTGAATTATCTTCCCTATTTAACCCCTCTAATATTGTACTCTTGCTTCTAGGATACAACACCTAATGATCTTTGTAAACCCTTAAGACATAGATCATCATATAGACAGCGAGGCTTATACTGAATAAGGTAAAATCATGTAACATGAATGATGTTGGCCAATTGCTTAGTTATCTGCCATGCTGGAGCCTGCAGAAAACTTGACTATTTCTTGCTATTGAAGAACATCATTCTTCTTGAAATGGAAAGATCGCTTCATTGAGGACGGGTTTGCATCATCTTAGGTGTGAGACAGGTAGGTGGAAGAGGCCTAGAGAAGTAAGGGAAGAAAGAACTTGTATATCCTGTAATATAGGTATAATAGAGACATAATGCCACTCTCTCATATACTGTGCAGTGTATGACGATATCCATGCTGAGTAGGAAATCATTTTGAAGGTTGGCATCATGTATAGTTTATTTAACAAAGATAGTATCAACCAGACGAGTAGTAATCTAGTCAAGATTCATAGAGGGGATCAAACATTGAAAGGAATATGAAGACAGTAAGCCTGTTATCCCTTGGTCCCTTACACTGATTAGTCTTGTGGACATCATGAAAATTATTCATTCATGCCTAGGTGTGATATGGACTCTTCTTTGGCATATTGGTTTGCCAATACATCTCTCTTCATTTGCAACAAAGATTATACAGTAGACCCAATATGGGATCTTAGAAACATGCTATGAGTGCCATAAAATTGAAATGAAATAAATATATTCAAGAGTTACATCAGAAGTCAAATTGGCACCATTGCCAACGTTTTATACCAAATCATACAGATAGATTCAATAGAGTGCAGTCGATTCTTTGAATTATTGATACCTAATATGTTTGGTTTGAACTCTTTGAAGTGTATATAACATTTGTAGTATAAAAAATAGCTTCAAGCTGGATTATTTCATTTCTGAATTGAGAGATCATGAAAATAAAGTATAATAACATTAACATATCATTAGTCGAGCAATCTAGAGTTTCAAGGGAAGATTTTTGCCTATATAGTCTTGACATTCCTGGACTAAAAAAACATCTTTTGGGCTCTATTCTTTATAGTCTTCATGTCTAATTTAACCATCCTAGCTTTTCGTGTCATAGGGTTTGGTGGATTTCGTGAATGAAATTCAAAATCTAATGAATCTCTAAAACACATAGTTACATTGCCTTGGGTGATGGGGGGACAATAGAACAAGGGGACAAGTTTCTTGGAAGGGGGGACAAAGGGGCCTTAATTTGGGGATGATGGGGGGGCGAAAAGGGGATGGTGGCAGGGGACAAGAGGGGTTGTATATACTATACGTACGGTACTTTAAATGCTAGTTATGAAAAGATGTATTGCAATATAATATATAAATATGTAATAGAGTAAATACTTGAACATTGTGTTGAATTGGAACATTGAACATAAATAGTCGAATCAGCAAATAGTCAACATTGGCTTGTACCACCATCCTCGGTGGATGTGGCAGAATTTGGTGGTGTCATTGGGTGTCGTTAGGGATAGGGGAACGAAGTCTCCAAGTCCGCGATATGTCCCCATCTCTAGGACATGGGGCAGATAGGAGGGGACGCGTCCATGTGTTACTATGCTATTACACTTAAAAATTGTTTCCATTTGCTTAAAATTTGTACAAAAAACTATGTTAGTTTTTTTCAATTAGAGTATGTTAGAAAACATGTTTTCAATTAAAGTTTTTGCAGGCTCCATTGTAGGTTCCCGGTTTTTCAAAATCATCCTGCAGGATATAGATGTTTTTGTGACCTATCAAATGACTTTTGCAACTCTAAGCTCTCGGTTTGAAAAATTGTCCATGTCTTTTGTATTTAAGCAGCAGGCATGACTCTCAATGACACATGTCTCTTGAAGCTATTTTCAAACATTCCTGAAAATAAAAAATATGTATGGGTCCTTCATATAGTTCAATAAAGCACATAGATGAGAGTTCTATTAGTACCTGATCTAAAACTCATTTTTTATGTTTTGCTCTAACCTTTTCATTTATTATTTTATAAACTTCAATATATTGAAATTTATTTATTGTTTTAAATTTAATATAATAAAAACTTAATGTTTTAAGATATTTAACTTAGTGTATTAATTATAAATAAATCTAATTGAATATATTTAGTATTTGTAATATTCAATTTTTTTAATAAAATGTATTAATGGTTTATTTCAATGTTCTAAAAATTACAGGGCATATTTTTTTCTTCCGAATTGTTTCTCATCAAATTTCATCCAAATTTTGTTGTGTTTGAATTCGAACTCCAACCTTGTTTTAATGTTCTAAAAATTACAGGGCATATTTTTCTTTTTCCAAATTGTTTCTCATAAAATTTCATCCAAATTTTGTTGTGTTCGAATTCAAACTCCAACCTTGTTTTAATGTTCTAAAAATTACTAATTTTTTCTCATCAAATTTCATCCAAATTTTGTTGTGTTCAAATTCGAACTCCAACCTTGTGATATAGCTAGTTAGTGCGTGTGTATATATATATATCAGTTTGAGAAATGCTCATGCATCTGGACAAATTTCATGAATGTGACCATTGGTTTATTTATGGTCACCTTGAAGCTGTCTTACCCTGGATAGCGTTGCAAAATATAGTATGCATGTTTGAACTGGAAACTAATGTTACAATGACGTATCATCCAAGAATTTTTCTAGAAGCATCAATTAGCTTTGATTTGAATCTTGCAGAAAGATCTGTTGCCAGTCAGGTCTCTAGAGTGATTTATGCTTGCTTAGATCGATTGTTTTGGAAGATTATTGGTTTTTTAGCTTCTTATCATTTTTTCAGGTTTCCTTTCATCTAGACACTTAGTGCAGACCATAATAATCCATTCCCTAATATGGTTTTTGTTAACCCTCCCCATGAGCTTGGTCATAAGAGCCTGATTACTCATGCTAAGATCATTGATGCCACTTTGCTAACATTTTCTTGACTCTTAGGGAAGACGAGGGAATTTGTACTTCTGTTTTTTCCTATTTTACATTGCCACCAAAATGATCTAATACTGTTCAGACTTTTAAAAACTTTTCTCTTTAATCCAGACAAGCATCATCCCCATTACCAAGGATAGTTATTTCCTTTTCCATCCAACAAATTTTATCTGCACTTCAGCTGGAAGAGGGTTCCATGGATTTCTTTCATCTTCCTTTGAATATGGAAACATCGAGGCTAGCAGTCACTCTATATTCTCATCCCAACTGCTTGGTAAGGTGACTCTATTCAGTTGGCCGAATATTAAGGAAACTAACCTTGGGCTCTCTCCTGATAACTTTCTGATGGAAGCCTTTTCATAACTGCAAAATATAGGATGCAAGGTGAAGAGTGATATGCATGAATTGTAGGTGTGTATATTGGAATCCTTTCTACAGAGACATGGGAACATTTAGTCAGCAAACTTTTTGAGACATTTGAGAAGACTTCTAAAGCCTCTGCCACTAGGATATAATGATACGGAGACATCACTGTTGGTCCCCTCCCTGCCATTCCCCAATTAATGCAAATTGGTGTTTTGAGTTTCAGCATGCACTAATCATTAATCTTGATTTTCAAGGAATTGATGGAATGATGAAGATGGTTTGTACAGGTCAAATGGAGCACCTTGTGTTAATTTGTAGGCCACTATGCTGGGCTCTGTTGGTTTGTAGTTGACATTACACAGAACTCCTGACCTGCCATATTCTTAAACAATGCCAATGTGTGGGCCAATAAAGTAGTCCCACAGTCTCACCTGGTAGTTGAAGTGTTTATTGAGAAAGAACAATGACCTTTGGTGCCTGTTGAACATTGGTTTATTAGGCAACATGATGCAACCCCATATGATCAAATAAATAAAAGTGCCCTCAAAAATCTGTATTTAGTTGATTCCATGGGCTGCATTAACCTCCTGTGTGGTGAGGACTGGAAACCAGTTGCCTATATGTGCTGATGGGCAACAATCAGCTTGATTTGATTCTCTAGTGTTCAAATATATGAAATTGAATTTGGTTAATTGAAGTAGCAGTGAATGAGTGTGTAATGCAAGCTAGAATTTGCTTTCCTTAATGGGACGTGAAGCTTTTCCAGAACCCACTTAACTCAATCAATGTCTTGCAAAGTTATGTGCGATAGCTCCGCTAAGCAATAGGGCAACATATTTGATCTTTTTCTATACATATTCAAATGGGAGACAACATTCATGTACTGATTTCATATGGAGGTTTTAAAGACTCCTTAGGTTTGGGAATTGGCTTCACCGATAATTTCCAGGACTTCAAAATTTTTTAGATGCATAAGAGGTGCAGAATGGGTGTCACGAATTTGTCAACCAGGGATTTAGATTTCCCAGAACAATCTCAATCCAACTGAGAGGCTTCCTTTTGTAGTCCATAACAGGTACCAGCTCTATTCATCTTCAAACCTGACAGACAAGGAAGTATGCAGATGTTTATTGGCACATCCATTGTATGGTAATTTTGAATTCTAGTTTCTAATAGGCAGGTTAGTCAATCGGGGATTGAGCATCGTGACTTGTACATGTCCAGGTGTCCTAGGATGGTTGGAACAAGGAGTAGATTTGAAGCTGCACAAGCGATGTTACTTGCAGTTTGTGTTGCACTTGTAATTAATAAATGAAAATAGTTTGGTTTTTGGAAGTCATTGTTTGTTCATCAGGGAAGCTTTTTATTATACAAAAAATAATTGATACTAGTTGATGTCGAATGTAATATTATACGAGGAAAGGTCAAAGAGCTATTGACAAATTTCTTAAAATAGTGGAAGACCGTTTTGATGCCAACAGGAAGGATTGCTTGCTTATGGTTAAGAGGAATACAAAGTGCATTAAACAGGATATTGGAGCTAAAGGAGAGCTTCATGCATATAGGGAGCAGCAAGAAAAATGGCTAGTAGATGCAACAATATATCAAGCTATCACACAAAGCTAAGTTACTGGTTCGGGTTTGGTTTGGAGTTCAAGAACCGGTTCGCAAGTTTGTCAAAATTTTGGAAAGGGGTTTGGCTTTGTTTGGGTTTGTTAGTACAAAAACATGTCAAATATAATACACACACACACATATTTATGAAGCATTAGTTAAAATTAAAATTTAGCACAGTAAGTAGCATAAACACATTTAAACAACAAAAACACCATAAACTTGTAATCATGGTGATCATACCATCATATGGTATAACATCAAAGTTTCAAAACATAAAAAATAAATCATAACATCAAGCTCAAGTATCATTGTTTCATTTTCATAGTTGAACTAATGGAATAAAAGTCTATCAATATTCTAAGTTCTTCAATATTCTATAATAGAATTCCTAGAAGATGGGTCAGGGTTTGCATAACCATTATGCTCTAACACCACACGAACCTACAAGCGAGAGAACAAAAAATTTATATAGTAAATTTACTCATCCATAGAAATGTGAACATTACTAAATTTCCTTTGCACTGTAATGTGCCTCCATTGGCTATCATGACATCAAAACAAGTTGTGGATGCCAAAATATCATTAAATTTTGCAAAAAAATCTGATTTTCGCAGTCCCCAGGGCCCAGCAAACAGGTGGGTTTGATTTTCCTGGCTTGGTCTGCCTGGGTTCGAACTTGTTTCGAACCCAATTGAACCTGCAGTAAAAAAAAAGCACCCTGCCTGAACCAGAAGTTCGAACTATTACAATAATAGATAAGACGTCTATTATTAGTTAATGGTTATCTTGTAAATATCTTTAGCTTTAGTTTGCTTTCGTTTTTTGCTTTCTCTGGAATAGAATGTTTCTATTCTTTACGATCGTTTCCTAAGGAAGCATCGTCTCTTCCTTTTGTATAAATTGACCTTTCGGTCTCTGTTATTAATAAGCAAGTATTTACCAATTACCTTGTAATATGGTATCAGAGCTAAATACTTATATTTTTTCAGAAAAATTTATAATTTCTTCTTGAAATTATTTGTTTAAATTTTTCCAAAATTATTTCAGCTAATTTCTCCAAAACCCACCTAGGGTTTTTCTGCTTGGAGAAATTCCCGAATTACGGGTCTGCAAATCGCGTGGAAATCGTGGCCATTTTTTAAAAACTCGCATTTTTGGGGTGAAAATCTGCATGTTTCTATATCAAATCTTCATGCTCTTAGCCGTCTCAGTCTGTCATCGTGCTCTGTGAAGCAGATTCGACCATTTTTCATCAATAAATCTGAAGTTTTTTCAAGCTTTTTTCAGCTAGGGCCGTTTTTTTCGAAACCCTAATTTTTGGGGTCGAAATTTTTTTTTGTTTGCAGATTCTTGGTGGGTTTTTCGAGAGCTCAACTAGGTTGTCGTCCGTTTTTTCTGGGTGCCTCGATTTTTGTGCCTCGATTTTCGAGCCAGCGGATTCAGAAAACGACAGCAAATTCCTTCTGGGTTTTTCGAGCTCTCTTTTGGGTCATTCTCTGATTCTTCTGGGTCTTCTGTATTTTTGCCTCAAAGAACGCGCCTTCATAGATTTTCACAGTTTTTCATTGAAAAACCTGCCATGGCATCTTTGACAAATATTTTGCTCGAGCATAATTCCAAATTCAATGGTCGCAATTATGGAACCTGGAAGCAGCGCATCATCGCAATCTTCGAATATCGAAACACCGATCAACTTGTTCTGGGTGTTAAGCAGCGTCCGACTTCTCCGGGTCCTGATCAAGATACATGGGATTTGAACAATCGAGAGGCAGTAATGCTTCTCAAACTCTCCGTAGCTGATGACCAGCTTTCTCAGATTCCATCCGGCAAGACAACGGCCGAAATCTGGACACATCTAAAAGGTCTTCATGAGACTTTCGACAAGAGCAGAGCCTTCTTTCTGAAAAACACTCTGTTTTCTATTGTCATGGATGAGCGCACCTCGCTCCAGGCACACCTGAATCGGATTCAGAAAATCCGTGATCAGTTACTTGCCATCGGTCGCAAGATGGAGGAAGAGGATATTGTGGTAATCACTCTTCGGAGTTTACCAAATTCCTATGAGCATTTTAACGAGACTCTCAACATCACATCTATTGGTGTTGATCTAAAGTTCACTGATCTCTGCACCCTGCTGCTTCATCAAGATCGGTGGAAACAACAGTTTGGTAGCAGCTCCAGTTCCACCTCCACTGAGCAAGCCTTTGCTGCGAAATCCTTTCAGAAGGATAAGGGCAAGTTTCAGCAACCATCTCAGCAGAAGTCTTCTGCTCCAGCATCTGATGGTACCAGAAAGAAGAACATTCAATGCAACTACTGCCACAAGTATGGTCACATGAAGGTTGAATGTCGGAAATGCTTAGCTGCCCAGTCTAAGCAATCAGATTCGCAACCCAAAGCGAACAGTGCAGAGCACACTGAGCAGGTGGAATCTGCCTTTTATGCCTTCATGGCTAAAAGACCCGGAGATCATGTACAGTCATCTGCCTTGTACATTGATTCAGGTGCCTCTCGACATTTCACTCACCGCAGAGACTAGTTTACTGACTACCAGCCTTATTCAGATTCTGTTATCTTTGGTGGTGGAGAAGAGTACACGGTTGTTGGTAAAGGCAACATTCAAATTCAATCTGTTGGGAGGAAGCTCATATTCCTTGATGTGTACTACGTTCCAGGGATGGAACTAAATCTACTCTCGGTCAGTTAGTTGCTGCGACATTCTCCACACTTGGCAGTCACCTTCAGTTCACATCAGTGCACCATCACTGATCGGGCGACTAAGTCTACTATTGCAGTTGGTCTTGAGGATCATGGTCTTTTCAGACTTACTGATTCTGGTGATTCTCAGGACTTAGCTATGGCTGCTCGGCGATCTTCCATCAGCTCACTTTGGCATCAGCGATATGGGCACTTAAATGTGCATTATCTCTCACAACTTGCTCGGGATGAGCTTGTTCTTGATTTGCCAGAGATTCAAACCCAACACCTTGGAGTTTGTGACGCATGTCAGGCTGGGAAGCAACATCGCACACCTTTCCCTAGTGGCGATTCTTGGCGAGCTTCTCAAGTACTTCAGCTTGTTCATGCTGATATCTGCGGCCCTATGGCCACTCCTTCTGTTCTTGGGTACAAGCATTTTCTATTGTTTGTAGATGATTTCAGTAGAAAAATGTGAGTGTATTTCCTTAAAAAGAAATCCGATGCATTTATTGTATTTCAGAAGTTTAAACCCTTAGTTGAAAAAGAGTCTGGGAAATCTATTATTACTCTTAGATCAGACAATGGGGGGGAATTTTGTTCTAATGTTTTCTCCAGCTTCTTGGATACACATGGCATCCAACGCCAGTTCACCACACCCCACACGCCACAACAGAACAGTGTAGTTGAACGTCGAAACAGGACAATCACCGAGATGGCTCGTTCCATGCTCGAACACAGACATGTTCCGAAGCGTTTTTGGGCAGAAGCAGTTAACACTGCAGTTTATCTGTTGAACCGGTCACCCACAGTGGCGGTCAAAGGTAAAACTCTGGAAGAGGCCTGGTCAGGTCGCAAGCCCAGAATCAGTCACCTGAAGGTTTTTGGCTCTCTTGCTTTTGTTTGGATCCCTGATACTTCACGCACCAAGTTGGATGCCAAGAGTCAGAAACTGATGCTTGTTGGATATAGCAGTCTTCACAAAGCCTACCGCCCTATTGATGTTGAGACATCTTGTCTCATATACAGCCGCGATGTAGTCTTTGATGAGCAGCGAGGACCATTCATGCCTGTTTCTCCTGTTCCTGATCCAGCAGACCAGCCTATGCAGGTTCATGATTTGGGAGTTCGGCTTCCATTAGGTCCACCTGATGGGAGGGCTCCAGTAGCTCCTACAGCTCCAGTCTTGCCAGTGATACCTGTACAACCACCTCCAGCTTCTCTTGCAGGATCACCTCGTTTTGAAGATGCTTCACCTGAGTTTGATCCAGATTCTTCTGATCAGGATCCTGCTGATGAAGCATCTCCTAGTACTACTGTTGGTCATTCTCCTCTTCGGCCTAAGTGGTGGGCTAAGACACTTGCTGATCTTCATGATGATGAGCTCATTGATGGGAGAACTACTCGAAAAAAGAGCAAAACTATAGATTCTTTTAACTTTGCTCTTATGGCCAACATTCACAGTGTGTTTGAACCTCAAACATATTCCGAGGCTAAAGGAATTCCAGAGTGGGAACAGGCCATGCAATCTGAACACCAGAGCCTGCTGAAGAACAACACTTGGGTCCTTTCTGATTTTCCCCCAGGGAAGAAACCCATTAGCTGCAAATGGGTCTACAAAATCAAATACAAATCAGATGGTACTTTGGATAAGTACAAAGCTCGTTTAGTGGCAAAGGGCTTTTCTCAGCGTCAGGGCATTGATTATGAGGAGACCTTTGCTCTTACTGCAAAGATGAGCACCATTAGATTAGTCTTAGCCATGGCAGCACAGTTTGGCTGGAAGGTCCATCAGATGGACGTAAAGAGTGCTTTCCTGAATGGTGATCTCCATGAAGAAGTCTACATGACGCAGCCTCCTGGTTTCAAGGTTGCTGGTAAAGACCATCAGGTTTTCAGATTGGTAAAAGCTCTCTATGGTTTGAAGCAGGCCCCTCGGGCATGGTACATCAAGATTGATATGTACCTCAGTGATCAAGGCTTCAAGAGGAGTTTTTCAGACTCAAATCTGTACATCAAGACTATTGACAGTGACATCATCCTTCTGGTTATCTATGTGGATGATCTGATCATCACTGGCAGTTTGGCATCTTTGATTCAGGGAATCAAACAACACTTATGCCAGTCTTTTGATATGACTGACCTTGGGCTCATGCATTATTGCTTAGGTGTTGAAGTTTGGCAACAGTCTTCTGGTATATTCATCTCTCAGTCCAAATATGCCAGAGCCTTGTTAGACAAATTCCGAATGCAGGATTGCGAACTTGCATCTACACCTATGGAGAAAGGTCTCAAGTTATCAGCCAAGTCTGATTCTCCTTCCGTTGATGATACTACGTATAGGCAACTAGTAGGCAGCCTCATCTACCTATCTGCTACTAGGCTTGATATCAGCTTCGCATCAGTCAGCTATATTTCACGCTTTATGACAGCTCCTAAGGCTGATCATTGGATGGCAGCAAAGCGTGTGCTTCGTTATGTGAAGGGCACTTTTGATTATGGACTTCTGTATTCTCGGAGTTCTAATCCTAAACTCAGTGGGTTCACAGATTCAGATTGGGCAGGCTTTGTTGATGATAAAAAGTCAACATCTGGATATGTGTTCAGTTTGGGATCCGGTGCAGTCACATGGACCAGCAAGAAGCAGCAGGCAGTTTCTCTCTCTTCTACAGAGGCTGAATACAGAGGGACTGTTAAGGCAGGATGTGAAGTTGTCTGGCTTCGTCGAATGCTTGGGGATATGCAGATGTCACCAGTAGGACCGACTACTTTGTTTGTTGATAACGAAGGCGTTATCAAGTTAGCACGGAATCCAGTCTTCCATGAACGAACCATGCATGTGGATGTTCATTGTCATTACATACGACAGCTGGTTGAAGACAGGACTATAGATCTGCAGTATGTTCCTACCTCAGATCAGACTGCAGACATTCTCACCAAGCCTCTTGGTCTTGATACGTTTGTCAAATTCAGAGGACAGCTTGGTGTGTTAGATAGATTAACCATTAAGGGAGGGTATTACAATAATAGATAAGACGTCTATTATTAGTTAATGGTTATCTTGTAAATATCTTTAGCTTTAGTTTGCTTTCGTTTTTTGCTTTCTCTGGAATAGAATGTTTCTATTCTTTACGATCGTTACCTAAGGAAACATCGTCTCTTCCTTTTGTATAAATTGACCTTTCGGTCTCTGTTATTAATAAGCAAGTATTTACCAATTACCTTGTAATACGAACCAGTTCGATCTTTTGCTGGTCCGGGGAGGAGGGGGGGTTGGGACGAACTGTGGTAACCTAGACACAAAGTAAATGCATTTTTTACACAGCATAGAGCTTGAAATCAGTTCAAAGCCCTTGAGACATTTTAGTATTGCATGTTTAATGGATTGCATGGGTCATTCAAGATACAAACTTGTGTCATGGTTCTTTTCATCCTCTTGCGAACAGACAAGTTAATTTTTGGGTGTGTTGTTGCCTGATCGATGTTGTAAGTAGTCCTAATGAGACATAGGTAAAGATTTCCTTGAACTTAGTCTTCTGTTCAATGTTCTAGGTAGTCCTAATGGGAACATAGGTAGGAAAGATGCATTTGAAAAGTCTGTCATAATCTATTGTATCATTGGGGCATAGTGTTCCATATTTGTTGGAATGATGATTAGGTGTTTAAAAAATTGAGCTTGCCAATTACTGGTGATAATGTTGTTGAAGAGATTGTGATAAATTTTGAAGAGGATAAAGGATGTTAAGATACATTTGTTGAGTTGCAAATCTATCAAAATGAGGTCAAGAATATTGTTTTTTTAACAAGTTCACTGGTTTGTGCAGGTGGCAAATTTGCCATCTACCATGACAAGTTCTTCTAGACCATAGTGTAAATATGTTACCTGGTCAAATTGAACTCGTATTAAAGTAAATATGGAGTGGAATGTAAAAAATTCTCTTTTTTTTTTCCCAGTTTGTGGCTTGAGCTTTTACCATTTTTAAATTTTTATGGATGAGAGGTTAAAAGGACATTGTATATTGCTTATATTGCCATCCTAAAAGCGTGAGGGGTGGGGACACATGTGCATGGTGTTATTTACTCTTAATATTGGAGCAAGTGTACTTAGGAGTGGTAGTTTGTTCATGATGAGAGTGCAGTTGCGAGTGGTAGTCAAAGTTTTAAAATTTTGAAGGTGTTCATTGTGCTGTGGTGACGTAAACATTTGTATTCAACCTTTGCATACTGTTGGAGTGATTTACAACACAATTACAGGAAATTTTTGTCTTATTCTTTTGTTATCTTGAGATGATTTAGGTTTTGTTGATTCGACAACTTTATACCATTTTTTCATGTTTTCATGAAATATAAGCCCTAGCCTTTTTGGGGTTCACTTTTAGATTTGATGCTAATACCAATTTGGGGTATTTTTGCAGGTACAATGCAAAGCGCAGGCACTGGCGGAGAACAAAGCTTGGTCTGTGATGCATGTGCCATCATAGTGCTAAAGTAGTAGTTATATGGGGATTCTCATACCTTGGCTATTTTATGACCATGTTATTGTTTAAGGTGTGAAGCGTCTGGTTGATTCTATTTTGAGTTTGTTGTAAAGCTTCAAACAAGATTTTGGTTTAAAGCTTCTAACAAAATTTTGGTTTTATACGGTACCAGCTGTTTTTTTAACCCAATCAATCATCAAGATTTTAAAGTGCATTGTTGCTCAAGATGTGTGTTAAGAGAGCCAATGTCCTTTTTTAAATTAACGTTTGTTATGTTTACTATGATGAATTATGCTGCTAAAATTTGAACAAAAATTGAGTTCAATGCGCTTCAGTATTTGCCTGTTATTTTCTTGTAAATTTGGAAGCATCTTTTCTTGTAGTGTTGCTTTCTGTGACAGCATCTATATTTCTCTATTCCAACATTTTATGCAAAATCTTAAGTCGTAGTTGCATATCTATGTTTTTAAACATATGGGAGATGAGTTGATTCTCAGAGAGTGGACAGTTTTGACAACTCGTAAAGACTTATCATTATTTAATTTCATTCAAATATGTTAATTCATTGAAGTCTAATACTATTTAGTGAAAGATTACGGTCATATGTAGATTTTGATTGAGTATATTCATGTCATTATTTTGAATGGCGACGGCCATATTTAGATTATAATCAAGTTAGAAACCAGAATCTTGTCATTGAATTGTTTAGGCCATATATAATCCCAATGGTATTTAAAGAGTTTTTATTGGACTGTGTAAGCGACCTTTTTTTAAAGGTGTATCATTTTTTTTGGTGGTTAAGCAGAGCAACTTATATAACAGGTGCACCGATGAGAATAAATTCCACTCCATAAAAATTAAAAGAGGAGCTCAATCTTCAGACATAGGATGAATGCAAAAATTAACGGGCCATATTGTTAAATCCACAACCCTTTTTAACTCAGGAAACTGTGTTAAGTGGACTCGTTTTTATCATAAGAGTACCTGCGAAGCGTCATGTTTTAAAATCCCTCCAACGCGACAGTTGGGTGATTATGTTGCTCTGCTCATTCCTCTCTACCTCAAGGAAACCCTCCAATATTTCTATTTGACGATAAATAAAAATTAAATGGAATATAGGCCGCCTATATGAATCCAGACAGAATGTATCAAGTAGCGGTGTCTGGATACGATCCAGACAGAATGTAAAAAATATTCTTCAGATCTCTGACAACACTTTTTTTTCTAATTTTGTTGTTGTTTTCGATTACAGAGAGATTATAAAGATCAATGTAATATAGGCCGCCTATATACAGATTATAAAGATCAGTGGAATGTAAATGGAATATAGGCCGCCTATATGAATCCAGACAGAATGTACCAAGTAGCGGTGTCGGCTACGATCCAGACAGAATGTAAAAAATATTCTTCAGATCTCTGACAACACTGATTTTTTTTCTAATTTCTTGTTGTAAAGATCAAATGTTGAAATTAAAAATTTTAGTCGAGATACATTTTGTGTGGAAAATAGCCACGCCCCACCATATTTATTCGATGCTATCCTCAGGTAAATTTGTTTTAATCAAATTTTTTTTTTCCCCCCCTCACGAGTGCTTAAATGTCTGTCCTCCTGCCGTTGATTAATCAAAACTATAGGATGGCAACAATTGCAACTAGTCTATTACAGCTGCCATTTGCACTGCTACAAAAATCAGTAATATCAAAATCACGACCGAAATCTGTTATTTCAATGTGCATTTCAAGATGAATGCTTCACAACATCGAAGAACTGGAAGAGGGTTTAGGATTAATTCTCGACCCTACCTTTCACCTTTCATTTTAGAATCCTACATCATAATGAAATAACAAGACGTCCAATCACTTATCCAATTCTAATTGCGGTCAGCTCATTCTAATTTTTAATCTTCCTACACTCTATTAAGGATTTTTTACGCCGTAGGCGTTCAATATGAAAGAGGCCGAGCAAAAAAGCTTATTCAGAACTGCTTAGAAGCATGGACGACCATTAAAAAAATCGCAGTCATTCAAATATTTTTCGTCACTGGTTGAAAAACGCGGTTCCATGGCAGAATCTACTTCGTTCACCGCTACGATAGACTCAACCGCAGAGGTGGCGTTGTAAATTTACACCACCAAGTCTTTGGTCAGTTAGCATCCCACCAAAGTCTTTTGAACTGGGTGCAAGTCTTTGGAGGGATGCTAACTGACCAAGCCGAGCGGAAATCGGGTCTGTGAATCTATTGAGTTCCCCACAAGGTAGCGGCCTGGGCATGTTGTGGTGGACTTATACTTCTTGTTGTCTTCCATTATACAGAACCACGTTTTTTTCATGAATCGTCTCCATAGAGCGCAAGAAATAGAAAATTGTAATCACCGCCATTCTTGGAGATTTTGCTATTACACCACGATGTCTAGATTTAGTGTTTTGAAAGAGCTGCGACTAGAGTCAGAATTGTTGGAAAGGAATGATCCACTAACCGTTCTCCCCGCAGCTTGTTCGCATGTCGCATGAGATTGACTCTGTAGTCATCAATTGTTAAGTAAATCCGATCTAATAGTCATACATATCATCAAGGAAAATGATTTAGTTCAGCAACATTTCAAGCCTATGGCGAGGTTTAAATTTCAAAGAAACATTTGACTTGTTATTCACTTGATAAGTAGGAGATAATTTCTACAGCAAGTCAAATTGTGATATTGTTATCAGGATTTAATTGTGTGATTTTGAGTCAAACTCATTGACCTATGTTTCATGAGTAGTGATTCAACATGAATCCATCTCTCATGAGAATAAATAGAACACTTAGCACTCATTGGATCTAGGTGATGCTCACAGGGGTGAAGCATCAGAACTTCCCGAGAGGTCACCCATCCCAGTACTACTCCAGCTTGAGCATGCTTAACTATAGAGTTTCCTCCATGGTTAAATTCAAAGCTTGCAACCCCATTTGCATATATTCAGTTGATATATGTGTTGAGTGACTTAGTTATGTCATGTGTTCAAGATGATTTCAATGATGATATATATACGTTCATTTAGTGATTTCTGTTATCTCATGATGATTAGTTAGATGAATTATTTATATGCAATTTTATGATTACTTACCCCATACTTGCATGTGTATGGTGTAAGTGTATGTTGTACTTTATGATTGATGCTCTTGATGTGGTTGAGGGAGGGAGTTGTAGTCATTTGCTAGTCAAGATCTACACAATGTATCACTCCTTGCCATTGTCTATTTAGTTTAGAATATATGAGTATGCACATGCATGGATTTTATGCATATTGCAGGTACTGGGTATCAAATTCTTTGGATCGTCAGGATGAACATACCCTATCGCAGTATGTCAATGGTATAAGTGGGGAGATAACTCCCGAGTCTAAATCCTAGCCTAAGCCAATTGTCCTAGAAAATAAGAGAAGTGCCTGAGTTGGTTTTACTTTTTCGAATTCGTCAAGTGACATGATTTCGTGACTTTGACCTTGGAGTTTAATGATGTACTTTGTTTTTAGTTGAGTTGTCGTATTTTGTTTTGTGGGTCTGATGTGATTTTGATGTGATTTTCAGTTGTAATTAAATCAAATTAAAAGATACTTTAATGTTTTAATTTAATAGAAGTTTTATTAAGAAATTTTATATTTAATTATATTTAATTAATTGATAAATTAATTAAATAAAAGAATTAAATTTAAAATATTTTATTAAAGTTCTAATTTAGAAGTATTTATATTTATTTAATTTAATAATAATTATTTAAGAGATTTATTTTTAATAATAAACTCTAAATAAATATTATTAGTTGAATTAATAAATATATCATTAAAATTTATCGTAATTAATTAGAGAGAACATAAATTTTATTAAAGTTTATTTTAATTAAATTGCATATAGTTTATGTATGAAATTAAAATATAATAAATTAATTAAAGAGAGAAAATTATTTAATAAAGATATTTTAATTAATGGCAAAAAGGTTGTGCATGAATATTAAAATCTAATTAAATAATAAAGACCAGGGTCTTCTAGTGTGATTGCACAATTGAAGCCATAAATTAAGGGGAGAACTCTTTATCAGAGATATAGAGCTCATTTTGCAATAATCAGGGTTTTGGAGGAGCAATGTTCGAGGAAAATGATTTTCGAAAATAAGAAGGGTTTGGTTTGCGAGTTTTGAGTGTGTCATTTTAGCATCAGATTCAGGTAGGATCTTGTGAGATTTTGTGTAGTAATTTTTTGTTTTTTGAATTCTTGGTTTCTTCGTGTTTGTAAATCTATTTTCGAAATGAATTTGGTTTTGAAACCCTTGTATGTGAACTATTGTTCTTCAATAAAGAAAAATTTGTTTATTGTTTGTTAATGGAATCAATAAATATGATTGCTTTAATTTCGTTTCCCCACCAGATCTATGGTGTATATATATATATATATAGTTTGTTAATGGAATCAATAAATATGATTGCTTTAATTTCGTTTCCCCACAAGATCTATGGTATATATATATATATATATATATATATATATATATATACACAGTAATTGGTAATTGTTGTGTAATTACATTATTAATTATATAATAAAAGAAATTCGAAAAAAAATTGAAACAACATCTTATGGGTGGGAGGGGACTTTTGTTGTTTTTATAAAAAAAAAAAAATAAAAAATAAAAATTTATAATTAGGTGGGTGGGGGCCACCACCCCCACCCCTTGCCTTTCTCCTCCTTGTGGGTTTTTTAAATTGCCGTTGTGACAACTTTGCTGCCGGTCGCACAGGCCTAAAACGCTTTAATATTTATGCATTTTTTTAATATTGTTTACAAAATTTAATTTATTAAATTAAAATTTTAAATTATATTTAAATTTAGTTTGTTTTAATTTAAAATCATTTAAATTTTAAGTTATTATAATATAGTTTAGTTAATATTATATTATTATTAATATTAATTAATATTAATTATGATTTTTAATAAATTTAAAGTTATTTATTAGTAGTTGTAGTTTTATATTAATAAGTAATATTGATTGCTAGTTTTATTAATATATATTTTAAAATGATAATTATTATTTTTAGATGGTAATTACAAGTGGTTTAGAAATGAGGTTTTAGTGTTTCATCAATTGGGTTTAATTTAAAATAATTGTTTTAAACCTAATGTTTATTTATCTAAATGAACATGATGAATTTTAGGGATTCATTCTTAAATAGAGTACGAAATATGGAATGTTGAAAACCTTTAGTGAACATTGAACTATTATGTTTTCAAAACTAAATGGATTATGAAAGATATTTTGGTATGTACTTTATATGAATTGTTGAATCGTCTAGGATTCTAGTGAACTCATAAACTTTTACAAATCAACACTAGGGAAATTTTATGATTCAAATACTTTAGTAGTTATCATACTTTGGAAAAGACGAAACATGTAATGTGTATGTTTATTGGATCTTGTATTTTGATAACGATTTGAACTATGAAACAATGTTTAAACAACTTTATTTGAATTGTTGAATCGTATGGGATTCTAGTGAACTCATAAACTTTAGTGAATCTAGCAACTAGAGAAATGAAAACTGAAACTTTGATTGAGATCGAAACCATGATCAATTGAAATATTTGGAAATGAAAACGAAAATGCGAACCCTGTTTGGAATTGAAAACTCTATAAATAATAATACTCGGAAAAGAAAATTGAAACCCTAGTTATTAATGAATCTTTGTGATTTGAAAATAAAAATGAATACTTGAAAACCTTTAGTAAAAATTAAACTTGTGTTCTTGAAAACCTAATGAGATATGAAATTCATTTTTGTATGTACTATATGTGATGTGTGCTATTGATTTTGAGTTTTGGGGTTGACTTAGCTTTGACCAAATCAGGATGTTTCCCAGAGACTTGGGAGTTTTGTTCTTTGATGTCATGATGATATTTTGATTATGATTTTTTATACCTGACCATGGTGATGTGTCATGTGTGTGCTATGATGAGTTTGATCAGATATTTTGATGTGCTTTCTATAATCACTTAAAAATGGTCATTTAGACTATTAGCTCTCTTCTTAGCATTTTGGCTAAATTTAATTAATCATTTACCTAGACCAAATTGCTAATAATCAATTAATTTGATTATAACCTATAGTTTGACTATGCTATCCTAAGTTCATTATTTAATTAAAAGAACATGTCACCTTTTAATTAAATAAAAGACCCCATTCTTCTTACCTGCTTAAAGTGCACACATAAAGTCCCTTTTCTAATTTTCAAATTAAAAGAAAAAGGCTCTGTGACTTTTGTCTTATATGACAAGTCAAGTTATATTCTATTGGTTGACTTGTGTGTGCACATGAATCACTACTCTTTTCGAATTCCATCATTGATCATCCACCATCTTCATCTTGATCTCTACCGTTCGTACAACTTTATAAGGGAGAGAGCTTTCCTCCTCAAAGGATCCACACTCTTGAGTATTATTATGCTGTAGGTTTACTATTCAAATTTTTGAGAGTTCTTTGTGGAGAACTTCTATTTCTTGTCTACATTCTCTCATCCATGGCATTTTTAGCATATGGCATTCTAGCATAGTTGCATGTGAATGTAGTTTCTTTACAATAGCTTAGCTCACATAGTAATTAGTTGGACTTGTAACACTTGCATATTGTTTAGAGTAGTTGCATCTTGCATTTTCATTTTAGCTTACCTTCATCTTGCATTGCATCATTGTGGACATTTTCACCCTTGCATCTTGTCTTTGGAACCTCCAATTGCATGGTTTACTAGCAAGAAGTGTATTCCTAAAGCTGAGTTGAGAGCTATTTACTTGAAACACACTCTCTTGCACTTCGTAGATAGGGAGCTCCAAGCCGGCATCCAAGCATTCCAAATCCAATCGAATCCCTTGGATAGAAGGGTTTGGAGAGGGACACTTTTGAGTATACATTTTTGGTGCCCACCGTGGGAGTACACCTTTTGAGTGTACTCCCTTAATGATGAACTTGTGACCACTAAATGAACTTGGGTGAATTTTGCCTACCAAGTCAAAGGCCCATTGTTTGTGTTCTGATTTTTCTAATTTAGGGTCTTATCATCCTAGTCCTTCTTGGTTCTAGTTGCACACTTGTCTGTTAGGTGTTGTCTGAAGTTGAAAAGATGGGTTTAGTATGTTAGATGTAAGTCTTGAAAAATCATTGATGAATCACTTGTTAAAATCCGATTACTATTCTATATTAGCTACTTGCTATTGAGCTTCTTGCTCTCTTGCTTGGCTCGAGTCACCGATGCTGTAAATTCTTGAGCACTGTTTGACAAGCCATATGTTATACTTTGACAAGTGACTAATCTTGATTGTAAGAGCTTCAAATTTGACTTACTTTTCTTGTCTTATTAAACAAAGGTGAGTCCTTACATGCCGGTTACAACTGGATTTCATTTGGGAGTGGTAGTCATACCCCTTTTGTCTTTAAGCAATTGGAAACCCCACCTAGATGTCCTTGTGGACAACCTTGTGTAGGACCTTGAATCTATTCAAACACAAACAACCAATGTTAGACATAATCTGTTTTATATTTTTGAAAACCCGTTCGGTAAACCTTGAGAGACACCTAAGGGTGAGAATAGTTTGGTCACCATGGTGCACCCTAATGAAGTCCAATGCCGCTTACAGGAACAAGCGCGTGAAAATCAAAGGATCCTAAAAGCCATGTACGCTAGGGAGAAAGAACATCAGGAAGTTGAAAATGATAACCATACTCGCCATGAAGGGAACAAGGGGACTTTCTCTCAAAATCCTTTCGATGGCAATGATGGCAACAACACACCTCCAAGAACTCCTAGAGTCACTGTGGGTGCATGCCCTTCCCATCATGAAAGTGATGAAGAAGTAACTAGCGAGGATGTTATAAAATTCCAACAAGATGGCTTTGCTAAAAAATTGATGGTTAGAGCTTTAAAGGAAAACGAAGACCAATACTTCTGATATATGGCAACAAGAGGATGGAAACTCCTAAAGGATTTTGATGTAAAACGCATAATTAAAAAATGAGAACCCACTGAGGCTAAAATCTTAAGGGAAGAAATACAAGAATTGAGGAAACAATTTGCACAACTACAAACTTCAAAAGAACCACCCAAAACTTCATTTGTCAAATCAATATGCTCCTAAGTATGACAAATACGATGGAAATGGTGATCCTCACGATCATGTGAGGCATTTTTATGCTCTTAGCATGGATTTTATGCATGAAGACACCTTTCTTATGTGTCTGTTTCTTAGGAGTCTAAGAGGGCAAGCTATGGAATGGTTCACAAAATCGAGTCCTCTTAAAAAAATTGATGAACTTGCACAACGCTTTATCTAGCAATACTCCTACAACATTCAACATCCTATAATGGTACTAGACTTATGCAACATCAAACAAAATCGAGAGAACCCTTTGCAACATATCTTCAATGATGGAGATCCTTATACTCTCGCTATATATCCTCGGCAAGTTCTTGAGGCTGAAAAAATTGACATTTTTGTCAATGCCCTTGTACCGGAGCTATAATTTGATCTAAGAAAATAATTATTCACATCCTTCAACAACATGGTTGAGAGTGCGTATCGCACTGAAGATGTTGCTATAAAAAAGGGTGACATTGTTATAAACAAAGACAAGAACAACAATGGAAATGGTAAAGACAAAGGTAAACCTTGGAATAAAAACAAGCATGTTGTCAATGATGGAGTAGTGGACACTCCAAAGACCAAGGAACCTGCATTTAACCTTTCTACTGCCATCTATGCTACAAAGCAACAAGAAAGTGAGAAACCACAAACATTTGACAAGAACTCCAAGTTTACCAAGAAACAACGTGTTTATACACCAATGGTTGAACCTTACAAAGTGGTCTTAAAAAATTTAATTGCAAATAAGCTGGTTACTTTACCAGATAATTCTCGACCCTATGACCCACCCGTCAAACTCCTGTGGTGGAGAAGGATCATATCTGCAGTTATCACCGAAGTAAGAGTCACAACACCGAAAACTATTTCAAGCTCAAAGATGTAATTCAAGATCTTATTGAGGAAGACAAAGTTGTCACAGATGACCTTGTCAAAAATGCTGATGACAAAGCTTTTAAACAAAACTTTCCAAAATACAAGAAAGATGAAACCTCCAAAGCTACTAAAAAGAATCATGATGCCAAGATTAGCTATGCTTATGCTAACAGACAATGTTATAGGCATGCTTGAGCCCGTTGAGTATTTATGCTTGGCAAGTTCTAGTGATGACAACCAACATGTTGATGGGCGACCCAAAGTTGTCTTAAAAAATGCGCAATGTTCCTCAACAACATGATGACTCTAGACCTAAGGTGGTGCTCCGAGTGACCGACTCTTTCTCATCACAACGTGAACCACTTAATGCCGTCACTAGGGGCAATCTAAGGTTGTCCTAAATGTTGCCCATGATCCTAAGAATGTTTCATCTTCTAAACAACCAACAACTTCCAAGATCTCCAACTATGATCTTGTCAGTCAACTACAATGTACCCCGACGCAAATTTCCATTTTTGAGTTGTTAGAATTGTCTCCTTTGCACAAGGATATCCTCAAAAAAGCTTTACATTCTGCCAATGTTCCCACATATATTGATGCGGAATGATTCCAAGCTATGGTGAACGATATCTCTTCACCCCATTATCTCACCTTTTTTGAAGAAGATGATCGAGCTCTCAATCATCCCCACAACCTTGCTCTCCATGTCGAAGTCCAAATCTTCTGCACTCGCATTCGTCGAGTCTTGATAGACAATGGGGCAGGGTTAAACATAATTTCATTCGATGTGATTCAATAGTTGGGCATGTCTGAATTTGCCATTGACCCTAGGCACAATATCACTATAAAAGCCTATGATGAGGTCGAATGACTTTCCAAACGTCTATTGTACTTCCAATCAGAGTTGGTCTAGTTGAGAAGGATATCATTTTCCAAGTCTTAGACATACCACTTGCATACAATTTGTTGTTGGGACAACCATGGATTCATGACATTGAAGCAATACCTTCTATGTATCATTAGTGCGTCAAGTTCCCTTTTAATGGCACTGAGATAGTTATCCCTGGCAACAATTCCATGCCTATTAACACGTTATTTACTAGCTGAAACATTGGTTCCACATAATCGGTCCTCTCATGAGCCGACACTATCCTTTATATAGTGTGAACAAAAATTGAAAATGATGAGCCTTGGTATGGGTGAATACATTCTAGACTCCATTGCTGCTCCAATTGTTTCCCCTCGGTCTTTTGGGAAACCATCTACTAAAAAGAAGCCCTCTGCTTCCGCCATGACCCTTTTTGGCACTTTTGTGCAGTCCTCAGTTCTCTTAGATGCAGAGAAAGAAGAACACGCAATTAAAGATTGGATATATAGGGGAGAGGAAGATGAGGAGGACATCACAATCACCACTACCATTTCTCCTAAACGATATGGAAAAGGATATAAGATTCTTGCAAACATGGGCTATCAGGGCCACTGGTCCTTAACAGGTAATAAAAAAGCTCTAGTTGAACCTTTAAGTCATACTCAAGGTCGTGATGCTTGAGATACTACTGGCCTAGGATTTGGGTTAGAGGATGATATACCAACATTTGCTCAAAGTGCGTCCATATCTAGTGAATCAGAGGATGATGATCCTCCCTTTGTTGTTGCCACTTTGCAAGATGAGGACTTTATGCCCATAACTTCTCTTCTTTGGGGAGAAGAAACATTTACCACCAATGATGATGCTAAGGCTTCCACCTCTAGACAACTAAAACAAGATGAATCTGACCATGAAGACTTGAATAGAGGATGGATTAGAAAAAATATTGCTCGTCTAATTGCTAGAGATCAGAGTACAAACTCTCAAGAGTATGAATGGGAAAATTTATCAAAGTACATATATGATAGTGGAAATGACTGCGGGTTATGAAATGTACTCCCTTATGGATGGGTTTTCTGGGTATAATCAAATTAATATAGCTCCAGTTGATCAAGAGAAAACAACCTTTACACGTGCATGGGGTACTTTCTGTTGGAATGTCATGCCTTTTGGGCTCAAGAATGCTGGTGTTACCTATCAGAGAGCAATGACCACCATATTCCATGATATGATGCATAAAAATATGGAAGACTATGTTGATGACAAACTGGAAAAATTTAGAAAACAAGATACATATCTTGAATACCTTAGTCTGATATTAGACCATATGGAACAATTTCAACTTAGGCTAAACCCAAAAAAGTGTGCCTTTGTTGTCACTTTTGGAAAATTGCTAGGCTACATTATCTTAACAAAAGGTATTGAGGTTGATCCTGAAAAGGTCTAGGCTATCATGGAGATGCCTCCTCCAAGAAATATTAGCCAACTTAGAAGTCTACAAGGACGTCTACAATTCATAAGAAGATTTATTTCTCAATTAGCTAATAAAGCTCAACCTTTTAACAAGAATTGGCATAAAGGCTCTACTCATATCTGGAATGATGAGTGCCCACAAAGTCTAGACCAAATCAAAGGGTACTTGGAAAAACCTCTAGTTCTGATACCACCTATTCCAGCCAAACCTTTGATCTTGTATATCTTAGCTACAACTTCTTCTCTAGGAGAACTATTAGCCCAAAGTGATGAGACTAGTAAAGAACGAGCTATATATTATATCAGTCAAACTTTGGTTTCTTATGAAATAAACTACACCAATATTGAGAAAGCATGTCTTGTAGTGGTCTTTACTTCTCAAAAACTCTGACATTACATGTTGGCACATACCGTTCACCTAGTTGCTAAAATTGATCCTTTGAAATATTTGTTGAACAAAGTTGTGCTTACTGGTCATCTAGCTAAATGGATGATTATTCTTTCAGAATTTGACATTCAGTATGCCGAATGTAAAGCCATCAAAGGACAAGCTATAGTTGATCAATTGGTTGATTTTCCACTAGAGGATACGACACCCATACAAGTTGAATTTCTAGATGCCTCAATTACATACATCATTGAAAGAACTTGGAAAATGTTCTTTGACGGTTCTCATACAAAAAATGGAGCTGGAGCAGGTATCTTGTTTGTTTCCCTCATGGATATACAATCCCCAAATATTACAAACTCTTATTCCCTTGTACAAACAACATTGCAAAATATGAGGCACTAACAAATGGGATCAAAATGGCTCTTGAATGGAGAATAACTGAATTGCATATCTATGGAGATTCCCAACTTTATATCAACCAAGTGAACAATGACTATCAAACGAAGGATGATAAGTTGATACCTTACAAAAGGTTGATAGATGCTCTAAGGAACTACTTCACTTTTGTGACATTTCAGCAAATTCCTAGAGCAGAAAACAAGGTTGCTGATGCTATGGCACTTTAGCATCTATCGTCCAACTACAAGAACATGAATCCTGATTTGAATTCCTGGTGGAAGAATTGTGTCATCCCGCCTACAATTCCTTAGATAACCAAGTGATCTGCACTGTTGTAGGTCATGGTTCCTCTCGCTATGCGGCCATCTTCTCTTACCTACATGATCAAATTGTTCTTGAGAACCTCATGCGAAACTAAAAATGCCAATTCCTCCACATTGCCTCACATTACACTTTGGTCTTTGGTGACTTGTATAGGAAGGGTCTAGATGGAACATTGCTTAGGTGTTTAGAACTATAAGAGTCCGAAAAGGCACTTGCCGAAGTCCATGACGACATTTGTGGGGCACATTCTAATGGACTTGCACTTGCTCAAAAGCTGCTTAGGGTGGGTTATTACTGGCCAACTATTCAAGTTGATGCTGTTCGCTATGCCAAGTCCTATAAAAAATGTCAACTTCATGGTAACCTAATTCATGCTCCTGGACATGAGCTGATTCCTTCTATGACATATTGTCCATTTCAACAATGGGCCTTTGACTTGGTAGGAAAAATTTACCCAAGTTGATATAGTGGTCACAAGTTCATCATTACAACAACTGAGTATTTCACCAAATGGGTTGAAGCTGTGCCACTATCTGCTGCTACAAGAAAACATGTTGCCCTGTTTATACTAAACCACATCATTTATCGGTATGGTATTCCTTCCTCCATTGTCACTAATAATGGAGGACAGTTCAAGAATAAAGACCTCAAACAACTGTGCAAGAAATTTTGAATCAAACAACACTGGTCTTCTATTTACTACTCTCAAGGGAACAACCAAGTTGAGGCCTCCAACAAAACATTGCTGAAAATCTTACATCGCACAGTTCACAAGTCTGGGAGAGATTGGCACTTACAGATAAATTTGACACTTTGGGCCTACAGAACTACCATTCGTACTCCTACAGGGGCCACCCCCTTTTCTCTAGTTTATGGCTCTGAGGTCATTCTCCCATTAGAAGTAGGGATCCCCTCCTTGCTAGTCTCCTTACATGGGTTGATAATTGATGAAGACCATAGAGCTATGTGAATACAAGAATTAGAAACTCTTGATGAATGCCGTAAGACAAATTTGATCACATGAGGGCTTATCAGAAGTACATGTCTACTTAGTATAACAAGAAAGTTCATCCATGCGAGTTTCAAGTAGGTGACCTCATGCTTAGAGAGAATCCAAAAAATCAACAACATAGAGAGAAGAAGGGAAAGTTTGAACCTAACTGGTTAGGCCCATACATTATCATAGCAATATTTGGGTCTAGTGCTTATCAATTGTCTACTCATGAAGGTGAACTTGCAGAACCTATCAATGTCCTACATTTGAAAAATTTCTATGCTTAGAGGCTCATTGCTTAGCTATCTTGTACATATCTATGATCCTAATTTTTTTAAAACAAAATGTCTTGAAAAAATGATCATCTTAGTGAAAACCTAGCAATAGGTGCTTTGATGTATCACCGAAAAAAAATTCAAAAATTAAAAAATACATTTTTTTTGTTGTTGAAAAAAGTCCTCAAAAAATTTGTCAAGGGGTGAAAACCTGGAAATAGGCGCTGCTTGAGACCCTTGCACCTATGTCTATTAGTCTCAATCACTCACTCAATAGCACATTTTTCTTGCTTGGAATTGTTCCTTGTCCTCGTGTTGGGGGTACATTTGCTTAGCCTATTGAGGTCTCATTGTGCATTAGGGTTTCTTTGGCAACTCACGAAATAGTGTTTCTCAACACTATCCCCAACTTGACATCAAGTGTTTCTCAACACTTTCCAGATAGTTTACCTATAGTCTCCAGTGTCGTGATATTTCTCATTATCAGAATCAAGTCTTGAAGAAATGGCCAAGTGACTTGCACACACACACTTAAACACTTAAACGACTAAGCTATGATGAACTTTATCTACTTTGTGTGTTGTCTATGATGATTTCTTTGCTATATATGCTCCCTCCCTAATAGTCTTTCAAGGATGTCATGGACTAGAAGACTGGGGGCATGGGGCATGTTTTCTTGATTTCTGCTTGTGGGTTTACATTATTTGTCTATAGTGTTTAAAGCATTCATGCTTGTTCTGTTTGATACTTTTATTTATAAATGTATCATCCTTGATTGTTTTGTAAGACTGCACTTGGGGTTATCCCGACACTTGTGCCTTGATACAGGTGTAACCTTGCTATACTAAACTTAGGGAATCTAATCACGTAGTCATCTTGACTTACATGTCTTCGATGCTTAGATTATATTTCCACATACCTATCTAATATCGATCATATTCATATCCATATAGTTAAACTAGTGATGGTTGTATGATCATGATGTCCCTAATAAACACTCAATGATGAAATAAGAATCTAAATGTAATGCGTTTCTTGCTGGTAAACCACTTTGCATATTAGCTTGCATTATAGGATCATTCTCTAGTTTAGATTTACATTGATACATATGGGGAGAGCTCTCACTTCATCCTTTTTGCGGACATATCAGTTAACTATTTTTGCATCTTTCTTTGCTTTCTTCTTTATCATGTCTTTTCATCTTCTTGATCTTCTGTGTCATCTCTATTTTTTTGCTATCCTATCATCACAAGGGGTTAATCTAAACATCACATTCAATCTATCCAAGTGTCACATATTTTTAGAAACATAAGTCTATATCATACACATGACAGCTAAAACATCATACGTGAGAGAGATATATGAGCATATACACATAAACATCAAAACAACACATACATGAGCAGGAAACAAGAACTGAAACATCACATGCAAACTCAAAATGCCGAAACATCCATCAAAATAAGAGAAGTACAAAAATCTATCAATCAAAATCCAGTATCTCATGTACATATATATATATATATATATATATATATATATATATATATATATATATATATCTCAATGTGTCGTTGTTCATATATACAAATGTGAGATCCAAAATCTGGATATTTGTCTCAAAAATACATGGTGTACAATAAAAAATTTCAAAATTGTTATAATCAGCCTATGATTGGCTCGCACCCTCTCCAGCTGGTGGTGGCCCTGGTGGTGGAGCCTGTCTCCTATTTGGCGGCTATACTGCACCCTCTGACCTGTCTTCCCGCTCCAAGTAATTAGGAAGCCCCTACCCTGGCAGCACCACACCCTTGTAGGCAGAATAATAATATGCAATGCATACACCATGTTAAGACACCTCTCGCCTCACCGCATCTTTCTCCCTATGGAGCTCATCTCCCCAAGCTCACTCATCCATAAGTTGCTAATCTTGTACTGCAATAGTGACCTGAGCTGCCTGTAGCTCTGCCTCTAAAGTATGGATCCTCGCATTTCGATCATCATCCCCTCGGGCTAGTTTCTCTGCCTACACCTCTGCTCGCCCCCCTTGCCATCGCCTCAGTGGCACCTCCTCCTCCTCCTCCCTGGTGGCCTGTGCTCATATCCTCCTCCTCCCATAGCGAGAACCCTCTCCAACCTCCATCTGTCTCCCTCCACTGCCTCCACCTCCACCTCCTTTGTGTCCCCTTGCTACGGGCAATGCATCCAGCTCTGTAAAATGTGGAAATGGATGTCTTTGCATCTCATATAAATATGTTGGGTCTACTCCTACATGTACCACATTTAGGCGATAGTCCCAGGGAGTTCGCACTAGAGACGCTGTCTCTTGCAACGCTATCTGATAATCCAGCATAGGCAACCATCCCCGTGCCTCATTAGAATGAAAACACGCATAAGTGGTAGTCTCCACGAATATCACTTGTCGCTTTGCAAACTATTACCATACTCTACTAATCACAAACCTCTCAACGATCTCTGAATGCCTACCTACTAGTGGCTTGCTATACCTCATATAATCCAACTCCTAGGCATATGACCACCTCTGGCAATCTCAGTAGGGTTGCCATGTGAACGCTGTTAGCTCATCAAAAATGAGTCGGTAATATGTCATGTTCCTCTATGAGTCTGTGGGACAAATCCTTTGTAACCAAAAATATATGGCTGGCTCAACTCTTGTGGCTGTACCTATGGTCAGATCATTGCAAAATGCTCCAAGGCCCAAATCTGTGCCAACACTGCCCCGCATGCCCAAGAATGACCATTATGGTATATTATCTCATGGAGCTCATGGTACATATCTGCCAATATCCCTGGCCCCCATGCCATCCTACGTGGCTGTGTAATCAGATCCACCACCAATTGAACCCATCCTAGTGGGAAGCCCTTCCGATCCCTGTTTGTCACCAAGGCCTGGGCTACTAGAGAACATAGCAAGCTAGGAAGAGGATAATCTGCTCCATACTCGTCAATGAGTCACTCCCAACTCAAATGGTGGTCCAAGATGTTAACATCTTGGAACATCTGTTGCATGACTGCTCGCCCCTTTGTCGGGGTCTGGTCATAGTATACCTATGACATTCAACAACCTTGGCATCAGTATACCTCGCATCAATATTAGAACTTGCAAAACATAACAAGAGCAATCAAGAATACAACTTACAAAATCACCGTAGCACGACATTGGAAGAATCTGATAGACATCCTCCAATGTAATTGAGGTCTCCCCAGTTGGTAGATGGAAGGTATTATACTCACTGTGCCACTGCTCAGCCAGCGTAGTCAGTAGCCCATGGTTCGCCCATATATGGGGCATCCAAACAACCCATCTCAATCCCATGATTGATATCATTTCAAGCTCATCATCGATCAAATGCTCCATAACACGCAACCCCACCACTTTGGGGGCTTTGATAAGTAGCGCTGGAAATACCTGATGTAAACATAAAACATGTAAACATCAATACACAATCAAAAAATGCTCACAACGTAAAAAATAATAATGAAAAATGCTCAAAGAAAGGCTATGCGATACTTTTTCCTATATGCAAGTGATACAAAATGCTAGAATAGTATCGTGCAATACTTTTTGTGAAGTGATGTGACACAATTTTTTTGTGTGATATTTCGCACCAGTCCGGGCAACAAATGGGTATGTCCCATACTACATGCTTCAAAATAACCGTGTGATACATTTATGTAACATGATGTATCGTGAGATATTTTGTAAAGTACCCCTGCAATACTTTTAAAATATCGCACAATATTTTGCGTTTAAACCATTAAAATGTGCATAAAAGACCAAAAAAGCTTGAAAAATGACAAAAAAAGTAGTCACTTACTAGCGCCCTATAGTGATCTAGCTGGTTGTGCAACCAGCTACGCTCAAAATGGTGTCGATGAGTTGGAATATTTGCCAAATCCATAATGCTCTCTCAACCACTCACAAAGCTCTCAAAAATCAAAAAAGACAAATGATTTTAAAAATGACACTTGGGCCCCTTTTATAGCCTTTGACCTCATTTTGACCTACTTTTCAAACTCCTCAAAATTCTGCAAAAATTGCAACCCTGGCTAATTTTGATGTCCTGGACCCATTTTCGGGATCAAAATTGAAATCCAAGTTCATCTTGATAGTCAAAATTTCATTTTAAAATTCTACCTTCTTCTAAGTAGTTAGCTGACCTTCTGAGGTCTAAATCTCTGAATCATCGCTAAGGCATTATCATTTCTTTATGTCTTCATCATTTCCATGCTTCATATCTACTCAAATTCACCCTCTCATGTCTAAAATCATTTTTCTACTCGATTTGACCTCATTTTTATGATGTATCCTTCGTGGTCAAATCTAGTCAAATTAGGGCATTCTGTCATTCCTTAATAGTCACTCTTTGGTTCTAATAATCTATCTGTCATCTTGGATGCTGCTATACCTCAATTTTCTCATATTGTGCTTGTTTTTGCATCTCCTTACCTCATTTTGATTTCAATCCTGAGGGGGTAGAAATACTCTATCATCACTCGCTACAACTATCTATTTCTTAGGAGCATTTGTTTGATCTTTTGCACTTGCTCTTGATATTTATGCTTTACTAGGTGTTAGCATTCTTCTTGAACTCTAACATCATCTTTTTTCCTAGTGTTCAGTACTATTGCTATAAGGCTGTACATTCAGGATGTGCTATCTCTTTCTGCATTTCATTCTTCGATATCAGATATCTATATCTATCACTGCCTACTTGGGTTCTATTTTCTTTGATGTAATGTGTTCCTAGATTGATCACACATTAGTCAAAGAGGGGCAAATGTAATCACCTAAAAATGGTCATTTAGAGTATTAGCCCCCTTCTCAACATTTTGGCTAAATTTAATTAATCATTTACCTAGATCAAATTGCTAATAATCAATTGATTTGATTATAACCTATAGTTTGACTATGCTATCTTAAGTTCATTATTTAATTAAAATAATATGTCCCCTTTTAATTAAATAAAGGAACCCATTCTTCTAACCCACTTAAAGTGCACACATAAAGTCCCTTTTCTAATTTTCAAATTAAAAGAAAAAGGCTTTGTGACTTTTTTCTAATATGACAAGTCAATTTATATTCTATTGGTTGACTTGTGTGTGCACATGGATCACTCCTCTTTTCGAATTCCACTGTTGATCATCCACCATCTTCATCTTGATCTCTACCATCCATACAAATTTAAAAGGGAGATAGCTTTCCCCCTCAAAGGATCCACACTCTTGAGTATTGTTATGTTGCAGGTTTACTATTCAAATTCTTTAGAGCTCTTTGTAGAGAACTTCTATTTCTTGTCTACATTCTCTCATCCATGGCATTTTTAGCATATGGAATTCTAGCATAGTTGCATGTTAATGTAGTTTCTTTACAATAGCTTACCTCACATAGTAATTAGTCGGACTTGTAACACTTGCATATTGTTTGGAGTAGTTGCATCTTGCATTCTCATTTTAGCTCAGCTTCATCTTGCATTGCATCATTGTGGAATTCCTTGTGGACATTTTCACCCTTGCATCTTGTCTTTGGAACCCCCCATTGCATGGTTTACTAGCAAGAAGTGTATTCCTAAAGCTCAGTTGAGAGCTATTTACTTGGAACACATCTCTTGCACTATGTGGATAGGGAGCTCCAAGCCGACATCCAAGCATTCCAAATTCAATGGAATCCCTTGGATAGAAGGGCTTGGAGAGGGACACTTTTGAGTGTACACTTTCCAATTTCTTGTGTGAGACTAAGGTGAATGGTGTGACTTTCTTGATATAACCTTTGAGTCTTCGATCAGTTATCCTTGATTAATTCCTAATTGCTTGTATAGGATTGAGGTGATTAAATGATTTGTTTGTTTGGTGATGTCATATTATGACATGGATTTGATTTATGTGTACTTGTTTTTGGATCAGTCCTGTTAGGATGATCCTATTGGTAGAATCTGTGATTTTGATTAGTGATGTTTTCAGTACGTTCGAGTTGTTTTCTTAAGAATTGATGTGTGGTTTATGGTCATTTGTGATCTTTTTCTTTTGTTGAGCTTAGGGTAGGTTATCTATATGTCATGTTCAAAAGTGGCTTGCAATGGAGGCTGAGGCCCTAAAGAGGCTGGCCGGTAACCCATTGTAGGTTATTTTAATAAGTGATAACATTTCATTAAATGGGTTTAAAATGAATTAATAAGATACTGGTACCACAGAAAGTCTCTAGGGGGTTTGGAGTATTAAAAGACTACCAGGGTATCCTTAGAGTTGACTTGTTAGTATGCCTTGTTTGTACGAAAGGATACTGATGCTGCATAGAGACACTAGGGGGTCTAGAGTTCGTAGGGGCTACTAGGGTAACCTTAGAGTTAGCTCATGCAATGATACTTGCCCATTTGCATAGTAGATTTCCTATGTGTCTATGTTGCCTCTAGGTTTAGTTGATACTTGTGTCTTGGTACCCTTTGAGATAGTTTGCTTTTAGGTGAGTCCTTAAACCTAGATGTTGGTTTTGACTTTTGAGTTTGTTATCTTGTTTGGGACTTGAGTTTATCTCCTCAGCATGGTGGGAGTGGGCCCTTTTGGGTTTCATGAGGTTGGGCGGTAGTGCATTTTCTTATACCATTGAGATCTGACCATTGGATGCCGCTGCTAGATGAGTTTGTGAAGATGTACCTTTATTTCTGATCTTATAGTTCGGTTGGATGGTTATACCTAGTGTATTGTATTTGATTTCATAGATCTTACGAGATGATGCAATCTATTTCATGATGTATATTATTTCAGCCTTTCATTCCCCATCACTTGTATAGTGGATGACTGTGCATTCTATTTATTGCCAAGTGGCATCTTGTAATTGTGTATTATTTAAATGGATTTGTACTTGTAGTTGTTCTTTAATGTGGATGCGTTATATATTGGTTTTAGTATTAATTAAACTTAAATATGATTCAACGTCATGGGACCCTTAAGAATTGTAATATGTTTTATGGTATGTGCTTATGTGTATGTTAATGCTTCTACTATATTATATCTGTAGTTGTTCAGTTATTATCTTTAAAAAATAAATATTTGGAAAACTTAGTGAAACCTTAGGTTAATTTCTTTTGGGTTCCTTGACGGGGCGTTACATCACCGTGACAACTATTGGATACAATTATATGATTTTGTTTCAACTTTATAGCCTCTCATTTCATTTGAACTTCTGGAAGCCTAAATCTTTTTTTATAAAATTATTATGTTTATTATTTTAATGAAGAGCTCACAGGTGAATTATGTGGTAAGCACCCACTTCTAAGACACCAAAAGTAAAGTAATTGTTATGATATCATTTATTTTAATTTTATATAGTTTTCTCTCTCTATATTTTCTTCCTATTATATGTACATTACATACTCATGACATATATGTGTCATACATGAATACAAGTTCTAGATTGAGGCTATTTATTCTCATGCAATTTAGGTAAAACATATTTGTAGAGTGTACTCTAGTCAGCCCATTCAAAATAATTTTAGACATGCTCTCTACACTAGAGATAAACTAACCAATTTTACCTATGAAAAAAAAACAAATGTTAAAATGATCTACAAGCAGGTTAATGTTTTTAGAAATGTGGATGATTCCTTTGCACATTTTTGTTGAGGTGAAGCTTTGACTGTATATTACTTTTAATTACAATATTCAAATTGCCTTGTTTTTAGCTTACACAAAAGGTCTTATTTTAATACTTCATAGGAAACAAAAATTGCATGTGATTTGATATGTGTGTATTCCTACTACTAGTCTTCCTATATTTTGGTGTAGTAGTAACATGTCAATGAATGCATATGTTTGGTAGACAAGAATATGAATAAATATAAAAGAAAGGGATATAGAGAGAAGGAAAGAGTCATAAAGAGAGAGGAGTAAGGGTGAGAGAGAGAGAGAGAGAGAGAGAGAGAGAGAGAGAGAGAGAGAGAGAGAGAGAGAGAGAGAGAGAGAGAGAGAGAGAGATTGTGTGTGTGTGTGGGAGAAAGAGAGGTGGGAAAGGGAGATATATAAGGATAGAAAGAGGGAGATGTGCATAGGGAAGAGAGGGGGAAAGGTGTGATAGAGGGAGAGAGTGCATATGGAAGATATAAATATATAAAGGAGACATAATCAAAGAGGTAGACAGGGGGAGATAGATAGGGAAATAGAGGGATAGAAAGATAAAAGGATAGAGATAAAGGAGATGTAGAGATTTTAAAGTATACAAAGAAGGTGATGGGAAGAGTGGATGGATAGAGAGAGGGAGATGTGTTTAGATATGAAGGGGGAAGAAGAGGATAGATATGAATATTGAGCGCGAGGATGTGAGAAAGATAGATATAGTCTGATAGAGATAGATTAAGAGGTAAAGATAGAAATAGTTCTAGGAAGATATAAAGGGTGACATAGAAATATAAAGAGGAAGAGGAAGAGATATAAATATATGTGGATGATAAGATATATTGATAAAGAGGTAAGGAGATATAGAGAGGACGAGGGGAAGAGACATTCAAAGGAAAAAATACTTAAATGATCTTCCATGCCTCTACGATGTACACATTTAGGTGCGATTACTAGTCTTTAGCATTCTCCCTTATGATAAATGTTATCGTCAATGAAAATTCAAGATCATGTTATTGATTTATATTATATCTATACTACTTAACTCATTCAATATCTAATTAGCTCATATATACCTTTCCTAACTTCATCAATATCAATCTATATAATCCTATTACTTTAACCTCTTCATAATATGTTTTGAACTATTACACGATGTACACCTCTCAGCTAAGTTGTTGGTTTGCCATATTTAAGAAGGTTGACATTTTTTATTTATTTAATTTTTTTAAAAGTATAATAATGATATCTCTCAAGTGTGTATTTTTAAAAATGATTCATGACACAATGGTTAAGGATAATTAAGAAAATTTAGACAAATTGGACACACAATTAGCAAGAAAACTATGGTGCAAGATCATGTTATAAATTTATATTATATCTATACTACTAAACTCATTCAATTTCTAATTAGCTCATATAACTTTCCTAACCACATCAATATCAATGTATATAATCATATTACTTCAACCTATTCATAATTTGTTTTGAACTATTACACGATGTACACCTCTCAACTAAGTTGTTGGTTTGCCATGCCTAAGAAGGCTGACTTTATTTATTTATTTAATTTTTATAAAGTATAATAAATATGTCTTATCGAGTGTGTATTTCTTAAAATGATTCATGGCACATCGGTTAAAGATAATTAAGAAAATTTAGGCAAATTGGACATAGTTAGCAAGAAAACTACGTTAAAATTGAATATAATTATGATGGAATAAATATGAAGAATATTATAACACTTTGTACAAACTTAATTGTGGGATCATTAGACCAGAATTATTGAATCATATAGTGGATAAGATAGTTTTGGTCATTTCAATGTCAACCTCAATAAATTTTTTGATTAGAACCCAAAAATCAACAATTTAATTTCCTTTCTTTTCTATATATAATCTTGTGCTTCAAGTAGAATGTTTTGATAATTAAATATATTTACCATTTTTAAATTAGTAAATGGTATTATAATTTTGAAGATAATTAATTATTGTAGTATGGATCTCTCCATTTAATCATTAAGTAAATTTATATGAAAATTTAAAGTTTGTAATTGTTTTGATTATAACAGTTTATATAAAAATTTGAAGTTTGTAATTGATTTGATTATAATAAGGAACCTAACAAGGTTGTTGACATTTGCATAACCAAAGACATCAAAGAGAACAAAAACACATAAAAAAAAGGTACAAGTTTTTTAAAGTAGACACATCAATGACTTTTTCCTTGTGTTGCTAGACAATTGTCTAAGCGATATTGTCATAAGTTGTGATACACACACACACACACACACACACACACACACACACACACACACACACACACACACACACACACACACACACACACACACACACACAATACACATCTATGGAATATGAAAATACAATTAATTCCTTAATTAAATACATCAATAAAAAATATGAATTAAATACTATATATTAATTAATATACAAATAACATGTAAATAATTGCATGAATAAATATATTATCATTATTCACAAATATATAAATAAAACAAGATACAAATTTAATACAAATATAACTGAAGAAAAATAACATAGTGTGGACTGAAGGGAGTAAGTTGATTAAGACAATGATTGCTATGTCAAGTAGACACCATGATTGCTACATCAAGGAGACACCATGATTGCTACATTTACAACATCTTATACAAATTGCATCATTAATTCTACAGATCACATGTGTAAAGATCAATAGTATAACATCAATAGAACCATGACTATATAGGATAAATTGTACTAATAGAAATATACATCTGATGAAGAGGATGCATCTATGAAGATAGCCATCATGGCATTCCAATACTATACAAGTTTCACACTAAAAGGTTAAAGAGCACATTGATATGATAATGTTAGCATCAAAAGGAGAATGATATCAAGGATATTGATTATCATATGAGCAACACATTAAGCAACTAATTTAGATACGATACCATCGATCGAAAACATACACTCATTTTTGTTGAGAAAAGTGATGATTGACTCACAGTTCAAGAGTCACACTTAACTCCAAGTTAATGAAGCTCACCGTTATTTCAATAAAATGGATTTTTAAGAAAAATCAATTGCACATTTATTGAAATGCATATAAGTCGTTGGAGAGTTGATAATAATTAAATCGTATGCATTTATCTCTTATGCCATGCAAAACTTGTAAGTTTTAATTGCAGTTTGCATGATTATGAGATGCATTAAATAATGCATGTTAAATGCATGAAATGTAAGAAAAAAATGTCTATTATTTTTAGGATATATCATCACTATATAGTGATACCAGGTTATTGAGTTTATTAAGCTACAAAATAGAAAGTAACAACAACCTACAATAACTATAAATACCTCATATTTGAGGCAATATAATGGATTCTTGAATCAATGAAATATATTGTGCCTGTGTCAAAATTTATTTTATGATCTATTAAAATATCTATTTAGTTTGTGTATTTTGATTCCTCCCTTGTTTCAGTTTCTTCATTTGGTATCAGAGCTATATGGAAAGATGGTGCCAGAGCACCCAAGGATTACTTGGTTAATCCAAGTTTTTGTTTTGTGTGTGTGTGCCTTTAGGGAATTTCGGAAGTTTTTTTTATACAGTCATGTGGAACATGGTAGGAGTACAATAGGGTTTGAATTGAAGAATCTTAGGACACTTGCAAGTGAAATTAGGGATCAACAAGATGTAAAAGCCCCTAATTTGCACAAAGCTAATGGTGACATCATCATGAGGTTAGTAGGGGTCTAGGATGGGTTAGGATAATTTTTTTACCATATTTGAGGTCTTTGGTCAAGTTTGGGAAGTATTGGAATTCATTTGGCTAAGTTAGGAGAAACTTGCCACAAAAAGATGTAAAAGTTGCATTGTGCAACTTTACAATTTTGAAAAGTTGCTTGGACAACATTGTCAAAATGTTGGAACTTGATAAAAAAGAGCCCTAAGGGAAAAATAAATACCCAACCACTCTACATAACACATGCCTTGACCAAGATACAGGGTTGGAAATGCATTGTACGAACAAAAGTTCTGAACATTGGAGTTTTGAAGTGCTTTTTGAGCATATTTGGTGCATTTTTCATGACAGTGGGTAGTTAGTGGATTGAAGTTGATATTGCAATACCCAATGTGATTAGATTATATTTCTTCCTAATTACATGTGGCATTTGATAGAAACTTTGTGTATATTTATTTTCCTTTTGTAAATATTCTTGTTTTTGCATTGTTGCTGGTCCTATCTAGGCAATTGGCAAAGATGGGGTTCTAACTCACTTTCCCACCATCCATTCTAAATGACCTCTTGGGATTAGTAAGTAAACTATTTGTATATTCAATTTAAATTATATTTGACCCTCAAGTGCAGGGAAGCCATTTTTAAAGTCTTGCCCTAGGTGAGCCTGTGGTGAGTTCGATTAGGGAAGACCAAGGTGCAAACAACATAACTTGCAGAGGTGGATAGTTAGAGCCATAATTACACTTGGAGATTGTAGATAGGAGTCTTTCCAAAGTATTGTGAAGAAGGTGTGTTCATACCAATCCATTTGATAGCCTTACACTTTCAAACTTGGAGAACAAGTTAGAGCCCTAAAACCCCTAAATTCACTCAAATTGAGTTAAGGTATTGTACAGAAGGTGGTGACCCCAAGACCCATAAAATCCTTGAGAGGTTGGAACATGATCCAAGAATCCTAAGAAAATTTATAGGGTTTCTTTGGAAGGATAGGGAGAAAATCCCCATTTTCTAGCAATAGGAGACGTAATTGGGGCTAGTAGCCTTTTAGGCCTGCTTGTGAAGAATTAATGAAATCAGGTGAGAAGTTGAAACAAGTGAGACTCCTAACACCCATATTTGGTTGATTTTAAGTGTTTGGGAATACCTCCACACCTCTGGTAGGTTAAGTAGAAGATTTTGAGGTTAAGAGTCTTTATGAAGGTTTAAGGGCTATGGTGATTGAAGCAAGAATGCATCAAGTTGTGGCTTCATTGGTGAATCTTTCTTGGTAGTTAGGTTGAATAGAGAGACAAGGGGATACTTAGACACGAAAGGTCCTATAGGTGACAAGTGGTGTGGTGAAGACACCCTAGAAGTATTCCAATAAGACTAAGAGCATGAACCTATGATTGGTTCTTCCAACCTCCCTATCAAATGATCCGAGGCAAGATATTATTAGAGCTATATTGAAAGATTTGGGGTAAGATATTATTAGAGCTGATGAAGATCTTAGGGTGTAAGGATTTTTCATGAGATTATCTATGCTGGACTTTCTTTGAAGAAGAGAGCATGCAAACATATTTTGAGCATGTGTGATCTGGGCAAAGGAGTTTGAGAGAAAATTGATGTCTTGCAGATTTGGTTGAAGAAAGAAAGAACCTTGTGCAACAAAGGCTACAAAAGAAGATGAATTGTTTGAAGAAGTCTCCCATGAATTTCAAAGGAGATATTGAAGCCATAATTTCAGGTGATTCATTTGTGTAAGATTTTTTATTTATTTAAATGGGGAAGACATGAGAAAAGGTTAAGAAAGAGAATGAAAGTTTAATTTGTGAAAAAGATTGTTTGAAAGATGAATTGGAAATTTTGGAGAAGTATAATTTAGAGTTGGCAGAGAATTTTAACAATTTTGGAAAGGAAAGATTTGATTATCTATGCCAAGTTGAGAATCTCGAAAAAGAACTATAAATTGTCAAAAAGGAAAATGGTGAATTAAAGGATAATTTAAAGTTGTTTGACAAAGTTAAGAAGAAAGGTGAATATTTAAAAAAAAAAAGAGTTACAATTTTTGAAAAAAGAAAAATTGAAATCAAAGAAACCGGTTTGTGAAGTTGCATGTGATATGGATGATTTGTATTTATTTAATGTTGATGATGTAGTCAAAGTTTCTTCAGGAAAATAATGCAAAGATGAAGGTAAGAATATGCCTATAGGTATGGATGGTGTTTGTCTTGATGACAATAAAAGTTGTTTTAAATATAATATTGGTTTAAAGCTTATACAGAAAATGGGATTCAATGGAAGCAGATTAGGAAAGCATGGGCAAGGCATGAAGGATCCCATCCAACCCATTTGGAAGCCAAAATTGAAGGCTTTGGATTTGGTAAATGAGTTAGATCTGATGTTTCTAGTATTGCATGTTCAAGAAAACTAATCTAGAGTAAGGAATGCATTTCATGTTCCCATTGTCATAGGGAAGGACATCTAGCAAATAAATGTTGGGATCTTCAGCCTTGTCAAATTTGTGGGTTGAAGAGTCACAATGAAAATACATGTTGGAATAGAGATTGTGATGGACAATCTATGAAATTTGTATATAGGTTGATTATAGATGGATTGATAGATCCTATTGGTAGAAGGTCTCAAAGATGTTGAAAAGGTTGTACAAACCTCAAACTTTGCATATCAAAAGCGACAATGGTGTATCAAGTTCCAATGTTTGAGTGAAGTAGGTGATAACTAATTGTTTTGATTGTCACATGAAAGTGTTATGAGTCTTCTCTATGTTAAAGAAAGGAGGGGTAGACTAAGTCTTGTGATCTCTCATGAAAGAGAGAAATTAGTAAAGAGATAGTTCACTTCTACTAGAAGTGCTATGTGAGTCTATTAGACCCTAGTGATGAAGGGTTTCACTATGAGGTGGATGGATCAAGTTGAGTTCTATTACATAAAATAGTGTGTCTTAGCATTATTGGGGAGTGTTGAGAAAAGTAATGCTTGACTCATAGTTCGAGAGTCACACTTAACTCCAAGTTAATGAAGCTCATTGTTATTTAAATAAAATGGATTTTTAGGCATATTCAATTGCACAATTATTGCCATACATATAGTTCTTTGGAGAGTTGACAATAATTAATCATTCAACACAATTTTTTTCTTTCTTCAATCAAATTCCAAGATCTTCATCTACTCTGATTATATCTTGCCCCAGATCTTTCCATACAACTCTAATACCAAATGAAGAAACTGAAAAAAATGACTTCTTCAAACAATTTGTCTTCTTTTGTAATCTTTTCAGCACATCTTTCTTTCTTTCTTCAACCAAATCGGCACGACATCAATTTTCTTTTTCAATTTTCTCTCAAACTCCTTTGCCCAAATCACACATGCTCAAAATATGTTTGCATACTCTCATCTTCTTCAAAATATTCCAACCCATATAATGTCACGAACACTCTTTATACCCTAAGATCTTTATCCACTTTGATAATATCTTGCCTCATATCTTTCCATACAACTCTGATACCAATTGTAGAATCTGAAACATGAGAAGGAAAAAAAATAGAACACACATATATATATAAAAAGACACATATTTCACACACAAACACTATCTTTGATTACATCTTTCAAGCTGCTATAAATCAACAATAAGACAATGCTGTTATAAAGCTAATAGCCCCTTTTGCATAGATTTAATACAACATTAAAAATAGTCACTTTGACATGCATATTATGCACACAATTTACGCATTATTCATTGATAAAAAAACTAAGGTTTAATAAGATAGTAATAAAATCATACTTCTAAATTAAATTATGCATGGAATAGCAAAACCTAAACTCAAGCATTAATAGTGGAATTGGAAGTAAGGCATCAGTTCTCCACAATTTTTATGAGGCGATCGCTTAAAAAATTTCAGAGATGTCAAGCTATACGAAGGATCATATACAATATGAATATAGGTTGACATGGGCAAATATTAGTTATATGTTAGTGGAAATTAATAACTAACAATGATTAGACTAATATCAAAACTAATGCAAGTGCAATCATCAATGATATTGATCACAATATTGCCATACAAAACTATAAATTATAAATTAATTAGCTAGTTAAGAAGAGGAATGACGATAAACCATTGTCAATGATTAAAAGAAGGAAAATATCAACTATGTATGAAGGAAGTGATTAGTAAAATATGGTTGATAATAATAATTAAATTAGAAACAATATTTATGTATGTGGTTATGAAAAAAGATAATCCTCCATTTAGAATGACACCTCTCTTCATTGAAGGCACAATGGTATATATGGAAGGAGAAGACATAACATGGTAGAATATATAATTCACTAATCCTTTGAAGGGAATTTCACCTTTGTACTCTCGTTAATGGTAAACTATATTCATACATCTTTTAACCTAGCATTTATTTTAAGGAAAAGTAAAAGATTTTAAATAAGATAAAATTACCTTTTATAATGTGGGATTGAAGGAATAACAATATATATGGAAGGATAAGACATAACATGATAGAATATATAATTCACTAATCCTTCGAAGGGAGTTTCACCTTTATACTCTCATTAATGGTAAACTATATTCATACATCTTTTAACCTAGCATTTATGTTAAGAAAAAAGAAAAAAATTTGAATAAGATAAAATTACCTCTTATAATATGGGAGCTAAGGAAGAGGTAAATACATCATTGCATAAAGGTATATTATACATTCAAAGATTTATTCTACACACACACACACACACACACACACACACACACACACACACACACACACACACACACACACACACACACACACACACACACACATATATATATGCAATAAAATCTATATATATCAAAAATGATATATTAAGATTTATGCATGTTGAATTATGGAAATCTATATAGTGATATTTAATGATTATTTAATATTATATTTATGTATTAAGAATTAATGAATTATAATTTTTATAATGGTAGTGTAGGGACTACACTCATTTCTATATGATAGGCTACATGTTAGTGTAGGGTTTGGGTTCATCTCTATATGAGTGACTAAAATGGGGCAAACAATACCTCATAATACCAATGTAGGAGGTTAGTAAAATCCCCATATGTATGTCTAATAGTGCGAGCATGAGAGATTAGTATAATCCCATATAAATGGCTAGATGAGATTGTCATAATAGTGCCAAAATATTTTGACAAGTCAACATATGCATATGTGATAAGGTATTGGATAGGAAACATGTAACACCCCACTCAAGAACCCAAAAGAAATAAACTTAATATGTTACAAAGTTTACTGAACTATTAATTTTTTTTTAAAAACATCATCAAAGTAACAATAATGTAGAAGCAATATATACATACACATCAAAAACACGTAATCAATTACAAATATAGTTTCAATTCCTCAAGGGTTCCTTCGCATTGAGTCACACTTAAGAAAGTTTTATTAATAAGTTTAAGTCTCAATTACAATGTCCATAATCATAAAATGAATAAACAAATACATAGTCATATAAGAAAATGCATAAGTACAACTAAAAATATGAAAGCACATCCAATGAATAACATCCACTGCACATGTCTAGGCAAGAGCATACAACGCATTGGTAAATTGTGAGCCTCTCACCGGGGAGGTCATGGGTTCGAATCTACTCGCGATTAACACACAATAATCTAGGCTTCGACTGTTTACCCATCAAAAAAAAAAAAAATCCACTGTACATGTCACAGGGTATGTGAAAATAGATACAAGTACATCAATATATAATACAATATCCTGTAGGATCTCAAAACACACGATATATAGATACATCAAATGAATAGAAGTCTTCAAGATAAGAGGAAGAATGATAATGGTACCACTGTATCAAGGAGCATCCAACATCTGTCAATTTGAGGGGGACCCACATGGTAAGAATACACTACCTCCTGACCATGTGGTCACCTAATTAGTCTCCCACTCCCACAGTGTAGGAGAGATAATGTATGATCCACACATAGATAATCAAATCATAAAATAATGCTAGGCAAGAAATCCTAATAGCCAAAACTACCTCAAGGGTAACACAAACTACTCAAGAAGAAAGATAATCAAAATCGAAAGGGCACTCATTCCAATACTAACATTTCATACCAAGTCAACATACAAATACCAAGACCAAAAATATACAACCACCTCAAAATTAATGTCAAGTGTCACAAGCACAATGACCAATAGATAACAACTGTCATCAATAAAGGTAAACTACCAATCACTAACTCCAATAATAAAAACACCACCAATGAATAACTAATCAATCATTAATAAAAGTCAACTGTCAAGAATAAATGACATTCAATCAATGAGTAACAACTCACAATAAATACACCATCAAAAGTAATATCCAACAAGTACAACACTAGAGAAAAATATTAAAAAACCATGAAGGAGACTCAGGCTACATACTATGGAGTGTCATCACATGAGCCAACTCTAAGGATACCCTAGCAGTCTCTTAAGACCCCGACCCCCTAGTGACTCTATACGGAACTAGGATACCCTCTCACGAAGATGAGAAAACTAGTCATACCTCTCAAGGTATCATCTCCATCTCATCCTTAGTCTATACAAGCACTCAAGGCATGGACGAGGAAAAATCTCTAACTTATCTTTTTTAATGTATCTCAAGGAAAAGGCCTAGGCAAGATATTTTAATTACTATATTATCACTTGTTACACAATTGACAATGAGTTACCCTGGCAACCACTTTGGGCCCCGACCCCCATTGCAAGCCACTCACATACACATGCACCTAGACTACCTTCCCAAAAATCACAAACCACGATAGTGTCCCATACCCCAAGAGTAATATTGATTGAATTCGGTTCCTTAATAGGCAACCCAAAAATAACATTGGTTCTCAAAACTCAAGTTCTCATAAAGCTCATAAGACATAAATCTCATTTAAAATAAAAAAGTTCATCATGATATCCAGTCAAATAATCATAAAAGAAATCTCAAAAAATGCCTCTAGTGCACATCCTAACTTGGCCAACTAAACAACCCACAAAGAAAAACCATCACGAAAATAAACATCACAAGACTATAAATAGAATATTAGAAAACACATAGTTTTCAGCCACATAATTTAATTCCACCAATTTCTCTTATTCAATTTGGTTCATAAGGTTGTGTTTAGAAATAAGGTAAGAATATACATGTTAATATAAATTGTTATGCTAATATACTTATTTAAAACAATAAGAATTTAAATATACAATCTTTTTGTGCATATAAAATACAATGCAATATTATCATGTTATTAATTTTAATAATCTTAAAGCATAAATGATTTAATTAATAACATAAATGTATATTATTATATTTAAATATTGATATTAATTTCCATTTCTAAAATATTAATATGACTTCTATTTAAGTCTAATATTAATATTTACTTTTCCTTTAATTCATAATGCAACTAGAGATAAAATTATAAATTTAATTTAATTATTTATAATTTCTCTCATAAAGTCAAATAGTTATTAACTAAATGATTACAAAGTGAACTCTACCACACCACAACTTCTTTTAAAATATAATAAAATTATAAATATTTATTTATTAACTTCCCTCTTGCATTAATAATTATAAAATCATTTATATGCAACTAAGAGTTTAATTAAACTTAAAAAATCACTAATACTAACATTCACTTTATAATTAAATGGATAATATTTTTTTCATTTAGAAATTTAGAAATTATTATTATTATTATTATTTTTAAATAAATAAATCTAAAAATTAAATTATATTTCTATAAAATAAAAATAAACATACAATTAGTATTTTCACATGTCTTTGATCTCTCAAATCATGCAAGCATACTATACTTAGTTTCTATTTTTAGCATATTTGTTTTCACATGTATGTAACCTTACTATACTTAGCTTTCTATTTTTAGCATATTTGTTTTCACATGCATGTAACCTTATTATACTTAACTTTCTATTTTTAGCATATTTGTTTTCGCATGCATGTAACCTTACTATACTTAGCTTTCTATTTTTAGCATATTTGTTTTCACATGCATGTAACCATATTATACTTAGCTTCTATTTTTAGTATATATATTTTTACATGCCTGCATAAGTTTAATTACAACATGCTTTCCTCTCAATGAATCTTTTTCTTTTTCTAATACATATTGCAATTGAATTATTTCAGATATAAGAATAATATTTATCCTTATTTAGAAAATCCATGATAATCACATGGTTCTAATGACAAATTTAAAGTTGAAACCCAAACTGCTCAATTTATTGTTTTCTTCCAATATTCTATAATTGATTTTTTCCTATATTAAAAGGGGGTTTAAAAGAATACGGTCATAATAATTTTTCTATAGTTTTTCTATAATTTTTCTCAGTCAAATTTTCTTGATTAATAAGTTTTTCTTTTAAAAAAAATTCACAACATAATTCTTTATTCAACAATCATTACAGTAAATTAATAAACAATATGCAAACACCCAAGAAGACATGAAGTAGACAAATCTTTCAATAAAATTTTACAATTGGTTTTCAAACCCTACCTCAAAATCACATCTAAAATCTGAGACAATATGTGAATGTATGCAAATCCAAACCCTCCAAAACTTTCAACAATTCTTTTGATCCAATTCCAAATTTTGCTCTCCAAAATGTGTGTGTCATTGCAAAATGAGCTCTAAATCTCTGATAAAGAGTTCTCCCCCGAATTGAGGCTCTGATTGTGCAATCACGAGAGGGAACTCACTGATCAATTACTGTTTATTACTTTATTACCTTTTACCTTTTCATGCACAACTCTTTTAAATATCTAATTACAAAATATCTTAATTTAAATAATTAACTTTCTCTCTTTAATTAATTTTCGAAGCATTTTTAATAATATATTTATTAATTTAATTAATAACATTATTTAGAGTTTATTATTAAAATAAAACTCCTAAATAATTATCATTAAATTAAATAAATATAACTACGCCACAATTAGAATTATAACTTTATCTTTAAATTTAGTTCTTTTATATTTTTTTCTCCAGTTTATTAATTAGTGCAAGCACTAATTAAAGCATAATTTATTATTTAAATTAATAATAATAATCAAAGCTCATTGTTTAAATGTAACCCTAATTCAATTATTATTAAATAAATAATTATAATAAAGCAATATTAAATCTTTAATATTTTAATATTTTGATTCTCTTTTTGTCCAACTTCTTAAATTAGACTTTTAAATTAAATCTTTTAAACTGAAGTACATATTTAATTAAATATCATCATATTCTAATTTCTCTTTAACCAATTTTCTAAATTTAGACTTCTAAATTAAAGCATTTATTTAATTAGTTTTTTAAATTAACTAAATATTCTCATACATTAATATTTTATTTTTAACCAAACAATATTTAAATATATAATTAACCCAAACATTATAATTAAATCATTTACCACATAAATCACATAGCAAAATCCACATAAAAGCAACATTACCAAAATAGACCAAAGCTCAAAGTCAAACAACACAAACAAAGATAAATTGATGGGTTTAAAAAGGGTGAAAAGTTAGTTACGAGTCCTCTTTGCAAGGCAAGTATTTAAGCTATGGCTGGGATTGGACTTGAACATTATCTCCCCATTCTTATCATTGAGTTATTGTTATAGGGCATGCTCATCTTGGCAATTGAGGGAAGTCGATGCTTGGTACTTGCAATCTTGTATAAAGGATAAGCATGTACATGCATATAAATATATCTAAACTAAATAAGCAATGGTAGGGAGTGGTACATCGTATAAATCCTGACTAGCAGGTGACTACGACTCCCTCCCTTAACCACATCAAACATGAACAAAAAAATAAAACAAACACGCACACCATACACATGCAAGTATGGAAGTACTATAATAAGTCGGGTATAAATCATCACATATTCAAACATGAAAACTTGTCATTTGACATCATCTTGAAAGCAACCACATTTATTAACTAAGAACCATTAAAACATTATTAATGTGTTAGTAATCATAATCAACAATCAACATGTGAAATATAATAAACTAAGTAATTATTTGTCGCCATACATGTAATCCAAGTCATGAAATAATGTCATAATTATAAATCCAATCTCCTTGAAACTAACACACATAAAATAGGCATAAATGAGTTTGGTAAATATAACAAAAAAGCAAACTATGGGTGGCCATTACAAAACACCCCTTCCAAGAAGAACCTTAGTGGGTGCACTCTTGAGATGATGGTGAAATAATTAAGGATGTTCTAAAATTGATATTATATCATTCAAAACCTTGGAGATCTTCACAAGGGCCAGGGATCTCGATTTGGAGGTGTCCTTAAGTTTTGAGATTAGGATAGAGGGTAGAAAATTATATTTAGAATTGGTATTGTTTGATTATGACATTCCTTTTGCAAGTGTTACTCATCCCAAGCTAACTCTAATAGTGGGGACATTGCAATGGTAATCCAAGCCTAATTTTTCCATCTTGTAGGGTAAATGATAAACTTTGTTTGCTTCATGTCTTCATACATGTAATTCACATTTTCAAATATATGATCTTGAGCTTGATCGACGTAGAAAATTTAGAATAACAATACTTATTATCGAGTAAATGATAAAGTCAACACCATTATGAACAAGTTCGATAGATCATGATTCACTTTTTATATAAGAGAAATTATGATAGATACCTATGATGATAATTTCTTGCATACAATCAATTTTGGGAGAGGCAGTCTATCATGAGTCGTGATTAATGTGTATATATACATAATACTCATCTATAGAATATGAATATACAATTAATTCCCTACTTAAAATATATTGGTCAATAATATGAATAAGATTTATTGCAATTAAGAAGAAAGTCCTATTAAAGAAGAACAAGATTTAGTTTCACATGTAGAGAAGAAATCAAATTGGATTATGAACAATGGATGCCCACATCATATGATATGTGACTAAGACAAATTTGTTGAGATGAAAAGGTATGATGGAGGTGTTGGCAGATTTGGTGACAATACACCTTGCTTGGTAAAAGGGAAAGGTTCTATAAAACTTGATGGAAAAATTAACACATATGATGTTCTTTTTATTCATGGTTTGAAACATAATTTTCTAAGAGTTGGACAACTTTTAGACAAGGGTTATCATTTATATTCTAGAGATGGAAAATTTTCTATTAGACATCAATCAAGGAATGTGATTACTACAGGTGCCATGAGGTAATATTTCTCAATCAAATCCTTTTAAAGTAAGTTATTTTGTTGCTAAAATTGATGACAGTTTGTTATGATATAGAAGGGTTTGTCATATAAACTTTGATATTATAGGGATAATCAATAATTATAATGCGGTTAGAGAATTTCCTAAAATCATGAAGCCTACTGACATGATGCGTAATGTATGAAGGGAAAGAAAACAAGGAACAATTTTAGAGAAAAATATTTATTGCTACAGGGAAGTTAGAATTGGTGTACATAGAATTATATGGTCCTACAAAGATAAGAAAATTCTATGGTGAGAGATATTTTATTCTTTTTGTTGATGATTAAGTAGGATGCTATGGGTTAGTTTTCTTAGAGACAAATATGAAGTATTTGATAATTTTTAGACCTTTAAAGACAAAGAAAATGATGGATTTGGATTATAGATAAAGTGTTTAAGGTTTGATAGAGGAGGAAAGTTTATATCTGATAGTTTTAATGAATATTGTGAGGAACATGGTATTTTTAGATGTACTTCAACCCCTAGAACTCAACAATAAAATGGTGTATCAAAAAGAAGAAATAGAACTATTTTTGATGCAACAAGAACTATGTCTCTTGAAGATAAGGTATCATACATGTTTTCCCTAAGGGATCAAGTGATTGAGAGGGGGCTGAATCATTAATCAACCAAATAATCAAAATTTCAATCTCTTAAGCCTTTAACTGATATAGAACTTAACATAAACACATGAAAGCATCCATCACATGAAAGCATCCACAAAGTTGATACAAAGATTTTGGTATTGCAGAAACCCAACTTGGGGCAAAGCCATGGTGGGGATTAATACCCACAAATTGTGCACTCTTATGAAGTACACCCAGTTAGAGGATTTACTTCTAGCCGTATTAGGAGGTTTACCTTGTTAGGGGTAACCTTGTCAAAGGACTATGCACACTAGCTAAAATATCACCCTGCAAAAGTATTTAAAAGAAAGGACCTGTTAGGATCTACCTTGTTAAGATATTTCACTGCTATAACTCTTAGGGAACAAAATAATAATATGATCTATATAGAAACACTAACTCTACATAATTATATCCACTGAAATTCAAATTCATTTCTTCACAAACTTTACTTCTTCTTGGTTAGATCACACCTTACACTTCTTTATTGTACCTACTTGACTATGATCAACAACACAAACTATTCATCCTTCACCTATATATATAAGTCTTCCTAGACCATTTCCTTAATCAAATCCTAAATGTGGTACCAGTATGGCATTAAAATATCCCACTCAAATCCAACTTCCATAAGACAATATCTTATGCCCTAAAATACATTACACAATTACACCAACTAATTCATTTAATTTTGTGCCACATATCAAACATGTTTTGACCAACCACTTGCTTCCTCTAGAATTTTCTTCATATGCTATCCTTCAAATGATATTATACTAGATCATCACCTCCAGATGTCCATCTACATTAATGGATCACCAATAAATCATCCAAAGTCACTACAACCTTGTCAATGGTCACCAATCATTATTTGACTGATTGTTACTCAAGAAATCATTCTTCTTTAACTCATTCATCAAATCTATCACCACTTCACTAATCACCATTCCATCCTAGAACTACTTTACTTGTAATTATAATGAGTTTCTATCGTAATGAAATTAGCTTCATAGAATTATTTACATCATCTTGTTATCGCTCCAATCTATTCAAAATTGATTTGAAAAACCAATCAAATCACTTATTTCTTGCCACTAACTATTCTAGTAGTTGCATAGAGAATTCACTAATTATCTTACTTTTCACTTCTATAACAACAATCACCATACACACTTTAAGAGACATTCCCAATGCTCTCTTGATGATCACACCTACTGAATCTTACTAAAATACTCTTATAATCATGATTATTCTTGACAACATACTAGGAATAATAGGTCAATAGTTGATATCAATTAAAATACACTGATCATCATGAAATCAAAGTTGATGACATCACTAAAATAACTAGTCATCACACCATCAGTTATATCATTTATGCAACAATCTCCAGCTTTGGCAATGATGACAACACCTACCTACTTATTTAGCAATAATCAACAAAATATTTCCACTTTTGTTTCTTAGTAACTTCTATAGATGCCCCCCCTTACACTAAAATTATCTCCACTTGAATACTCTCCCCCTTTTTTTGCACATTCTTCTTCTCTACCTGATCAATACATTCTCTCCCACTTTGAGAACAATGTGAAAGGTACCAATAAACACCTATTGTATGTTTTGCAAGTCTTACTAGTACCTACTACAACTACAACTCACCCCCAAGGAGTAGCCTCTAAACATAAATTTGAAGTATACATTTATTCAATGAATATACTTGAATTGATGCAAATGTTAGGATTAACCACATACATAAATAACAGTTACATGCTGATGTAGGAGCATCTTGGGTTGCATTGCTATCCTACATGTTTCTCTATTACTATTGAGCCCATTGTTGCTAGAGAAATCTTTATTGTTGTCGAGTTCTTAGCTGTTTCTGAGCTCTTGGTTGGTCCTGAGTTCTTAGTTGTTATCAAGTTTGTAGTTGGTGCCAAGTTCTTAGTATGTGCCGAGTGCTCGTTGGTGCTGAGTAACAGTATTTGTTTTGGTCCTTCTTTGACCAAACTATCTATGACTGCTTCCAGTTTGGGCCGACCTTGCGCATATTTAATTTTGGTATTGGTATTTAATATTTAATGTGAGCTGACATGTGGCTTGGTTATGCATTTAATGAAAGGATTTATTTAGTGGTAATTTATAATAGAATGATTTGTGACCATGCAAGTATTTAAAGGGGTCTTGGGTAGAGTCTTAGGAGGATGTTTATGAAGGAGTTATTCAATCAAGAAGAGTCAGTGGGAGTTAGAATGTGAAGATCATCATTGAAGATCGAAGTTTGAATTGTAATGTTGGCCATAACCCATAAGATCTTACAATTGGGCATGTATGTTAACGATGTGATGAATCTATAAAGTGTTTTTCTCTTCTATCTCCTTTAGTTTCTATTCTTCGTGTTGTGTATCTACTGTGTTTACTCTTGCAGGTGGCTTTGGTAGTTGGGTGTGCCTTTTGACCTAATTCTATTTTCCCCTTGCATCAGGTGGTATCAGAGCTTGAGGTTCATCCTTGTGGAGATTAGATCATGTAGAACCTTAAGCTGAATTGGTTGTCGGGTAGCAAATATGAGGATTTTACCTACAACTTGTAGAGGGTTATGAGCTTGTAGGAACTTGATTATAAAGATGGTTCGAAGTAGAGGAAATGCTAATAATGTTGTATTGGATACATTGAGACAAATTGCAGCTAGATTAGATGCTACAAAGTCAACCAAGAGGAGAGGAGAACATCATGATGATGAAGCAGTTGCACAAAATCTTAATCCATAACTTGAAGAAGATCAAGATGAGGCAAGATTGTTGAGAGTATTGTCTAGAGCACATTTGAATCCTGTTATAGAAGTTGTTATTTATGATGGAAAATTGGACACCAATGCTATGTTGGATTGGATATCTGATATGGATAAGTTCTTTGAGTATAAAAATACTCTTGATAATAGGAAAGTGAATATTGTAGTTACTAGGTTGAAGGGTCATGCCTCATTGTGGTGGGAGCATTTAAAAATTGATAAACAAAGGAGAGGAAAGTAGATGATTAGAACTTGGTTGAAAATGGTGAATACGATGAACAACAAGTTCCTTCCTGCTGATTACCAAGTTAGGTTGTTGAGAAAGATGCAAAATTTGAGACAAAGAGACATGAATGTGAAGGAGTATACTGAGGAATTGTATAGACTGGACATCAAATTTAAACATGTGGATGATGAAGTGGAGAAAATTGTAAGGTACATAAATGGATTGAGATTTGGGGTTCAAGATGAGATACATTTTGTGAAATTGGAAAGTGTGGAGGAAGCATATCAATATACCTTGAAAGCTGAGGAGATCTTGACAAAGAAGCATGAATAGAGACAAAGAGGTAGATGTGGAAGATTCCAGAGAGGCAGAGGTAGATCTTATGGAGAAGTGGAATATTTGGCAATTCTGTGTAAGATAAAGGAAAATCTAAATGGAAAGGTGATGAAAAAAGAAAGATCGAGTGGAAAGGTGGTGATTCTTACTGAGGAATAGGTAATTCTTATTCTAGAGGTGGTTTTCATGGTAATTGTTTTAGATGTGGTAAAGAAGGGCATAGATCCTTTGAGTGTAGATCCTCTAAAAATGGGCAAGGTAACATAAATGTTGTGATTCAAGGAGACATTGAGGGTTCACCAAGTGGACCTGAGGCTAGAGAAAATCTGATGGTGAGAAGGACCTTATGTAATAAGGGAAGTGATGAGGAACCTATCCTAAGGAGATGTCTTTTCAAGACCATATGTAAGATGGATGGAAAATGTTGCAAGATGATCATTGACAATGAAAGTTCAACATATTTGGCATCAGAAGAGCTAGTTACAAAGTTGTAGTTACAGAGGCTAAAGCATCCTAAACCCTATCATGTTTCACGGATAAAAGATGAGCATAAGATATTGGTAAGTGAACAAAGTATTATAAAATTCAAGATTGGACATTATTTTGATGAAGTTCTGTGTGATATTATTCCTATGGATTGTTGTCATATTTTATTGGGTAAACCTTTGCAATATGATAGATATGCTATATATGATAGAAGATTGAATCAATATACTCTTTGGGTGAATGGGAGAAAGCAAATATTGTTGCCTTTGATTGAAAGTCCAAATGAGGTTAATTGTACTATTGTAAAAATTTGCATGGTTAATGGAAAACAATTTGAAAAATAAATGAAAAGGAACCAAGTTTGTTTTGCTATAATTCTTAGAGGACTGAGTTCTAGCAATAACGATTGAGAAATACAAACTAGTAATGATCGAGTGACAGTGAAAACTGGTAGTGTTAGTTGAGTACTAGAAGAAATTAAAAACTTGTTGAATGAGTATAAAGATATTGTTGTAGAAGATATTCCTAATGGTTTACCACCAGTAAGAAGTATAAGTCATTGTATGGACCTGATTCTTGGATCTAGTTTTCTGAATAAAGCACCTAATAGATTGACACCTACAGAGAATGAAGAGCTTAACAAACAAGTGCATGAGTTGTTGCAGAAAGGTTTGATTAGAGAAAGTTTGAGTCCATGTGCTATACCTACTGTATTAGAACCTAAGAAGAATGGAGCCTGGAGGATGTGTATTGATTCCAGAGCTGTTAACAAGATTATAGTGAAATATAGGTTTCCTATGCTGAGGATGAATGACATAATGGATTGTTTGAGTGTAGCAAAGTATTTTACCAAGATTGATTTGAAGAGTGGGTATCATCAGATCAAAATCAGAGAAGGGGATGAGTGGAAGACTTCTTTCAAGACAAAAGATGGTTTGTATGAATGGTTAGAAATGTCTTTTGGTTTGACTTATATACTTATTACTTTCATGAGGTTGATGAATGAGGTTCTCAAGAGATTTTGGTTAAGTTTGTGATTGTTTATTTGGATGATATTTTGATATTTAGTAAAACTAATGAAGAACATATTGAGCATGTTAAACAAGTATTGTAGAGATTGAAAGAGGAGAAGTTGATGATTAACTTGAAAAAGTGTTCTTTTATGCAAGAGGAGATTGTATATTTGAGATTTGTGATTTGAACTGATGGTTTGAGAATGGATCTTGAGAAGCTTAAAGCAATTTTGGAATGACCTATACTTGAGAATGTAATCAGACATATTAAGGATTAAAATTTATAAATAATGTAACCAGACATAGAAATCTGATTGTGTGAACGAAGATGTTGTCTTTATTGGTGTATAATGTCAGGGTTCTTTGTTGAAATCTTTGAGATGTTCGTAGTTCCTTGAGGGTGTACCATCCTATTGTGAATCCCTTGAGTTGAACTAAGATTCCTTGAAGGTAAATACAGAGGACTCTGCATCAGATTAGTATCAGAGCTTGAAGATCTTGAGTGTGTGGGTAGAGCGCCAAGGGAGGAAATCCACACCAGGACCTTGAATATTTGGTTTTGATTTGTTGATGAGTTTTTCGTTGTAGGTGCTCATCCATCTTGCTACATAAAGAATGTGTTCTATTGTGTTGGCATAAAATGAAGTTCTATCAAGGGCCAAGAGAAGGTCTAGGGCCTAGGAGTGGTCCATTTGATTGCCAATAGACTAGGGAGAGAGTCAAAGAGGAGGACTCCTAGGTGAGGCATAGGGTGAGTGGTTTTGGTGAGTTTTGAAGCAACACGGTAAAGGTGGATCTCTGACTGATAAGGCACTGTGGAAGTTGCAACTATTAATGCTCCACTGACATGAGTATTTGAGAAAGTGATTTTGAGGGTAGTCCTATGTCCTTAAAGGCAAAGATTATGGTGATAAAGGCATGAAGAGTCAAATTCAAATGAAGATAAAGACAAGGATTTTGATTTAATCTTTTTTCTTGCAGATTATTGATTCCATGTTTCCAAGGGGCTTGGAAAAATTTCAAGGTTTGAAGTATGGCATAGAGGCACCCAATTTCAAGAGAAAAAAGAGGTTTAGAGTCATTAAGTCATATGTTGAATTAATGTGATCCATTTATTATATATTTGAGTTTTTTGAGTCAAGATATAAAGGCTAGAGAAGCCATTTGTAATAAGTTCTCAAAATTGTAAGAGGAGGTCTTAATATGATAAATAATGTCAAAATGTTCATTTCATAGGTGAATGGATCTATTGGTATCCATATAAAGTCATTTGAGTTATAATTTTGGTCTAAGTTGGGTTTGTATGAAAGTTGTAATGCAAAAATGCATAAAGTGCATAAAATGTTGTCATAGTTGCATGATTATTAAAATAATGCAAGGAGATGGTTTAAAGGGTGGTTTTGAAGTTATAACCAACCAAAAAATATATAAAAATAGATGTATGGTTGAAACAAAACATTAATGAAAGGAAGAGATACATTTTGAAAGAAATTTGGTAATATTCTGAGTTGTTATTTTGATTGGGTTTTCAGTTTTAGTGTTGGTTCCAGGTCTTGTATGTATTTTGTTCTTGGATTACCTAAGACAATAAAGAGGTATGATTCTATATTTGTTGTTGTGGATAGATTTTCTAAAATGGCTCATTTCATACCATGTAAGAAGACATCAGATGTAGAACATGTTGCTAAAATTTTCTTCAAATAAATTGTTAGATTGTATGGATTACCAAGAAATATTATTTCTGATAGAGATAGTAAGTTTGTTGGTTACTTTTGGAGGACTTTGTGGAAGAAGATGGGTACTGAGTTGAAGTTTAGTTCTACATTCCATCCAAAAATATATGGATAGACAAAGGTTGTGAATAAAAGCTTGGGTAATTCTCTGAGATGTTTAGTTGGAGATAAACCATATAATTGGGAGTTGGTGTTAGCACAATCTTAATGTGCATATAATAATACTGTGAATAGGAGTACAGGGAAAAGACTAGAATATAGCCTAGAGGGATATCTATTTTGAGGATGTTGTTGGTGAAGAAAAGAGAAGTGATGCAGGGGAAGAATTTTTTGATTTTATGATTTCTTTGCATAAGGAAGTGAATTTGAGGTTGGAACAAAGTAATTAGAAGTATAAGGAGAATGCTGATAAGTTTAGAAGACATCATGGTTTTGAAGTTGGTGATGAGGTGATGGTTCATTTGAAGAAAGGTAGATTTCCTATTGGAACATAAAATAAGTTGAAGATGAAGAAGTTTGGACATTGTAAGGTCTTGAGGAAGTTTGACAGTGGTAATGCTTATGAAGTTGAGTTACCTGATGACATGAATATATCTCCTATATTCAATGTTGCTGATTTGTATAAGTACCATGAGTTAGATGATGAAGTTGTTGTATCATATGATTATCCTAAAAAGAAGATTGAAGAGGTTGAACAAATATTGGAGTAGAGAATTGGCAAAATCACTAGAGGGAATAATTTCTATGAGTATTTGGTGAAGTGGAAGAACAAACCAGCTGTAGATACTACATGGATTTCTTAATCTAAGTTGGATCCAACTTAGGTTGTGATACATACATGATTCAAGAGAATCATTTCTTTCAACCTCGATTGTTTGATGTAGGAGCATCCTGGGTTGCATTTCTATCTTGCATGTTTCTCTTGTTTCTTAGTTGCTATCGAGCTCTTTGTTGCTTCGAGTTCTTAGTTGCTGCCAAGCTCCTAGTTGGTGCCGAGTTCTTAGTATGTGCCAAATTCCTATTGGTGCCGAGTGCCTTTTGGTGCTAAGCTCATGTATGTGTTGATTGTTACTGAGTGACAATATTTGTTTTGGTTCTTCTTAGACCGAATTGTCTATGTCTAGTTCTAGTTTGGGCCAACCTTGCACATTAATTTCGATATTGGTATTTAATATTTGATGTGAGCTAACTTGTGGCTTGGCTATGCATTTAATGTAAGGGTTTATTTAGTTGGTAATTTGTATCAGGCCAAGTTGTGGCCATGCAAGTATTTAAAGGGGTTTTAGGTAGAGTCTTAGGAGGATGATTATGGAGTTATTCAATCAGGAAGAGTTAGTGGGAGTTAGAATGTGAAGATCATCATTGAAGATCAAAGTTTGAATTGAAAATTTGGCTATAACCTAGAAGGTATTATAGCTAGGCATGTATGTTGATGATGTGTTGAATCTATAAAGTATTTTTCTCTTCTATCTCCTTTGGTTATTGTTCTCTGTGTTTTGTTTTCACTAAGTTTACTCTTGTAGGGGGCTTTGGTACCTGGGTGTTCCTTTTTCCCTAGTTCCATTTTCCCCTTGCATCACATGCAAATATATCCAATATCAAAAAATAATACATCGTATAGAATAAAACACAAGACACAAGGATTTAATGTGGTTCACCCAATCCTTGGGCTACGTTTACCAACAACAATTCCAATATTATTATTATCTAGTGATTACAATCCACAATCCATTACAGCTAAATACTACCGCAAGAAGCTAAAATCTCATCATACATAATGAAATCCCTAAGCCTAAGATATTTTATACAATCTCTTTCCACTTACAAAATTAGGGCTAGAATAAGTCGTCCAATAGAAAAATAGCACTCGATGTCTTTTACAATAGTGAGTCATGTTTGGCTCCAGGGGTGCTGACCTTGAAAACTCCCATGGGGGCATTTCCCCTTGACCGCACCATGTACTTGGATAAGGACCGCACCTAAGGTTCTACCCTATGACCCCACAAGGGGTGCTACCCCTTCACCCCATCTTGGGGGTGCTTCCCCTAAACCCCCATAGAAATAATCTGGGGGACACTGCACTGAATAAACCTACGAGTCTGATTAGGATCCACATCACAACAACAACTGCATCCTTATTTAATCCAACTCGAGTAAGGGAATAAATACCAACCTACTCCTTAAAAACTAAAACATATCCTTAGGTAATGGCTTGGTGAATATGTCTGCTACCCATTCTTTAGTTGGCACTTACACTACCCTTACTTCCTATTTCAATTTTTTCTCTAAGATAATGATACTTGATATCTATGTGCTTGGTCTTAGAGTGCATCACTGGGTTCTTTGTGATGTTAACTACACTTGTATTATCATAGTAGATACCCACCAATTTAGTTATCTTCTCCTAAATTCCTTCCAAAATATTCTTAATCTATGTCACTTGTGTGTGATTTATTGCAACAACAACATACTCAACTTTAATTGTTGATTGTGATACACAATTCAATTTCTTGCTTGTCTATGATGCAAGCCTATCACTAAGAAAGAATGCTCAACCATTGGTTCTCTTCCAGTCATCTACATTACCTACCTAATTAATATTGATACATGCATCTAATGTGAATTCACCTTTGCGTCCATACCATTGTTCATATTCTTCATCTCCCTTGAGACATCTAAAGATTATTTTAGTGCAATAAAATGAATTTCTTTGGGACTAGAGGAAAACCTAGCTACTGACCCAACTGCACGTGTTATATCTAGTCCACTGTGGACCACATACAATAGATTACCAATCATAGATATGTAGTGTCTCATGCACAACTTTAAAATCATCTTGGATAGTTTATAATCTATTACCATTGGAGCACCAATAGGTTTTGATTCTTCTAACTCAATTATTTTCAACATCTCTTTCACACACTTGGTTTGACTCATGTAGATGCCATCTTTGAGTTGACATATCTACAATTGTATAAAGACATTGATCTCACCAATCATAGAAATATTTCTTTATTTCTTCTAAAAATACAACATTCATCTCATCATTTATCCTAAAAATGATATCATTTACAAATATTTCTGCAACCAAAAACTTGTCATCCCTTTCGATCTCCAGGTACACATTTTTGTTATCACTTGTTCTTGTGAACCCAATCTTGATTAATTATGAATGCATCATTTCATACCATGCTCTTGGTTCCTATTTTAGTTCACAAAATACTTTATGTAGCTTTCACACCATATTATTTCCTTATGAATTAACAAATCCTTGATGTTGTTCTTGTTAGAGTAATTAGATATTTCCTAGTTAACTCTAGTTGTTTAAGTTAAACTTTAGGAATCTAATAATTAATTCTTTTATTAATTATTTTGATGCAACCTAGGTTAGACCTTTTTAGAGTTTTGATCTCCTTTATAAGGATGATCTCTCATTGTAAACATTCACTGAGAATTGAGATTAATTCATTGTTGCTAATAGCAATCTTTCCTTTTGCTCATCAAGAATATCTCATCTATGGATCTGGCAATTCCTGCCTTCATAGCTTTTTGCCTCTCTCTTTTTGTGATAGGTGTTTTCATGTAGGTGATTTAGGAGAGCTATGGGGTTGATCTTTAATCAACTTCAACATGGTATTAGAGCTCCAGATCTTCATGCCCCTATTCTATTCTTGAGAGATTTAGCATTGGTTTTGAAATCTGTGCCCTTTAGAGGATTTCGTATTGGATTTTGGTGGGGCGGGGGGGGGGGGGGGGGCTATTTTTTGGAGTACTATGAGCCCAAAAAGACATCATCATTGACCTCATAGCTCTCAAAAAAATTCATATAAATTATATCCAATTTGGACGATGTTAAAATCTGAGGCAAATTTTTTTCACCCAGCCCATATTGACTCGGGCACGTAAATCAAGGCATAGATATTTTTTATTATAAAAAATATATATCACTTTTTTTTTTGACTAAGTGCTTATTGAAAGGATGCATTTACATCAAAAGTTTTTTTTGGTACATGCATTATGCATGTTAGTTGGGACATTTGAAGTTGCTCTGTTAGTGCCTTGGAAGCAACAATTTGTTTTAACTGGTTCACCTCAGCCCACAATGCATATGCCTCCTTATTGTTGGGTGCTCTTGTTTATTGGTTTTGGCACCAGTCTCAGAGGCTACACATGATCTTAGGTAGTTTTGGTAGTTTAGGCAATCACTTTGTTTTGGACACTGATTTCTATTCTATGGACCTCACACAAGGTGCTGAGCTAGACTAGCGAATCTCTTCTTGATTGGGCAATTTTATTGGTGTTTTGTCAAGGGTTTTTGGTTGATTTGCGTACCACCATGCTGGGTGATGTTATTTGTGCCTCCCATTTTGGCTGTACCTTGTCTTCTTTGGGCTCCCACAACCTCCATTATCTCTCCTCCGTGATGCGCAAAGGCTTGGGCGACGGTTCCTTCTGATTGGTGGGTGATTCTTATTGGTTCCCATGAATACTAAAAACCTTTGAGATTAGTCTTTTTCATGACATGCAAAATTTTATTACTCTTTCTTGGTAGACTCTGAGTGTCATATCCACATTTTGTGGCCCACCTCCACTCATGCTTGCTTGGAATCCACGTGGACCCTTAGGCGCTCTAATTCAGGCATGTTTATTTTGGTCTATGCATTATCCTCTTTCCCACGTGCTTTCTTTGAGATTTTTCTACCTTTGACAGTGGTCCCACCTATTGAATTTTCTCACCATGTGGCATATTTTATGGCCACACTTTTTCTAGATTTATCTCCATCTGTGATTGGCAATGTAGCCTCTTTTGCATGATGGTTTTAGATGTTCCTGGGTAGTTTTTTCCTGGGCACTTTGGCACCAATTTGGGATTTGACTTGGTGTAGTGTAAAATGGAGGATGAATATGACTCAAGGTTTCCCATGGAAGGAATGCATTTGGTGGTGGAGGAGGAATGCAACGATGCAAAGAATTTTTTCCTGTGCTGTGATGATGATGGAGCAAATGATGTAGGAGATGATGGCTCTAACCGTGCTAGTCTCTGCTTCAAGAATTGAGTCGATTAGTAAGTTTGGGTCTTTATTTCATGGGCCTTTGTGCATGCATTTGTTTATTTGATTCTTTGTTGATTGGAGGGCACTATATAGGGGTGACAGAAGTTCTGCCTCCATTTTTGGTCTATGTATATGGAATATAACCAAAATTATGGGCTAGTCAGGGGCACCTTGTTTTCAAGCCATGCCTATCATTGTTTTGGTGACTTACTCTTCATCTTAATTATGGTAGAGAAGGAACTTTTATTGGGTGCTCTTCTATGCATACCTAATATAGTGCCATTTATTTCTCCATTTGACAAAGTTTCTTGATTAGCTAGTTATTCAATTTCTTGGCTTTTTTTTTGGCACATGTCTTTAAAGGCCATCAAAATATTTTCTTTCCGACACCAGCTTCTTGACAAAACCTTTTCTCTGACAATGTGTTTTTGGTGATAGTGATTTTCTTACATTTTTGGCCACCAATTTTTAATCTAACACTTGCCCTTTGTTGGACTTTATGTTTTTTGGTGGTTGGATATTTTTCTTGATAGGTGCCTCGATGACCATTTAACTATCAAATTTGGACTCATCACTTTTTGACGTCAATGCCATGTCAACATTGCATCAAAATTTTCTATCACCTCCTCGAGCTCTTTTTGGACCTACCTTCGCATTTTTGCTCATATCTCGGGCATATAGACTCTATTTTCCAAAAATGAGATGTGTAAGGAAACTTTTAAGAAAGAATATAACCATTTCTACATAATCCATAATAGATATGAAATCAATATATAATTAAAATCCACATGCAAGAGAATCGACAACATACCCACAACATGCGACACGAGATATACCCTGGGAAACTCTCATTGAGGGAAAAACCTAGCCTCCAAGAGCATCCATCACCATGTATTATTCAACAAAAATACCATTGCAATACAACAATGGAAGCCTTTAAAGCCATAGCCACAACCAAGCAATCCATATGAACAAGCATGAATCTACACATCCCATGCCATGCTTCCAACCTTCACAAATGCTCCCTTGGCTAACCTATCATCATAAAATAGTCAACCACAATCCTCCACCATGACTATACCTGGTAACAACATCTCATCCCTTCTACAATAAGAAAAATAACAAATCATGTGACTCAAGGCATATACAACCCAAATCCAAACCACCAATTTGAATATGAATCAATAATGAAAAATCAACGGGCAAAGACAAACCCATATCCAACCCATAAATGCAACCTATAAGTATAGACCGCTTACAACATTGCACAACTTGTAGACCCAACAAGTCATCATACATATCCAAACCAAACACTGATAATCATATCATCATGAGACCAATCTAAAATATGAATTGAGTATATAATGACATCAAATTCAAATCTCCAAACATACAATGTCATAAACTTGCAATGCTACCATAGTCAATATATATCATAAACTGTTTAGATTATTATATCACCAAATAAATCATGCCAAACCTAGACCAAATCTAAACAAATATGTAGAGCTCTCCAAGAGATAAAGTGCCATATTGTCTATATTGCATCCGTATTTTTATTTTAGTTGTTTGCCTTGTTTTGCCTTCTGATTCAAGCAGTGTCGTCGAAGGACACTCATGCAGATTGTTGTATTCTTGGGATTCATTATGTCTTGTGCCTTATTGTACATGCACCACTTTGATAAAGTGCCATGGGGGGTTGATGTTTTGCCTTTGTTTACCATCTTCCTTTGTCTAGTGAGTGTCCCTTCCATGACATTAGCTTCATGACGTGTCTAAGATTGATCACCTCAGTACACACATATGTACTCTTTTATGCATCTTGATCATGGTTCCTTGACATTCAATTCTTTTGGCCCACAATTCCAGTTGCCTATCACCTCACTATTGTCTGCATTAGGAGGGTTCTTCTTTTATTTCTCATGCTTCCTTGGTTCGATTGATTAGCTCTTTAGGCTTTGGTGTTTCATGCCATCTGTATCTTTGAGTTATTTGTTTGTCTTTGTGTGCCTCTTGATTCGATGTAGATTACAGTCTTCTCTACCTAGTTAGGTTCTATTTCAATGGAGGTCCTTCAGATCAACAATTACTTTTGATAGAGATTTGCAACTTCTACATGCTTCAGTGGTGTTCTTCATGATTATCTTTTGTTCCTATCTTCTGGGACATTCCGTAGTTTGGAGGCTTCTTCAGTCCTTCACTAGTTTCTTTTCAACATTATTTCCATCTCTTTTTGGAGTAGGTTTTTTCCCATGTGGTTTTATCTATTTCTCCTCTTTTTAGAGATTTGGTTGTGCTTGGGTACCTCATCAGGCCTTGTTCCCGAGACCCATATCTACTTTCTGTAGTAGTTTCTAGGTTTTTAGCTACTCCCTAAGTTTATCCTAAGGGGGGTATTAGAGTAATTAGATATTTTCTAATTAACTCTAGTTGCTTAAGCTAAACTTTAGACATCTAATAATTAATTCTTTTATTAATTATTTTTTGATGAATATTCCCTTCCTTATATTAAAAAAAACACAATAAAGGTACATATTCACAAAAAAAGGGACCGGGGGATACAGGACCACCTCACAAGTTCATACAACCACTGACCAGAAATCAACTATTCATCATAAAAACTTTAGAAAATAATAGAAAAAAAAGAAATCCTCATGCTGCCAGTACAATGCCAGCTGAGGAAGGAGGATCCTTATCATAAGAGGCCCACCCAAAAGTGGGGTGAGTAGATGGATCAAGGGGAGGCCAACCGTCATCAACAACAACATCATTATCTTCATATTTCTCTCCCTTAGGCTAGGGAGGAGAAATGGCTAAGTCCAGCCGAGGAAACACCCACTTGGGGTTTGAGTGAGTAGAGGTCCAACCAATAGCATGAGCAATAGGAGGAGCCATTGGGGACCACCCTGAACTAGACCTCCAAGGAGGTGAGGCTGAGCGGTGCTGACCACCAGAACCTCCAGAAGTGCAGTACTAACCAAATGCACCACCGCTGGGAGAGTGGTGCTACTGAGAGTGAGGTGTGTACGAGTGGCAAGCGAAACTGCTACATCCTCGACGATGACCATGAGGAGGGGTACAGTTGTCAGAGGCCAAATCTAGTAGATCACAAGAAACCATATAGGGGGAATTTCCCCAATGAGCCAAAAGCTTCTACAAGTGTGCCACCTCCAAAGCCACTTTATTTGTCTGTACTTGAATTTGTAACATGACATTGTTATAAATACATGCTTTAGAGTACATAGCCACATTAATGTCAAGTGTGTTGTGAGCATAAATGACTGCATTGTGATCTTTCCAAATGGTAGATAAGATCTCCAATTTGAAAGCATGCCATATCTGAGCATATTTGAAGGGAATCAGGGTATTATATGCCAAGGAAAAAGTTTTGGGTGGAAGGGGCAAAAGAGATCATGGATTCATCACTAGTAACACTGAGCTTGTCTACAGAACCAAAAAATGTGCAAAAAGGACTTTGGTTGACCACAAAAAGGGCAACGAGGAACAAAAACTCCCAGATGCCATAGCCGAGAGCCCAAAGGCAAGCCCTGGAAAAGAATATACCAAACAAAATGTGCAATTTTGGGTTTAGTAATGGCATGCCACACAGTGGAGAACCTATGACTTCAAGTGCAATGTGAGGATTGCAAATACCAATGTTGGTTGAGTACATCAACCATGGGCAGGTGAGGAACCAACCATCGATAACCCAGCCTAGGTTTATAGCTAGTAGCCAGAGTGTCTGGATACCAATTCTAGTCTTTCCAACAAGGGAAAGAAGACTAAATGCCCACTTTGTTACACCTTTTTATGGTTTCAATATCCTTTATAAGGAGGATCTCTCATTGTAAACATTCATTAAGAATTGAGATTAATTCATTATTGATAATAGCAATCTTTCTTTTTTGCTCATCAAGATTGTCTCATCTGTGGATCTGGCAATTCCTACCTCCATAGGTTTTTGCCTCTCTCTTTTTGTAATAGGTGTTTTCATGTAGGTGATTCTTGGGAGCTATGGGGTTTATCTTTAATAAACTTCAATAGTTCTCTGTAAACTTCTTCTTCTAAGATACCATTCATAAATGTTGACTTTACATCCATTTGATACAATTAAAAATATTTTTTAAGTAGAAAACAAAATAAGTATTCTTACCCCTTTAATTCTGGCCATAGGTTGAAAATTTTCTCCATATTCTAGTCCTTCTTCTTGTGAATAGCCTTTGCAAACAAATATTTCCTTGTTTCTAACCACCTCACCTATCCCATCCATCTTATTTCTAAAATTCCACTTGGTACCGATCACATTCTTGTCCACTAGTATGGATACTAATGTACATGTTTGGTTCTTCTCACTTTTTTCCAATTCCTCTTTGTTGTCTTTTATCCAATCTTCATCATTTAATGCATCATTTACTACCTTAGGTCAAATTTAGATAGTAAACAAGTACTTTCTCATGCCTTTCTTCTTGCCAGTACACCAACATTTTCTATCACCAATGATTTGATTTGGGGAGTGATTTAGCTTAACATACCTTGGTAGTACTGGTTCTTCTTTGGGGGCTTCTTGGTGTAGGGGAAACCCAATAAAATATAATTTTAGTACTCTTTTGAATTCTTTTGAATAATTAGGTTTTGATTAGGAATGTTGGCTATTCATGTTGACCCACTTGTAAGACCTAGTTCCAACTTGTGAGACCTAGTTCCAAGATTTTGGTCCATGTTGGATTGGTTAAAACAAATTTTGGTTATCTTAGGCAAAGTTGCACTAAAAATTGCAAAGTTGCTAAAAAGTTGTCAAGCAACTTTTAGCAACTTTTTGTAAAACTTGTAATTTGAATTCTAAAAGACCATATTTGGTTTGAATGGTTGTTATAATTTATGAGAAATACTACATATCCATTTCAGGCATGTGGTAGGCATAAAATGTGTAATTTTGCTTTCAAATCAATAAAATATCAAGTTTTTCTACAAAATATGATGCTACAACTCATTGTATAGACTCATATGGATACATAGGTATAGATTGGTGATATTTTTGGATATCTTGGTGAAAAAAATTTCTAATTAACTTGGAAAGAGATTCTAACTCACCAATTAACTCTAGATATCTCAATTTTACTGATTGCTGCCACAATTTCTTGTAACTCTAGTACATAGGGTTTCTCACATTTCTACTCATATCTTGAGATTACACTATGGGAAATTAACACCCATGGGTGGAATCCAAGTGTGAAAAATTTAATTTATGATTTTTTTTTATCTCATGTCAAAAGATGTAGACAACAAGGAGAAACTTGATGCCCTATGCATGCAAGATCCATGTGCATGCTAGGAATGGATAGCAACAACTTCCATAACTCACTATAGAAAAGGATTAAAGGCCTAGGATCTAATTTATAAGTCTTTTATGTGATCCCCATAATGTTAAAATTGTTTAATTAGAGTTTTGATCAGAGGTTAGGGCACTTCCTTTGTAAATGGAGGCCTAGTTGGCTAATCCTTCTAGGCGTGATTATAAGTTTTATTGGTTTCATTCTTATCTTGGGATCCCAATGCTTTAGTGTGTTATATAAGACCCAAAAGGATATTTGAATCAGTTATTAATTCCTTGTATTGTGTGGATTTTTATGAAACTAAGTCAATTTTTTAGAATTCAAGGGTTACAAGCCTTGTCTTAGGTTTGTGAAGTAACATTTGGATAGATGTTGCATAGTTTGATTCTAATGACTGTTTCATGTTTTTTAGGACCTAAATAGACTATTATTATGTCTTAAAGTCACCCCTAGTCCCTATGTGAGTTTGGGGAGTGAATGTGTTAAAAATGCCTTTTAGTGCCTTGTAAGAGTAACTAGTGATTAGTTATCTTTGTGATAGGTTTTCCTTGTGATTGGGATTTCCTAGGAGTGGTTTAGGTTGAGATAATCATAACCATCTGATTAAACACTTGTGATAGGTGTTTTGGGTGAATTGGATTTGTAAGGACACTTATTGTATTCATACCTTTAGTGAAGAGGATTTAGGGACCTATTTTTTAACCCATCATTGGTTCCATTGCATCAAGTGGTATCTAAGCATGGCTCTTACTAAAGAAGATGAAGAAATACCTCCAACGGTGACAAATTCTGAATTAGCAAAGTTGATGAGAGAACAAAGAGAAACCAATGTTTCTCTTGCAAAGAGGTTGAGATAACTTGAAGGTAGAGTGGATAAACAAAAAAGGGCACAATCTGATGATGAGGATTAGGATGCTGAGGATGAAGACCTTGAAGGATATGGTGAAGTACCTACTAAAAAAAGACCTCTCTTGAATGCTCTCAAATTCATGGAGAAAAAAACCATGGAGGGGAAGTTGGAATTGCCAACTTTCAATGGAAAAATGAATGCTGATATAGCATTGGATTGGATAGAAGCCCTAACTAGTTTCTTTGAGTGTGAAGACATCTTGGAGAAGTAGAGGGTAAAGATGGAAAAATCCAAGTTGAAGGGAGTAGCCCTAACTTGGTGAAACTTCATCCAGACCGAGAGGGTGAAGAAAGGAAGAAATATGATTTCATCTTGGGATAGAATGGTAACATTAGTTACAAAAACTTATGTCCTAGTGGATGTAAGTTCTTATATCGAGGATTTTTTAAAACTTTTCATGAAGAAAAATTTAGTAGAAGATGAAGAGGAGAAACTTGATAGATAAATGAATGTCTGGAAAGTACCCATTCAATAAGAGTTGAGTTTGCAAACCCCCTCATTAGTAAATAAGTGATACTAGTTGGAAATAAAAGTGGAGGAGAAATGGAAGAGGAAACAAGATCATAATAAAGGAAAAGGAAATGACAACAAATCCTTCAAAGGAAAGAACAACTCATGGAAATGGGGGCAATATAGCAACAACAAAACTACTGATCAGAATCCAAAGGAAAAGGATTATACTGAGTTAAGTTACAAAGGGAACTATAGAGGAGGAAAAAACTTTAATAGAGGTAGAGGAGGTAGAGGAAATGACCCTATCAAATTCTATAAATGCAACCAATTGGGACATCATGTAGGCATGCACCCTAAGAAAAGAAACAACCAAGGTGAAAGAAGAGCACAATTGGTCCAAGAAGACAATTCAAAACTTGAAGTTGAAGAAGGAACAATCCTGATGATGAGGCAAACTTTCTTACATGTTCCACATACTCAAGAGCCACCCCAAAGGAAGAACCTATTTAGAACAAGGGTTAAGTGCCAAGGTAAGGTATGCAACTTGCTTATAGATTTTGGTTCTATAGAGAATTTGGTTTCTAAAGAGATGGTGCAAAAATTAGGATTAAAGAAAACACCACACCCTTTCCCTTATAATGTATCATGGCTTACCAAAGGAAAACAAATCTTAGTTACTGAATAAAATACAATAGAATTTTCTCTTGGGGATTTCAAAGACAAATTCTTGTGTGACATTGTTGAAATGTATGTTTTCCATCTCCTTCTAGGGAGGACATGGTAGTATCATGTGGATGCAACCTATAGTGGTAGGAAAAACACATACACCATCATCAGAGATGGAAAAATCTTCACCATGAAACCATTACCTGATTAGAAATTAGAAAAGGAAACCACAAGAATTGTGATAGGGGAAAAATAATTGATAAGAATAATAGAGGAATAAGAAGAGGGAGGTTTCATACTGATTATGAAGCCTAAGGATGGTGAGAAATATGACAAGAAAGCACCTATACTAGTAGAAGTCAAAGGACTGCTAGAGAAATATAATGATGTCATGGCAAGTGACATGCCCTCTTCCCTCCCTCCCCTAAGATATATTACACTTTTGATTGAACTAATACTTGGATCCTCATTGCTAAACAAGGCACCCTACAAGATGACTCCAAATTAGAATGCAAAGATTGCAAAACAAATCAAGGAAATGCTTGCCAAAGGTCTAATTTAGAAAAGTATGAGCCCTTGTGTAGTATCCTCTATCCTTGCATCTAAAAAGGATGGAACTTGGAGGTTATGCACTGATAGTAGAGCCATAAAAAAATAACTATTAGGTATAGGTTCCTTATGCCAAGGATTGAAGACCTACTTGATCAACTTGGAAATACTTGCTACTTTGCTAAAATGGTTTTGAAATCAGGATATCATCAAATAAGGGTTAGGCCTAGAGATGAATGGAAGACAACATTTAAAACAATAGAAGGACTATTTGAATGGCTTGCAATGCCATTTGGGCTAAGCAATGCTCCAAGTACATTCACAAGACTCAAGAATCAAAATTTTTATTGACTTTATTAACAAATTTGTTGTTGTTTATCTTGATGACATTTGAATCTTTAGTAGTAGTAGGGAAGGCCATTTGAACCATTTGGAGCAGGTCTCAAGAAGACTTCATGATCATAAACTGACCATCAATTTGGAGGAATGCACATTCATGCAGAGGGAACTCACCTTTTTGGGATTGTCATATCCAAAGGGACTCTAAAAATGGATCCAAGAAAAGTAGAAGCAATTATCAATTGGCCAACTCCTAAAAACCAAGGTGATGTAAAGATTTTTCATGGTTTGGCCACATTTTATGGGAAATTCATAAATAACTTTAGTCATATATGTGCTCCTATGCTTGATACAATCAAAGAAGGTAAGAAAACTAATTTCTCTTGGACTAATGAGGCAAACAATGCTTTTGAGTATTTGAAGAATAAAGTAGCTCGATATCCTATCTTGACCTTGCCTAATTTTAAGAAGGTGTTCATTGTTGAAATAGATTCTAGTAATCTAGCCATTGGTACTGTCATAAGTCAAGAAGGCAAACCTATTGTTTTTTTCTCTAAAAAATTAAATGATGCTAAGAAAATATACTCAACTTATGACCTTAAATTGTATGCAGTAGTATAGGCTCTCAGAAAATGGAGACATTACCTTTTACCAAAGGAATTTGTTGCTTATATTGACAACCATGCTCTAAGATTTTTGAATTGTTAGGAAAGGTTAAGTGTGAATCGTACCAAATGGATAGAGCAACTGTAGACATACACTTTCACATTGAAGCACAAGAAAGGTCAAGAAAACAAAGTGGTTGATGCCCTCAGTAGAAGGGTTGTCCTAATTGAAGAAGTCCAATCACAGAACATTGGGATTGATTCCCTAAAACATCTCTATGTAGGAGATCCAAACTTTGGAGAAGCATTTAAGGTTTGTTCTAAACTAATAGGAAAATATCACACTAATTTTTTTGAATACATTATTCAAAATGATCTTTTATTCAAAGGTTCCCAACTTTGTATACCAAGATGTTCTATGAGACTGAACATCATTAAGGAGAAGCATTATGGTGGCACAGGTGGCCACTTTGGAATTGATAAAACATCTAAACAGATTAAGAGGAGTTTCTATTGGCCTAAAATGTCTAATGAAATCAAGAATTTTTTGGAAGGTTACACTATATGTCAGCAAGCAAAGGGTGTATCCACATATCAAGGGTTATACCAGCCTTTGTTAATACCTACTAGACCTTGGGAGTCCATCTCAATGGATTTTTTAATGGGGCTTCATAGAAGAAAATAAGAATTTGATAGTGTATTTTATTGTTGTAGACAGGTTCAACAAAATGGTGCATTTTGTTTCATGCAAAAGTACTAATGATGCTTCACACATTGCTCACCTTTTCTTCAAAGAATTTATAAGAATTCTTGGCTTACCAAAAGCTATTATTTTAGACAGCAATGTGAAGTTCCAAGGACATTTTTGGCATACACTTCACAAGAAATTGGGCACAAATCTAACATACAACTCTTCTTATCACCCACAAACTGATGGCTAATCAGAAGTGGCGAATAGGTCACTTGGAAATCTTCTTAGGTGCCTAACTAAATAGTATAATTAGAGTTGGGATGTTATACTCCCTCAAGTATAATTTTGTTTTAATGATTCCTTGAATAGGTCCATTGGCAAGACACCTTTCCAAATAGTGTATGATCTACATCCTAGAGGCCCATTGAATCTAATAGACCTACCTTCAGACTTTAAAGTTAGTGCTCAAGGAGAAGACTTGACAAAAATCATCAACCAAGTCCAAGAAGAGGTAAATATTAGACTACAACAAACAACTCAATAGTATAAATAACATACAGATAAAAGGAGAAGAGAAGTCCATTTTCAGATTGGAGATAAAGTTTGGGCATATCTTAAAAAAGAAAGGTTACCAAAGGGAAGGTATTCTAAGCTACACATGAAGAAGGTTGGCCCATGCACAATTTTGCACAAAATGGGAGAAAATGTTTATGAAATATCATTGCCCCCTACATTGTCTATTTCTCCAATCTTTAATATAGTTGACCTAACCCTCTACAAAGGTGATGCAGGTTGTGATATTGCTAGTACCTCTACAAGATCAGATCATGCTGATACATCATATTTTGTTACAAATCTTCCTCTTAGAAAACCAATGACATTGGAGAAAATACTGGAATCTAATGTCCTTAGGAATACTGGGACTAAAACCTATATGTATTACCTTGTCAAACGGAAAGGATCACCTGATATTGATGCTACTTGGATGACTGAAGAACAAATCCTTCAACATGGCACTACTATTGATCAACTTGACTCAAGTGGGAACTTGAGCTTTAAATTTTAAGGGGAGTATGGCATAGGAGCACCCCAATAAAATATAATGTTAAGACTCTTTTGAAGTCTTTTGAATCATTAGGTTTTTATTAGGACTATTGGCTATTCATGTTGACCCACTTGTAAGACCTAGTTCCAAGATTGGCACTTAATAAGCCCTTGGTCAACTATGGTCAAAGGTGTCACATAGCCTAGAATCTTAGGATAGATTTATTTTTCATATTTTTACATGTTTTGGTCCATGTTGGATCGGTTAAAACCAATTTTGGTTACCTTAGGAAAAGTTGTACTAAAAATTGCAAAGTTGCTAAAAAGTTGTCAAGTAACTTTTAGCAACTTTTTGCAAAACTTGTAATTTGAATTCCCAACAAACATATTTGGTTTGAATGGTTTTTAAATCCATTGGGAAAACCTACATAGCCCTTTTAGGTGGATGGTAGGCACAAAATGTGTAAGTTTTCTTTTAAATCAATAAAATATCAAGTTTTTCTATAAAATATGATGCTGCAACTCATTGTACAGACTCATTCTAACACATAGGTACAGATTGGTGAAATTTTTAGATATATTGGTGAATAACCTTTTGAATGAACTTAGAATGAGATTATAACTCACCTCCTAACTCTAGATATCTTAGTTTTAGTGATTGCTGCTACAGTTTCTTGTAACTACATGGGGTTTCTCACATTTATGCTCATATCTTGAGATTCCACCATAGGAAATTAATGACCCTAGGTGGAATCCAAGTGAAAACAATGTAATAATTTTTTATTTTGGTCTCATGTCAAATGATGCAGGCAACAAGGAGAAACTTGATGCCCTGGGCATGCAAGACCTATGTGCATGATAAGAATCTATATCATCAACTTCCACAACTTGCCACATAAAAGGATTCAAGGCTTGGGATCTTTTTTATAATTATTTTATGTGAGCCCCCTCATGTTACAATTGTTGGATTGGAATTTTTATAAGAGGTTATGGTACTTCCTTTGTAAATGGAGGCCTAATTGGCTAATCCTTCTAGGCGAGCTTATAAGTTTTACTGGTTTCATTCTCATCTTGGAATCCTAGTGCTTCAATATAATATGTAAACCCAAAAAGGGTATTTGAATTAGTGATTCATTCCTTGGGTCGTGTGGATTTTTCTAAAACCGAGTCATGTTTTTAGAATTCAAGGGCTACAAGCCTTGTCTTGGGTTTGTGAAGCAACATTTGGATAGATGTTGCATAGTTTGATTCTAATGATTGTTTCATGTTTTTTAGGACCTAAACATGCTATTATTATGTCTTAAAGTCAACCCTGGTCCCTTTGTGATTTTAGGGAGTGAATGTGTCAAGAGTGCCTTTTAGTGCCTTGTAAGAGCAACTAGTGATTAGTTGTCTTTGTGATAGGTTTTCCATGTGATTGGGATTTCCTAGGAGTGGTTTAGGTTGAGATAAGAATAACCATCATGTTAAACACTTTTGATAGGTGTTTTGGATGAATTGGCTTTGTTAGGACACTTATTGTATTTATACCTTCAGTGAAGAGGATTTGGGGAACCTAGTTTTTAACCCACCATTGGTTCCATTGCATCACTTCTTCATTTGCTTGGACCAGTTCTTGGTATTCATTTTCTCTTCCACCGATTACTCTATAACATTATGTTCAATTGGTTGCATGCAAACAAATCCATAATAGTCTTTTAGTTCCCTTTTGTGGGATTCATTATTATGTTCGAGGTATTCATCAATTCTAACATTCACAATTTCTACCATTTTGTTTTTTTTGTTGTTGAAACACTCATATACTTTTCTCTCAGTGGAGTAGCCTAGGAATGTCTCTTCATGACTACTTAAATCAAACTTTCTTGAGTGATAATCTCTGTTTATATAACATCTACTTCCAAATACTTTGTAATAACTTATAAAGGGTGATCGATCATACCACAATACATAGGGTATTTTATTTGTATCTTTGTTTAGTTGAACCTTGTTCAACATGTAGACTACACTACTCACCACTTCTTTCAAGAAATTTTGAGCAACACCTTTCTATACAATCAATGTTCTTGCATAGTCAATGATTGACCCATTTCTCCTTTCAACAATACAATTCCACTGAAGTGTTCTAAGAGTTAACATCTCCCCTATGATACCTTGTTATTTATAGTATGGAATGAAATCATCAAAAGGAAACTCATCTCCTCTATTTGACCTAAGTAATTTCAATCTCTTTCCAATCTCCTTTTCTACTCTATCTTTGAAAATCTTAAAGATGTAGACAACTTTAGATTTACATTTTAGAAATACAACCCACATAATTTTGAAGTAATCATCTACAAACAACATGAAATACTTATCTCCATAATAGATTCAAGTTCCTATTGGACATACAAATCGATATGCACTGGCTCTAGACACTACAATATTTGGGGTCAAATTTGTAATGATAATTTGTGATGGTAGTATAATTTGTGGGTAATTTTCATGGTTTTTTTGCAATTGTCCCTGACACTATCACAATACTAACCTTGGTGTCGTAATTGTGATGTCAACATGATTATATAAAAAAAGAAAACATGACATCATTCCCCATTTGTTTTGATCGATTGTAAAAATGCACACGAAAGAGGTGGAGAGCTCTGAACATTGCTGTGCCCTTGTGATTGGCTCATTTTGTTGATGTGCCCTTGTGATCTCGTTGTTATGCCCTTATGATCTTCGTGCCCTTGAAACTCTACAATTTTGTTCAAGGGGAGAAGAGGTATGTAAATGTTCTTTTCTTTTCCTTCTAAACATGTATCCTTCAAAGCATCGGGGCAACATAATCCCAATATTGATGTCATGAACAAGTGGAATATTCAAAGAAACATAAGTGATATGCATATTAGAAGAAAATTGGGTGACTACATTTCATTGAAACGGTTGCAAAAAAAATCCAATATCCCTTAATACAATCATGAATCAAATCAAAAGTTGAAACTTATTTACACACGCAGTGTTTCTTCGTCTACCGTGACATGTTTAGGCAAAAATTGATGTAACACAAGTTATTCCTAGATAGTTACAGACGTGAAATCCTTACTGTTGATTCAAATTCTACTAACAAAGTCCAAATATAACTATCCAAAAAATATATGTTTAATATCAACAAGTAGGTTCACAGTAATATAAATTGGAAAATTAGTCCATTAATGTTTTTCTAGAGCTGAAAAATGTCTTTCATCCATAGATTGACTAAATGCTAACATTTTACTTTGGAGTGTGGCCTTCGTCCTATGTCATCTCCTCTTAGTTTGAAAATGGAATCTCCCCCAACCCCATTTTCCAACTACATATCTCCTTTTTAAATTGCTACTCTCCATAAAAATGTATCAATAAGTGATGTTAATTTTCACTTGCATTTTTCTATGCAAGATGTTGAATTTATAACTATGTCTTGTCCCCTTTGTTCATTGAAAAATACAAAGTTATTATTGGTTTAGTTTTTTTTTTTACAAATTACTTCTTAATGATATGACCATGCTTTAACATAAAATGGCACAAACCTCACTTGTGATATAGACCCGATGCAACTAAATAAGCTTAACTTAATGGGTAAGTGGATTATTATTTTTTCTTGTTTTTGTTTACTTATGAACATGATTAATGGTTCAGTCTTTGTTTGGGGTGAGAGAAAGGGGGATGTGCTATTGGTATTTTTTCTAGAATGTTTTGAACTAATTTTGCAACTCTTAATTTTTTTGCATCACTCGAGGGCAACTTTGATATATTCTCAGAATTCAAAGATGTGATGTTTCTGTTGCATTACTACTTTCAATTTTTGTAAAATTATTATGGATAAAATTGTGTATCATTTGCAATGGCATACCACATTGTATTTTGTAATAGGTGTCCCTAATCCCTAGCACTTTGACAAATATTTTTGGGGTTTAAATTGTAGTGCCTGAGAGCTGATTTATTTATTGTTCTACACTTTATTCTCACTTCCTATTTTTTTGGGTTTTTTCAAATAATAAGTAGCTTCTTTTAATTTGAGGTAAAGAAGACATAGAATTGGGGATATTTGGAGAAAGGCACATGATGACCCTCAATATGACAAAATCATTCTCCATTTATAGGATCATCATGCTAGCATCATATTTAGGGTTATCCCATGTTGCCGATCTCATTCATTCTCTAGGTGAGTGTCATTCTTACACATGGTTTTATGGGTAGATCCAGATCAGTTGCCAGTGTGGACTAACTTGGAGAAGGGGCAAGTGACACTCTTCAAGTGGTGAGATTTCATAAATGCAATAGAAAATTGGCTATTTGAGTGCATTTGCATACTATATAGGACAAGATAGATTTTTTTCCATACATATTTAATTTGGAGTACAACTCTAATGTTTATTATCCTTGAAATCACCGGGGCAACACAATTTAGTGATGTTAATTTGTCCCAATATCTGTGTCTCCTTGTGGATCCCTAATATCACATTTCAAGATGATTTCCTTATTCTTACCAACCATGTGTCATGCAATCTAAGGTTGTACATGACACATTTAGCGTTTCTATTTGGTAGGATTCTATGTTTGGGAAGCATAATTAAATCCATTGCTAGGTTTTAATATTTGGTAGGTAAACAATAGTCTTCATTAGGTGTTTTAGTGATGAAGTTTAGAAACCAACGAAATAAAAAATATTTCAGATTTTAAATCTTCAAGAAGAATTAAGAATGAAGTGACATAAAGGAGGATATTAACAAAGATAAATGTAAGAGGATAACTTGCCATTGATTATAACATGGGTTTCATTTTTTCCATCCTCATCTGTATCATGAGCTTTTTGATTATGGTTTATTTTGACATATTTTCTAATAACATGGAGGTAGTTCTCTTAATGATGATGACTGCGAACAAATGTAGTTAGGGTCAAGGGTCTTTTTGAACATTAAAAGCAATGGAAAAGATGAACATTATGCATAATAGAGAACATCTTATCTAGTGTAGTACGAGATTGAGTAATTGTACCTATAAAATTTTATCTTTTGTAAGGTACATCATTGACCAATTGTGCATATAAGGAAATATATGCATTGGAATACATGTGAGTGACCATTACAATTGATTTTCTATGATGGCATATCTAACATATGTAATGCAACTCTTTTCAAGTGTAAGACATCATTTAGTGGTATATGATTGTACATTTATATGCATGGGGGTTATTCTTTAATCATATTCAAGGAAATTCAAAAAAGGGAGGAAAATGGGTTTTTAGATAATAAAATCAATTAAAAAGGTTGTGAGAACATTAATTGGATACAAACACCTATATCCATTTTTAACCAACAAGATGTGTGTGAATGGAATTGAATCGCTCATGTTTGTTAGTACAAAACTATAAACATCCATTTGGTTTGAGTTTTGAACATATGGGAAATCTTCGATGCTCACATTATGACTTTCAAGTTTAATTGCCAACAAATTTGAATGATTTTGATAGACATTGACCTAGTTCGATGGCACATGTTATCCTTCTTCTTGACATTGGACAAATCATGTCAAATATCGATAGAATGTAACAACCCCAAATATATATAAACAAATGCATTTGTTAGCTCCATCGCCTTAGGCTACAAGACAAGTATGAATCATATGTCTTACTTATTATACATGTTTTGGATTCAAACCCAAGAAAACCAATTGAAGCATTAAAAAAACCCAATTGAAGGAATTGATTTATCTAGATATACCATTACAAAGCCCATATTAAATAGAGACCCTGACTAATTTTTGTTTCCATACCCATGAAGAGTTACATATATTATATATTGTATTGTAGATCTTGGGTCTTATGATTTCAATGAGAGGAGAGACATAATTCTTGTGGCACACATAGGTGGATTTAATTGACCCTTTCATGAATGTTTAAATAAATCAATTGAAGATGCAAAGTGTACAAAAGTTGCGTAGGATGCCCTATATTTAAATATGGAAAGCTAGTAAAATATGAGATCATTGTCATGGTGTCTACGTTAGACCTAATGAGGGAAATGATATGTGTCTTTTTCTTTTTTCCCTTTTTCATGAATATTTTAATAAAGCAATTGAAGATGCAAAGCATACAAAAGTTGTGTAGGATGCCCAATATTTTAATATGGTAAGCCAATAAAATATGAGATCATTGTCATGGCATCTACGTTAGACCTAATGACAAAAATCAACACCATGTTCTTTCTTATGAACTAACAGTTCTTTAGGTGCATTTTCTTGTAAAATATTAATTTTGTTGAACAATTATAAACTCTTAGAAAATGCATTGTTGTTTTCTATTAGCATTGATGGGCTTCCCTTGACTAAAATCAAAATGAAGAGGCATTAATGAAACACAAATTATGACGTTTCCTTCATTGCACCCATATCTTCTTGTTACATCCCTAAGCTAGACAATAATATCTATTGGTTCTCATCATCAACTAAGATAATTAGTTCCCTGCCACTATCAAAACTTATCAATGGGAGAAAGATAGTCCAAATAAGCAATCAATATGATGTGTTCATGCGATAGATGGAGATATAAATGGAGCATATTTATAGGGGTGAGATGGGTTGATCATTGGGTGAGAAATGTGATCAATAGGGATGAAATGCAAAGGTGAGATGTTGAAAAGGAATAATGGTGAATTTGAGCAGGGTGACCAAATTTTTCTTTCAAAACCATATGTGTAGATATAAACACTAAGTACAACATGTCCAATATTTTGCAGATATACACAATAATTAGACCAAATTTTTCTTTCAAAACCATATATGCAGATATAAACATTAAGTACAACATGTCCAATATTTTATAGATAAACACATTAATTACACCAATTTTTTCTTTCAAAACCATACGTGTCGATATAAACGTTAAGTATGTTCAATATTTTTGCAGATATACACATTAATCACACCAAATTTTTCTTTCAAAAATGTATGTGCAAATATAAACATTACGTACAACATGTCCAATATTTTTGTAGATATACACATTAATTACACCAAATTATTCTTTCAAAACCATATGTGTAGATATAAACATTAAGTACAACATGTCTAATATTTTTGCAGTTATACACATTAATTACACCAAATTCTTCTTTGAAAACCATGTGTAGATATAAACATTAAGTACAACCAACTCAATAAGGGTACAAGAATAATTTATTCCTATGAAGAAGGATCATGTTAGATAATAAAAGGGAATTTGATTAAAATGGGGAGATAATCACTAGATTGTTGTCTAACTTTCAAAGAGAAGGCAATGACAAATGTTATTGTCCTTGCAAGAGTTGTAATGACTTAAAGATAAGAAGAATCAAAACCAAAATAGCTAATAGACTAAGATGTTCCCATAGTCTAGTTAACCCCCACTCAAACATTTTTCTCTGAATCACAATGGATGTACAAAATCACTTGGAGAAGGATGATTGAGACAAGGGTGGTGTATGGAGTGCTTGGGCCATATGGATGGATGTTTGGAGGTTGTACGACAACTATATGAGGGTCATACATGGTGAGAAGAGAAGCAGTTGTTGTTCATACGGTGGACTGTAGATAGCCATACAGTACAGTGGTGGTGGAGTTATAGCCATACAGAGAAGATAAGGCCATACAGTAGGAAGGACTAGCTAGGTCATATGGTGTTCAGATGGCCATATGGTGTACTATGGAGGTCCATATAGTGGTGAAGACCAAATGGCTGTACAAAAAGTTGTATGGTGAGTGACTGGAGGGAGAAAGGAAGGTGGAGGGGGTGTTGGAAGATGTGAATGAGGTTGTACAGTGGCAAAACATAAGCCGTACAATGGAGTATTGAAGGATATGGATGGATTAATGGAAGAGGGCTATACAGTCAAGGAATGAGTAGAATAGGAAATGATAGGAGGCCACACAATTAGATATCCAAAATCAATACAGAATACAATCTTGTTCATACACAAAACATAATAGATCTTGATAAAATCCACACAATAATAGAGAATTTAATGTGAATAATAATTTCCGAAAGATGGTGCTCTGATTTGCTAGGTCCGAGCGAAGAATTACATGCAACAATGGAATAGGGTGAGGGATGAATCCTACCAAAACCACAAAGCCAAATAGGGAAGATCTTTCACTTCTAAAATGATAAACAATCTAGAACTCCATTAGGAATTCATAGTACGTATAAAATAATCCAAAACATGATTAAAGACTACCTACAACCCGTACTTAAATACCTGTTGGGAAAGATTTTGAGGGTGTACAAAGATAGTTGATGGTGACACAAACTATGAAAACAAAAACAAAAATGGGTCCAAGATACATTAAATCAATTGGCTCGTTACAATAGTTTGATAAATGATTTATTTTATAACGGGAACATTATAGTCCTCTTGTCCCAAATTTTACTTGTCCTCAAGAAAATGCAATGCCAAGTGCCGAAGAATGTGCTTGCCTTCCCATGTCATGTCATCTAATGGAAAGTGTTTCCAATAGACCAAATATTCCTTCACAATGCAGTTCCATAGAGTCTTCTCACAAACTTTGATGATCTTAGCCGATTCTAATATGAGCTTGCCTTCTTCATTGAGTTGTGGGAGGTTTGTGGCTACTGTGACATTCTACCCTATGACCTTCTTCAATCATGAAACATGAAAGATGTTATGAATACAACTTCCCTCTAGAAGTTACATCTCATAAGCTACTTCACCAATGTGATAGATGATGCGATAGGGGCCATAAAAATGTGGCTTTAATTCTTATTTTCTCTTCTCCTTCAATGAAGATTGTCGATATGGCTAGAGCCTGAGATAAACCAAGTCTCCTACTTTGAAGCTCCTCTCCATTTGGTGTTTCTTAGTGTACATCTTTTGTTGATTTTGTGTTTGTTGCAAGTTTTCCTTCAAGTGTTATAGGATGTCCTATCCCTCTTGAAGCCAATCCTTCATCCTCGATGCATGGTTGTCTCTCAATACTATGTCGATGAAGGATAAGGGTTTGTAATTATACAGAGCTTTGAATGGTGCCATCTTGATGATACGTGGTATTGTAGCAATTATCTCCCAGGTGCATCCACTTGACCCATGTCCGTTGTTGTGCTGAGACATAGTTTCAAAGATAACCTTCGAGCCACTTGTTCACAATCTCTGTTTGTTCGTCTGTCTGAGTGCGGTAACTAGTACTTGGTGACAATTCTATCCCTACCAGTCAAAATAGTTTTGTCCAGAAGATACTGATGAACCACCTATGCCGATCACTGATAATGTTTTGGGGTAACCCATGCAAATGAGAGACTTCTCTAAAGAACAATTCGACAACTTATGCAACTTGAAAATTTGAGGGGATGGTGAAGAAATGTACGTACTTTTTCAATCTATCAACCACCATGAAAATAAAATCCTTTTCGCTCACCTTGGGAAGTCCTGTTATGAAATCCATCAAGATACTTTCCCACTTATGTTAAGAATTGGTAGAGTTTGCAGAAGCCTGATAGGTAGAGTATGTTTGGATTTTTTCTACTGGAAAACCATACACTCCCTTACATACTGCAACACATCCCCTTTGAGTCCTTTCCATGAAAACCTCTCTCAAAGACTTCTGTAAGTTTTGAGGAAACCCAGATGTCTTGCCAAGGGTGAGTCATGTACTTCCTTCAAGATTTTTTTCTTTAATTTGGATTTCAGCGCCAAAAATATTCGATTCTTATAGTAGATGATGTCATCCACCACTGTGTATCAATCATCCTAGGGGTTTCCATCCATTAGCTCATAGGAAAATGTGTTTTTGGAGTATTCTACCAACAAATGTGCCTTCTAGTCAGCTGAAATCTAGTTTAGTGAGCAGATGGCAGGTTTCTTGGATAAGGCATCTCCAACCACATTGTTCTTCCCTTTCACATATTCAATGTCAAAATCAAAAGCTTGAACCTTGCTTAACCATTTTTGTTGCCTTTAATTCAAATCTTGTTGCTCTAGAAAATATCTTAAACTATTGTGATCCATATGGATGACAAACTTGGCACCTACTAGGTACTGTCGAAACTTGGTTAGTACATGTACGATGGCCAACATTTCTTTGTCATAGATGGAATATAAGCATTCTATTTGTGTAAGCTTCCTACTCTCATAAGCTATGGGGTCCCTATCCTGCATCAGTACCACACCAATGCCTTCTCTAGATGCGTCACACTCCAGAATAAATGATCGAGTGAAATCAGGTAATGCAAGTATGGGACAAGTGCTCGTTGCCTCTTTCAATTTATCAAAAGTGAATTGTGCCTTTTCTTTCTACTAGAAAGACCCCTTCTTTGTGAGATTTGTTAAGGGTGTGCTGAGTTGAGAGAAACCCTTCATGAACCTCTGGTAATAACTGCAGAGTCCAAAAAATCCTCACAAATCCATGAGTGATTTTGGGGGAGGCTAATCAAGGATAGCTTGAATCTTCTCCTGGTGTACTTGAACTCCATGTTTACTGACACCATCCCCGAGGTACAATATTTTTGTCATACCAATTTCACACTTGGATTGCTTGGCGAACAAGGAGTGCTCCTCCATGATACTTCAAGGATAGCTTGAATCTTCTCCTGGTGTACTTGAACTCCATGTTTACTGACACCATCCCCTAGGTACAATATTTTTTTCATACCAAATTCACACTTGGATTGCTTGGCAAACAAGGACTGCTCCTCCATGATACTTAGGACTTCATTTAGATGCTTCATGTGCTCTTTCCATGTCCTTCTATAAATAAGAAGATCATAAAAAAATATCAATAAGTACTTACACAATTGTTTGTTGAAGATGTAGTTCATGCATGACTGGAATGTGGTAGGTGCATTTGTCAATTCGAATGGCATGACTAGAAAATCATAATGTCCATACTGACAATGAAAGGCCATCTTCTCTACATCTTCCTCCCTCATGCAGATCTAATGGTATCCAGAATGAAGATCTATTTTTGAAAAATAGACCACGCCATGCAATTCATCCAACAACTCATCTATCCTTGGAATGAGATATCTATTCTTTATTTTATTTTTGTTCAACACGAGGTAGTCCACACACATGTGCATCATCCCATCCTTCTTTTTGACCAATACCATAGATGACATAAAAGGGCTAAAATTGGGATGGATCCATCCTTTCTCTAGCAATTCCTAAATTGTCTTTTCAATCTCATCTTTGAATTTCTTGGGATGGTGGTATGGTGTGGTTATGACTAGCTTGGCTCTTGTTTCCAACTTGATAGTATGTTCAAACCCTAGATGAGGTGGTATGCTAGAAGGAATGTCCATGGAAACTTTATCGTGTTTACTTAAAATATCCTGGAGTTCATCATCTTGTGGAGATGCCAGTTGTCCTCTTATAGGTTTTGCTGAGATAAAACAATGTGCTACCCATGCAACATCATCACGCCAAAAAATTGCCTCCATTTGATGCACAGAAAATTCCTTCAGACCTTCATTTGCCATTCCACAGAGGACAACCTTCTTTCCATCGACAAAAAAAGTGAAGTCCATCCGTTTGAAACTTTGAGTATATTCATCAAGTGTCTCCATCCACTGTATGCCTAGAATAATCTCCATTTCATAAAGGTCTACTAGGAAGAAATCCTTAGTCACTGTGTGATTCACCATTGTGATACTTAGCTAAGGAACAAGGTGCATGCAGGGAAAAAGAGTCCCTTTAGAAACCTTGACTTGAAAGACTGCATGCATCTTTGTAGGTAGACATCTTTGCTTCACTACAGATGAGTTAATGAAGTTTAGAGTGGCTCTTCTATCTAACATCACCATTACCCTTTGTCCTTGAAGGGTTCCTTGTACACAAAAAACTATGCACCTCAAGTTATCAGCTAAGACAATAGTTCCTCTATGTCATACCAAAGCTGTAATTCTTTCCATACAGTTTAAACTGATCATGCTAGTGTCATCATGAGGCTGGTTGTCTTTGGCAAGCATTTCTTCCTATTCGTCCTCATCATCAGACATGACCTCAATGTAATGGATCTTCCCTTTTCTGAGGCATCTATGGCCAAGCTCCCAAGGTCCCTTGCAATTGAAACACATTTTCTTCCTTCTGAGTTTCTATCTAGTAGCTTCATCCAATGATGACTTCCTAGGTGGAGGTTTATTTTCCTTTGGAAATACCAACGGTTTGGCATGTGAGTAACTTTGATAGGATGACACAGATGACGATGCCATACTCTATGTCTTAATGATACCCTCTGAAAATGTGGTAGGGTTAAGACCCTTTACCCAACCTTTCAAAGGTTTTGTCAGTCCATCCATAAAGAGTACTACCTGTCTTCTTTCAAAAATGTCCATGACCAAAATAGAGAGTTTCTAAAATTCAGTAATGTACTAATTGATCGATCTAGTTTTCCTTAGTTGTGCCAAATATTTGAAATTGAGTTTTGGATCTTTACCATCAAATTGATCTATCAATCTCTTAGTGAATTTTGTGTAAGTATTTATTTGATCATGCCTCAGTGTGATAGTGCTATGATGCCACCATTCATGTGCGACTCCCTCCAGGTGCAGCGTTGCAAATTTGATTGCTCCTTCTGGCATCAGATTTAGCTGGAAGTAAGTATCAACCTTTATTACCCATGCTTGTGCAGATATGGATCTAGATCTGTCAAATAGAGATAGATTTACTTTACTCAAATTTCTTCTGAGATCATCGTTAAAATATCTTTTGTTCCTGCCTCCCAAATATCTCATTCTCAGATCTAAGTAATCTTTGTAGGATATATCTTCCTCAAAATTTTCATTCTTCCAATCTTCTCTTAGTTACTCTTTCATCTCTTTAAAGGTTGTTTATTTCCCTCCGTGTTGTGCCTCTGTCCATGAAGGAAAAGTTAGGATGAAAGGTTGAGAGCGTGCTGGATAAGGGTTTGATTTACCCGACACCGAGTCTATGATGTGATCATTTTATTCTTTAGATATTTTATTGTCTGCCAACTTCTTAAGAGTCTCTTCCATGAGTCACTACGTATAAGTGATCTATGCTTGGTTCTTGGAAAGTTCCCTCAATAGTGCCACAAGTTCAATAGCTGTCAATTTTGGTTTGATAGCCATTTGATCAACAAAATGTGTCCTTCTTCTCTTTTGGCTATAAACTCTCATTCACTATCCATAGGTAGGCAGGATTGAAGAGCTTTGATACCACTAAGATGTTCTTGTAGTATAGTTAACCCCCACTCAAACATTTTGCATTGAATCATAATGGATGTACAAAATTACCTAGAGAAGAATGGTTGAGACAAGGGTGGTGTACGAAGTGCTTGGGCCGAATGGATGGATGTTTGGAGGTTGTACAACAACTATATGAGGGCCATACATGGTGAGAAGAGAAGTAGTTTCTATCCATATGGTGGACTGTAGATAGTTGTACGGTCACAGGGATGCAGTTTTATGGTGGAAGGAGGATGGTGTATGGTGGTGGTGGAGTTATAGTTGTATGGAGAAGATAAGGCCATATAGTGGGAAGGACTAGCTAGGCCATATGGTGTTGAGATGGCCGTATAGTGTACTATGGAGGGTTATACAGTGGTGAAGACCAAATGGGTCGTACAACAAGCTGTATGGTGAATGATTGGAGGGAGCAAGGAAGGTGCGGGGGGTGTTGGAAGATGTGAATGAGGCTATATAGTGGCAAAACACAAGCTGTATAATGGAGTATTGAAGGATATAGATGTACATATGGAGGAGGGTTGTACAGTCAAGGAATGAGCAGAACGGGAAACAACAAGAGGCCACACAGTTAGATATCTAAACCCAAAATAGAATACAATTTGGTTCATACACAAAACACAATAGATCTTGATAAAATCCACACAATAATAGAGACTTGAATGCAAATAATAATTGTTGAAAGATGGTGCTTCAATTTTTCAGGTCCGAGTGAAGAATTACATGCAACAACGGAATAGGGTGAGGGATGAATCCCTGCACTAAACCGCAAGGCCAAATAGGGAAGATCTTTCACTTCCAAAATGGTGAACAATCCAGAACTCCAACAAGTATTCACAATACATAGAAAATAAACCAAAGCATGATTAAAGACTACCTACAAGCCGTACTTAAATATCGATTGAGAAACTTTCCAAGGGTGTACAAAGATAGCTGATAGCGACACAAACTATGGAAACAACAATAAAAATGGGTTTGAGATACATTAAATCAATCAGCCCATTACAATAGTTTGATAATTGATTTATTTTATAATGGGAACATTACAGAGACATTGTAGGAAGAATAATCACACAGAAGGGGGGTTTGATTATCATCCATTAGTAAGTTGTTTTTTATATTATTTTTACAATTAATATACATATGCACCATGAAATGGGGGTTTGATTACCAACATTTTTATATAGGTTGATCTCCCTAGGGTAGTACATGATATGGATCACAACATCTTAGAGGAACATTGGAGGTGTGAATATGGAGGAACATGGAGGCGTGAGTATTGAAGGAGAAGATCATGATCCCATGGAAGATGAGAATCATGCACCAAAAAACATATTTGAAGATGATGGTACAAATGCATTGATCCATGACACATTTGGTACTAGTGCTATTGTTGCTTCTAACGATTATAATGAGGATGACATTGAGGCCATCCATGATATACCTCTACTTGAGAATGCAAACATGACCCTTTACAAAGGATCCCAATCAACTCTTCTCTTTTTTGTATTTTTGTTGGTGAATTTGAAGGTTATGAATGGTTTATCCTACATAATAATGTCATGTATACTAATGTTTGTCTTATACATCATTATAGTCTATCAGAGGTGAAATATGTACCATTAAGATTGCTTATACTAATGACTTATATTGTTTTTTTGTAGATTGATAGGTGACTATTTGTTACCACCATTAAATGTTCTCCCTTGCTTGTAATGAGAATTATGTGCTACTATGAAACATATTTGAATGGAGTATCAGCAATAGATGCTTGTACTAAAGAAAAGAACATAAAAATGCAATAGAATGAATTAAACTTTGAGGGGGGGGGGGGGGGGGGGGGGGTTTGAATCAAAACTTCAAAACTTTAACCATAAAAACATTCACCACACATCCATCTCACAATTTAACATGTAAATTGAAATAGCTAGCTACACATGTTCATCCATAGCATGAAAACAAATAACACATAATACAATAAATTTGTTACCCAAAAAATTTCCAATGAGAACGTAAAATTGGAGTGGGGATGACACCCACAAATCTTCACTATTGCAATTGTAAAGTGTATCCAATGAAGGTTACAATTGTTTGATCATAAACTATGATCTATCATATGAAAGGTCTATCCCATTAAAGGCTTACAAAGACTATTAGGTCTTACCCTGTTAAAGGATTTCAACACCTTACTAAAAGTGTACCTAGTTAGAGGGCTTCAACTTACAATAAAGTAAGCACCCTATAAAAGGATTTACAAAATCCTGTTAGGACTACTTAGTTAAGAGATTTTTACTAATTCGCCTGTTAGAATATTTTAGCCTTGATCCTTTGGTTAACATCTCTTTGCTAGATATCAGATCTTCTCTTTCCTAATGTATCCTTGATCCTCTTGATCAGATGTATCTCTTCTATCCTTTAACTACTCTACTCCATTCCCTCTAACTGATTCTGCAATTCATATCTTTCTCACAACCTCCTAAGTCACCATGAATGCTCTCTCTATACTTAGCATTCACCCTTCTCTTCTTATCCACACATATAAAAACTATTTAGGGTTTTTCCTCCTTAAGAAGACATAGGTGAGCTAAGATTAGGTAGGAACCAGTGATTGTGATTCATCCATTTTATCGCTTAGAACATCCCTTAATTTTACTGGTTGCATGCACTGTATAGGGATTCACAATATACACCTATATAAATCTTCTAGAATCATAAAAAATCCTCAAGTTGGGCCAAAAATGGTTTACATAGGAGTTTATGTCATTACAAACAACTATTTCCAAAACTATTTACTAGGCATTTGAAGCCTTTGATGCTCGACATCCATTACATCTTTAGTGCTATAACTCATCTCCTAAATGACTCAACATACTTTGTTTACTCAGCTCATGAGTGACTTGACACTCACTATCTGCTCAACACATACTGGTGCTCAACACTGTCTATGTATATTACTTGGCATGTATTGTCTAGCAACTAATGCTCAACATGCTTTAATCACTCGACTGACACTAATTACTCAACTTGCTCTGACTCAACATACATTATGAATATGATTAAGTGTGTTATCACTCATTTTTCAAAACCAATTTGAGATTAAAAATATCCCCCTTGGACATAAGTGGAAAAAATGTTATGCATATATATCTTAACTATGAGCATAACTTAGAAAATATATATACTTTACTCAGTTCCCATACAAAATTTCAAAACTTTAAAATTTTGCAAAACCAATGACTTGAATAGTCATACCTCTTCAAAATTTCATAACTCCCCCTGAGTTGAGTGTTCCTTTCTATATTTGAATTCTGTATAACTCCTTTTGAGTAAATATACTATACTACTACTATCCCCTATTTCGTTCTCAAAACTGTGTTCTATCTCATTTCCCATTCACATTCCCCTTATCATCTTCATCCCCCCTTTTTCGACACTTATTTCATTTGGGTGGTACACTGCTAGTGTGTTTTTCCAACACATTTTTATGGACCTCCATGATGATCTTTAATGTTGCATCCCAATTGTTACATGCTACCTCTAGAGATTGATACTAGATGTCTAGCTTGACAACAAGGTTAACTAGGCCATCATGAGTGGAAAGATAAGAATCTTTCTTCATCAAGTTTTCAGAAAAGGTTAGTTACTTGTGTAACACTTCCATGTGTGGGGTCAACATGGCTTGGATGCTGATCAAGATAGCATGAATTTTAGCATCTTGTGCTTGTAGTGCTACTAGCTAACCTTGAGTAGAGAGTAATCTCTAAAAATGAGTCTGACCTTGACTTGGAGATAGTTTTAATGTTGTACTTGGAGACAGTTTTAATGTTGTACTTGTAGATTGTAGATCTCCTTGTATTTGATCAATAGACCTCTATACTTCTTGTATAAATAAAGTCACATCATAAAGCTTTGTATATAGAGAAAATATATTCTCTAACACCATTTTCACATCCTCCATCTTGGTTGCTAAATCAACTTGTCTTAGTGCAAGGGCACTAGATATAGTTTCAAATACTTTTATCTGAAACTTCTTTTTTGACCATTCCAATAGTTTAGTGTTTGCATCTAGGTCTTCATCACTAATCTTCTCAACAATATTTACTAGTTTCTCAAGAATAGGTTTCTCTTCATTAGGGGCTGGGAGGCTAAAAGCATCAAGAAATATATCTTTTATTTCATGAAGAATTGCTTTTGCTTGTGCTCCCTTCTTAGCAACTCTTGGTGTTTCTTCCTATGGAGAGATTCATGTAGAATACTCATCTGCTTAATAGTGATTGTGGTTAGATCAAAATTGGGTAGTTCAATCACCTCATCAAGAATCACATCTCCAAAAGATATGCATTTTGAGCTTCTTGATGTTTCTACACTTGGCCTAGATATTTGCAACAGTGTGGCTTGAGTGTGTAGTTTTTGAAGAACTTGACTATTGGTAGGAGTACTAGAAACTGGTAGAGTGATCAAAGTCTATATTGCAACTTGTTCCTTTGTATTAGTAATCACCTTCAAGTCTTTAGGCTTGTCAATATGACTATCCTCTTTCTTCTCTTCACCTTGTGTTTCTGGTGTAGGTGCAAGACTTGCTTTCTAACCTAATCTGATTTTTGTTCCATCCTTCTCAACTATTATTAAGGATTTCTTGTGAGAAATGAATGACACTAGAGGTAATGCAACTAGTGTTATAATAACACCTTTCTATTAAGTGCTTGCACTTTGTGTTTCTTCTATAAATTTTACCTTTGGAGTTACACTAGATGTATGCTTCTCCCTTATTGCTACTATATCTGCCTTTTCAATTTCACCAATTCTCACCAATACAAGATTTGTGCATAACTATGCTACCATGGTGGAGCTCTTCAATATCTTCTTTAAATCATCTCATTGGGGTTCTTTTCATGGAAAGAGACTACTAGGTTGCTTTGAACCTAATATCAGGGTGCATAAGACAAAGACCAACCCTAAGGAATAGCTAAAACCTATTCTCAGCAGGGTTAATCTTAGCTATGGACCAAATTCAACAGAATCATTAGGATTCTCTTCACTTTAGGCTCTATAGGGCCAAGGTGGGTACACCTTAGGGATGGAAATGATTGATTATAGTTGCTCTCCTTCAAAACTCACTCATTGACTCATATTCCTCTTCTCAAAACCATCCCTTATAGCAGAAGGCAGCCAATGTTCCTCTATGATTTGCTAATAATTTCTTGATCATAGTAGCTAACTATAACTCAGAAGAAGATATTGCAAACAAGTAATGACCATCAATTTTAGTTCTTCATTACATAAAATGGTAAATTGATTGTTGGATTGTTATATGTGTTTTGAAATTATATGAATCACCAACTTACAAATGAAATTAAGTAACCAGTGTCTTATCCATTGTTATATAGAGTCAAACCAGCAACTCAGACCTATTTAATCAATTTTTAATTAAACTTGTCGGCAGTGAGCTTTGAATTTCATTCTTACCATATCCTTCTCATAAAACCTAAACCCTTTCACTTAAAGAAATTAATAACTTAATTCTTTGAATCAATAGTAATCAATAAGAGACATACAATTTATCTAAATTATATTTAACTAAAAGAACATTGTTCACTTCAATTTCAAGATCAAAGATATATAAGGAAGGAGAGAAAACTTGAAGACATAGGTATGCAGGATTTCCTTTTTAAAATTGATTTCCTTTCAAAATGAATACAAAACTGATAAAAATCAAAGTACAACTTAGAACTTGACAACTAATACTTGGTACTCACTATATTATCAAGTATATAAAACTGATTACATTCATATAACTACAAAAAACTTGGACGGACTATAAAAAGACATAAAATAAGAAAATTCTACAGACTTCCGACCTCTACTCCACATCTTGGGAATCCTTATATAGAGGATTGCAACAAGCTTTAGATGGGAGGGTAGGTGTCAAAAACTATCTAGTAAAAAACAACAGGCAAAAACCTCTGAAAGATTACATTAATACATTACTTTGCAGTTGAAAAGTTGGCATGAAGTGGGTGGAAAAAGTAGATAACACTTATGGAAGAAGTCTTTACTTTAACTCTTTCCCCCTCTTCGATCTCCTTCTGTCTTCTCCTAGCAACCTTCTTGTTGTCTCTATCTAATCATCTTATTGGGATGGTAGAGCTTTAATGTCTTATATTAATTCCCATATGACCACATCTGTGTCTATCTTGGGCCAAGTAGCATCCCTAACTACATTCAATTTCTCTATACATTTATTCCACTTAGAATTAGTAATAGCCTTTACTTCTCCTGAGACTTTACTCATATCTGATTCTATCCTAAAGAGAAAATTAATCAAATCATAGACAACATTTACATTTGTTGTATTATTACAATAGGCCAAAAAATTTAGATGTCTCAAAATATCCTCAAATGAAGAAGACCATTCCTGCCAATCCTTAAAATTTCCATTACCCTCTATAATTTCATTTATTTTCCCTTGGATCAACTACAATTTTCCTGTTAAAAACCATATAAATCCCTTACCCTATGTATTATTTTTTTGGTATTAATGATTACCAGCTTGGGTAAATCCTTTTTTTGGGGTAGTAGATTATCAAAAAATTGGGCATAGGCCCCCAAGTTGTGAATAAAGGGGATAAAAGGTCTAGTGCCTCTGAGCACTTGTATTCAATTCCTTGTAGGCTAATGTAACTATTGTGCATAATTTATGAAACAATCCATAAGGCACCAAATTTGTGCATAAGGAAATTTTGAATTATCTCAATTTCCACATCCTTAGCACCATCCCACTCATCAATATCCATGTGTTGACCTTCTCTCACAACTATCATGTCAGCTTCAGTTTGAGTTTCATGGTCCTTCACCTCTGTTACAGGTCTAGTCACAACTCTTAGGCTCCTTATTTCTTCCTCCATGTCAACTATCTTCTTCTCCAAGACATAAGACCTCTTCAACTTCTCTTCATGTTTTTGTCTAGCATCAATGGATATTCTATAAGTTGTGTACAACTTCTCTTGCAATGTATCCATCTTTTTCTTCCCCATCAATGATGTTGTATTCACGAGATTGTGGATTTGGTCATTGGATACAGTGGAAACATTCCAAAAAATTACATTTCTCTGGGGGGACTCCTTTATCTCCATGAGAGTTGGCTTATTTTAATTTGGAGCCATGCTCCATACTACCATGTTTTGCTATCTATATTAAATCCAAAGCCTTGCAACTCACCAATGATATTAGTCTCTTCAAAAGAGATTGATCTTTCTTTCTTTTTGATTTGATCCAACATGAAGGAGGAACTAAGTTCCCAAACAAGAAAAAATAGTATTCCACTTCTCATTACTAATGTTCTTGCTTCCTCAACTGTGAGATTCTCACTATTTGGATCATACTCTTGCAACCTCTGCACTAATTCTGTAATTTTCTTAGGTGAATCTCTAAGTTGCAACTGAAGGGCAAGTTCATTCTGTTTCACCTTAGAAAGGAATGACTTGAATTCATCAGAATCTACAAGTTGGTCATCCTTTGTGAATTCCTCTACCTAAATTATTCTCTCATCCAACATTTGAATTTGCAATTAAGTCATGTTGGGGATCTAATTTTCATGCTCTCCTACTTGTTTGATTAAAAAATTGTGTCAGATGGTATCAAAGATCTTTGATCCTTGAGGCATAATTTTCAATGCCTTTCCTCTGACTTTTTCAGGGATTTGAATCATCCTTTTCTTCTTCTTTCCCTTATCCCATGAAGAGCTATCTAGTTGATCATGCTCAACCTCTATAGTTATAACATCCTCCTACTAAGGAGATTGGGGTTTTGCATCAATTCATCAAAATTGTCCAGGCACTTATTGTACCTATCAAGATAAGGTGCATCATGGTAAAAACCCTTGAATGATGGTCTACTTCCCTCATGGCTTCTTCTATATTTATTATCTTACTCTAATTTTGAGTCCTTTCCCTACATACCTCTGTTTGCAAATAGTTCATGATGCAATCTTCTTCCAAAATTGGCTTGCTTCTAGGAAGAGTGTAGTTCCTCATTTGTTTAAGAGCATTCCTCACCAAATTATTTGGATCAGAGGTTCTAGCTGGGGTAGAGGGAAGTTTAAATTCAGCCAAAGATTGATCTATCTCTTCTATAGCATCCTTCCCTATCAAAAAATCACTTATCTTTGTATTTCTGGCTACAAAAGATCCTTTCCTAATAATAGGGCCTAAATACTCCTTATTCATCATTAGCAATTGCTAAAAAAATTCTAATTGGCCTAATCTCTTAGGGACATATCTAGGAAATACATAGGGAGGTTGAGGACACCCAAAAACTCTTATAATTAAAAAGTTATCAAATAAAAACAAACTAGCCCAGTCATGGCTAAGTACCCTATCCTCATTTGGGCAAGCAGATGGTCTAATTAACATCCTTACTCCCCTAGGTACTCTCTCATCTATATCCATTAACATATTCATGATTGGAAAAACAAAATCATTATAGAAATCAATAGTACTAGCATAGGGATAAAACCTCTACCAGAAGTGAGTCCACAATTGCATAGGTAGGGTTTCTCCATTCTCCTCAATGACCTCAATAAAGTCTGGACTGATATGCCCTATATTCTTGAAAAGGATAATGTGCATCAATAATGAATAATGGAAAAACCTAAACTTTCCCATTTCTCCCTTCTAAGTTGCCTCAATTTCTTCATGCATCCTTTCGATGATGTGTTCCATAAAGTCATAATAGACATTATGATTTGGATCCTGGATATCTAGTGCCATGATATATATATGTAGCCCAGGGCATTCATGGTGCCATCAACTCCCCCCACCTTTTCAATCCCATGGATGGTATATCTGAAATATTTGTAGAAGAACTCCATTGGCATTAGTTCTCCCACCTTCTTAGGAAATTCCCCTTTTTCCTTCTTTGACTTGGGAATGTACCTCCTCATGACAATTCTAGTGAAGAAACTCTTAGAATTCTTGAAGGTTTCATTCAATTTTTCTTTCTCAAATTTCTATGAGAAATCCACCTAGGTCAAAGGCTTTGACAAAAGTCTCCCTATCCAATCTACATAGGATACTCATATCCTTTTGTGGAAAGCATTGGTTGTTAGATTGTAAGATTTGATTAATGCCTTCACTAGATCAATATCAATTATCACTTCTGGCATCATCAACTTTGCTACGTTTCTAATCCATAGGTTACATATTGGTGATTTTGCATACCTATTTTGATAAAAATTCTAGAATAACTCATTCTTGTTGGTCTTAGGTATAATGGTGTCCTTGCGAAAGGAGTGTACATCTTTGAAGACATGGGCAATCAAAGTTTGAATGTGAGAAGACCCTGGGAGAAAATACACCCACTCTTCTGCACATAAAGTTGCCAATTTTGGCTTTTCCTACTTTGTGATCTATTAAGACTCTTCCACATCAATTTGAGCTATCATTTTTCACTCTTCACGTGTGATGATCTTAGAAACTAATTTTTTAAGAACAATCTCTATCAATACCAGCTCTAAGGATACTAAAAGACTCTAAAAAGTCTTGGTGCTAGAACTCTTATCTCTGAACTTATGAAAAATAATATAACTCAAGAATTTGATATATCAACTTATTAATGGAGAGGATGCAATAGAAGGGCATTTATGTCTCTTAATTTCAACGTGTGTAAGAAATCTCAAAATCTATAAAATTGAAAAGAAACAATATGTACAAGTTGCCTTTTCAATTCTTTTTGTACACTTTTTGACAGATCATAACTCTTGAAGTCATGATGAGGCATCTAGCAATGATTTCTTATGTAATATTTCATCCTCACGACCTGCCAACCACATTATTTCCATCTTTTTACCACTGCATGGTCTATACTTTGTTGTTGGTGACTAACCATGCAACCCAACACTTATAGGTTCTGACCTTTTAATTAAATTTAATCACCTAGTCACACCATTCTACTAACAATTACACTTATTGCTCACAACCCTGCAAAATCCTTTGGTTGGTCATTGTGTCCTGATTTCTCACCACTATCTGCTTTAGGCCGTAGTTCATGTGACTGAGTGATCACCACATTCCACATTGAGTTTATTTGTATTGCATGGTTGCAGTCTAATTACTTTTTATATTTACTAATGGTGCGACCAAGCTATTGAGCCTTTCTTAACTATCCTTGTTGGGCCATTGAATTAACAACCCTTATCCTTTCTGATAGTGTAGCTAGATGAACAAGCTATTTATGTACTTTGATAAAAATGATCACTGAGTCACAACTCATTTCTCTTACTGTCTAGCTAACATCGTGACTATGCAATTTAACATCTCCTTAACCCTTTCACCTAGTCACAGTCAAAGAAGTGGACACTTAACCATACTATGTGAACATGCAAACAAACAATCCCTCTCAAAATGGCCCCACCTACCATGTGTCAACCATTGATAGGTCTAACTCTGCTCTACATCGTGGGTCCATCATGCCACATGGTAGGTAGCTGCATCATCATGGCTCTAACCCATGATTATCTATTACCTCCCACGAACATGTGATCAATGAAATTTCACTATTTCACCACCCAAACCCAAGGTCAACTTAAACTTCATGCGATCCCATGACTAAATATTATTCATAAGCTCTTAAGAATCTTCACACAATTATGACAAACCATAAAGTGATCACCAAGTCGCTGCTAGAACTAGACATAACATCTTACTTAGGCGACTGCGTGATCAAGATCATCATCAACTACTTTTCTTAGTCGTGGTTTGAGAAGAGCTTGAGTAACTACCTCACTGGGTCACACCGTTTGATGTTGCAGTTTGATGAAGAGCCTTGACCTTGTGACTAACCACAATCACCTAGTCATACACTTAAGATCCCATGAGCTCTCATCAGAAATAAAAGGTTAACATAAAGCACCAACCTTAGAGGTATTTGAAAATTTAAAATTCTGAAGAGTGTGGGCTTAAAAACAAGGGTAATGAAAATATAGGGAAATCCTAGGTGATTGACATATATAAAAATGATCAAAATGGGGGTTTTGCTAGAGGATGAAAATAGATTGCAATTAATCCTAACTGCTCAACAAAAAACACTTTCACAACAATTTTTTTGGACATTAAGCCTAGTGAAAATGAGAGCTAACACATCCTCAATCAAAGGATTGATGTTCTAAGAATAATCATCAGGAACATCCTTGATTTGTATTAAGTACTACTAACTCACTTGGTCTACATGTGGAGGACTAGCACTCAAGACTTGTACCTTAGGTACACTTTGATCATCTAGCTTCGCCTCCTCAATCATGGCCTCTTCTTCCACTATTTAATCAATGCCTACCACATGACCATCCTTGACTGACTCATCTTTTGTAGTCTCTGCTAATTGTTCTGTTGTCTCTTTCTCACCTTTCTTAGGGTCTTGCAATACTTGCTCACCTTTTTTTGTTATAGTAGGAATGGGTAACTTGTAAATAGATCTCCATATTGCTTTACTCTTAGTTACCACATCTTCTATATTCTTCTTCAATATATTGAATGCTCTATATTTTGAAGTAAATTTACCTTTATGCAACTCCATACCCTCATCTATTATTATCTTTGGGAATTCACTCATGAGTTGGGCTAAAGTGGTTTCCTTGATCTGTCTTAATGTTTGTAGACTGCATTTCCATTTCTACTCAACTCGTTCATAAAGACTCTTAGATAATGAGTTGATAATCTCCATAGGAGTTGATTTGAATGTATCTATCATCACATATATGGATTCCTCTATAGTATTTTGTTCAACTTTGTTTATCTTATCAAAATATTTGTGTGCAAAACTAGGAAAATCTATATTTGATTTTATATTGTCACATGAAATATCTAAATTAGAGGAGGGATTGTGGCTTACCACTTGGAATTGACTCATGTCATTAGATTTTGTCATCTCCTCATCTGACTCAACTGGAGCTACATATTTTCTCCTTTCATATGTCTTCTTTACTAGTTGGCTTAGCTCTACTGAAGCAATAGTCCTCTTACCTTTAGGTTTCTCAACAACCTTGACTTGTTTAGTGGTTGCTCTTGTGCTAGCCCTAGTAATAGGAGCTGCTAGCTTCTATTATGACAGTTTCACAACCTTCTTCTTGGGTTTCTCCACTATAGGCTTCTTAGCCTTTCTTTTCTTTTCAGTAGGCTTGGGTGCTTCCTTGGCTTCTTCTCCCTTGACACCTTCTTCATGAGCTCCCTCATCTTCTTCTTGTCCTTGAGTAATTTCCAAAGGGGCTTGGACTTGTTCTTCCTCTTCTTCATCTTCATCTTCATCTTCATCTCCCCCTTCATCAAATCTCTATCTTAGCTTCTTCATAAGTTTATTCTTCTTTCTTACCATAAAAGCTATCTTCAAATTGAATGTAATTATCAACTTGGCTTCCTCATAGTTTCCAAATGTGGTGAAACTTTTATCTACTTCCTCTACTAGTAGAGCTATAATAGCTACAAATGCCTCATCAATATTTATCTCATATGGCAAGGGCTTAAGCCATCTGACCTTGGGTAGGACTACCTGCACATATGTATAATCAATATCAACTAGAAAGAAAACATCATCATAATTTTTCTCAACTAGTGATACCAGAATCCTCAATCTTTGCTTCATAGACTTCTTAAATTCTTCAAAATAATTTTCCATCATTGACTCAAAGTTATCTCCAAGTTGCTCTATGAATTATCCAATCTGAATTGCAATAGACCTGTTGGTCTTCCAAGAAATGTTACCAAATGAAGGAAATGTGTTCATCACATAAAAGAATATACAAACTAATAAAGAGCCAAATTTGCAAGATGCACCCTTAGTTTTCCTTATGGCCTGCAAGTTTTTAGATAGTTGCTGAAGTTGCAACTTGACAAGGTCATAGGTGTGGTATCTCTTTACTATTTTGTATCCCAAATCTACAACCATGCAGGAAACACTATTCAATCTTCTAGATTGAAAGAACTTGTGAGATATCACTTTCACAACAAAAGTAATTAGGGGCTTAGAGATAGAATCTATAGATATTCCCCTATTATTCCATACTACACCTATGTTCTTCTCAATCATCTCTTTTGAATCACTTCATATGCTCTTAGGTCAATCTAGGGTAGGATACCCTGACACTCAACTAATGATCCTTTTGGTGATCTTAATGGGTCCATTTTCTAGCCAAATGAAGTTGTCATGCATTCTATTGAGCACAATATTTATCCATTCAGTCTTGAATACATTAGGGAAATCTATGGCATAGGTCAACCCTTTCCTTTCTATGATTTTATTCTCTTCCCTTAAAACTCCATTATTGCAAAGTTGACTATAAAATACCTTTCCAATCTGATGACCATGTCGAGTTGTAGTTGAATTTGGTTTGCAAATGCAAGAATCTCCTATTGCAATTTTCCTTTGTGCTCTTCATGCTCTCTTCAATCTCGAATGAATGCAAATAAGTTAAAAAATGACTATATAATGCTTGAAATTTTGCAATAAATGCATAATGCATACACAATTGTAAGCTATTTCAATATAGGGTTTCCAACTCACTTGGCTTACACATGACTTCTAGTTCACTCAGTTCACATAGAATGCTTGGCCAATACTACTATACCTTCATAGCTCAACATTAACTAAAATTCCATTCACGCTTGGTAGTAACAATGAAATCTTTCATGCTCAAAAACAACATGAAAACTAACAAAACTAAAGATTTCTTCTAGGTTCTAACCAATAGATTGCATCTTAATTCATGTATATATAATCTTTCTAGAACTTAAATTCTTGGAATTGATGTAAAATATATCATTGAGATATTAGTCCAATACATACCTTTTGATTTCCTAGTTGGGGGTGATATGATCACCTGATCCATTGAATGAAGTGACCTCATTTAAACTTGATGTGTTGCAATCTTCCTTTTTATTCCATTTCTTGTTCATCTACACTTTGAATTTTTCAACATCAACCTTCTCTTTTCCTTTATTGAATTCACTAATTGGTGCTTTTGACCTTGTTGGACAGTTTTTGCTTTTGACCATCTACTTTAATCACTTCTGAAATGTGTTCTAATGCAATTCTTAGCAACATGTCCATACTCTTGATAATAGTGACAATTGTACCTTGTATTTTAATCCCACTTGTAATATTTTTCATTGTATTGTACCTTTGTCTGCTTGTTTGATGTCCACTTGGCATTAGATCTATATTCATATGCTTTATGTCCAAACTTTTGACAATTGTAGCAATATCCTTCAAATCTTTGTGTGCTTAAGGACTTGGTCCTGCATTCACGTGGTTGATGTCCTTTCTTGTTGCACTTATGATAGCAACCCTTGAATTTTTGTTTAGGATTCTGATTTGTATTGTTGCTCTTGCAAACATTTTCTATATGACCAAACTTTTCAAAATTATGACAAGTGGGTTTGTAGTTCTTAACTTTGTTGTTTCTTTGTTCACCACTTTTAGATGATTATCCTTCCTTAGTATTGGTGTATCCCAATCTACTAGTATCATTTTTAGATCTAGGAGATCTCATCAGTTTCTCAAAGTATTTGATGGCTTCATTGGGTTTGTTGAAACTCTCAACAAATTCCTTTTATATTCTTAGATCATTCCTTAGTTGTTCATTCTATAATTTTAGGGTTGTGATCTCAATGTCCTTTCCATTCAATTCATTATTTTCAATCACTAGTTGATTCATTGTATCTAGTTGCACGTTAGAAATCCTTTGTACCTCTAATGTCTTCTCTTCTAGTTTGTTGGTCAGTGTTCTTTTGTCATCTTCAAACATGACTTTGTCTTCCTCAACCTTCTTTTTCTACTCAGTCACCTCACATAGCAATACTAATTGGACTTCTTGTTCTATCTTAAGATTTTTGACCTCTTTAGTTAGGGCACCATTCTTTTCCATCAAATCTATAACTGCTACATCAAACTCACTTGAGTTTCCATCTATAAAAAAAATCAATAGTGTCTTCCTTTTGGTAATGTGTGTCATTTTCCCCAATAGATATCTCTTTCCTTCTTTTTAATGAGTGCTTCAATTCATCTCTTGGCTCATTCAACTGATGTAGGGCAAGCTGGATTTCAATCTTTTGATACTCAATAGTCTTTCCCAATTTGTAGACTTCCATCTTCGAGATCTTTCCTCAAAGTAGCAAAGCTTTCCTTTTTAGAGAACAAGGCTCTGATACCAATTGTTGGACTTAAGAATGGGAAAGTAAACTTTGAGAGTGGGGGGTGGGTGGGTAAATCAACACTTCAAAACTTTGACCATAAAAAAATTCACCACCTATCCATCTCACAATTTAACATGTAAATTGAAATAGCTAGCTACACATGTTCATCCATAGCATGAAAAAAAATAACACATAACACAATAAATTTGTTACCCAAAAACCCTCCAATGAGAAGGTAAAACTATAATGGGGATGACACCCACAAATCTTCATTACTACTGTTGTAAATTGTATCCAATGAAGGTTACAATTTTTTGATCATAAACTATGATCTACCTTGTGAAAGGTCTTCCCTATTAAAGGCTTACAAAGAATGTCAGGTCTTACCCTATTAAAGGATTTCAATGTAGTGCCTGCCCCTTAGGCCAATTTCATGCTTGACGATTAGTAGCATTATTTTTGAAATCATCAGATATTGTTTCATATTCAGTTGATTTTATGATGAGACTACTTGGTACTCTATACTTCATGTATGCATGATGATTATTACAATGATTTCAATTATTGATTATGATTAGTTAGATGGATTATTATACATGTTTTCTTATGGATACTTACTCCATATTGCATGTGTATGGTGTGCGTGTATATTTTATTTATGTATGACATTTCTGATGTAGTTAAGGAAGGGAGTCATTGTCACCCGCTAGTCGAGATCTACACAGTGTACCACTTCCTATCATTGCATGTTTAGCTTAGTATATATGTGTTTGTACATTTTTGGATTTTAAGTAGATTGTAGGTACCGATTATCGACTTCCTTGAATTGTCAGGATGAGTGTACCCTATCGCATTATCTCAATGGTAGGAGAGGGGAGATAAATTCTTAAGTCCAAATCCTAACCTTTAAACCCATTTATCTTAGAAAATTAGGACAAGTATCTGAGTTGATTACCTTCTGAATGCATCGTATGATATAAATTTGTGATTATAACCCTTTTGTTTGATCTTGTATGTGTTTTTCTATGATGGGTTTTTGTATTTCATCCTTTAGGTCTTTGGTATTTTTCCATTGATTAAGTTAAATTAAAAGATTAAATTAATGATTTAATTTAATGGAAAATTATGATGATATTTTTAATATTTAATTAATTGAAAAATTAATTAAATGAAAAGAATTAAATTTAAAGATAAAATTATAAGCTTAATTTTAGAGCGTAATAATATTAATTTAATTTAATAATAATATATTCAGGAGATCATTTTTAATTAAATGAAAAATATTATTTTTACTTAAGTCAATAAATATTTTATCAATTAATGCTTCAAAAATAAATTAAATAATAGAAAAGATATTAATTTATTAAAGAGTTATAAGATTGCATAAGGTATGCATGAGATTAAAATTTAATAAATTAATTAAAAAGAGTTGTCAAGTGAATTTAAATAAAAATATTTTTTATTGCAATAAAGGTGCATGAAAACATAAAAGAAAGATAATAAAGAGTTAAAAAGTTGTGAGCAAGAAGTCCTCTCGAGTGCACAATTAGTGCCCCGAATTTAGGAGAGAACTCCTTATCAACAATTGAGGGTTCATTTTCAAGGGACCACGAATTTTGGAGAAGGAATTTTCAGAGAGAAGGTTTTGAGAGAAGAAATTTCTCTCACAAATCTTTTGGGTGTTTGCGATTTTAGCATCAAAACCAAGTTGATTTTTGTGTTTTGATTCACCCAATTAATTACATTATATTCTTGTCTTCTTCGTGACTGTGAATTGTTTATTTGGATTTCTTTGCGATGAATATTTCAATATTGTAATTGAGAATTACTAGTATTCATGTGAGTTTCTTCTACATATGTAAAGATTAAAATATCATATAATCCTTGTTTGATTATTTTACAAATTGGAATTTAACCAAGAAGGGTTTTGAATTGAAAAGGAAATTGAAAATTGAAAATTTGACTGGTTGGCTGTATTTTTCCGATCAGGGTATTGTTGGAACTTTAAAAAAAATATATATTTATATATATATTTTTTACTCTTTTAATGCGTCGGGTAAACTTTTTAACGTGACCGGTAGCGCTGGCGCGACACACCCACCGGTACCATGGGGACAGGGGAAACTAGAACCCATGACCAACCCCCTGCAATAGGGAAGATTTAGCCAACCAAGCTAGGGCCCTGCCCAAAATATATATTTATATTAAAATATTAATAGAGGGGGAGGTTTTTAAAACAAATCATATTTAAAATTTAAAAGAAAATAATTTTAAAAATATTAAAATAATAATAATATAATAACAAGAGGAGAGGCGAGTTTTACCCCACCTCCCCCCCTTACCCTATCGGTGGCTTTAACCTACTGCTAACTGCAGGGTACTACAACAATGGCAGTATAGAGTACTACCATAGCCGTAGGCCCCTATGGCAGCCGCAGGGTGGCCGCTTGCCCCTTATTAAAGGCCGACAAGCCTTTTAAAACAAATATGTTTTGTTATATATTAAATTTTATAAATTTGTTTATTATTGTTATTATTATTATTATTATAATTAATAATTTTTATTAATAAGTTATTTATTAAATATTAATTTAATTATTAATAAGTTTTTAAATATACTTAAATTTAGTTAATTTTGAATCAATGAATTTATTAATAATTTTGTTAATTATTAATAATTAATAATATATTAGTTTAATTATTTAATTTCATAATTATTAATTGATTTAATTAAAATTAGTTTAAGTAAGATTAATTAATAAGGAATATTATTTTAAAGGAGTTATAAATTTATTTTATTATTATTAATAATAATATTGGTTTTAATAAAGTTTTAATTATTTTATTTAAAAATCAATAATTATTATTTTAATAATTTAAATAAATAATTACCCCTTAAATTATTTGGAATAATTGACTTGTAATCAAATAGGGGTAATTGTGCAATTATTTAAATATAAGAATGGGTTAATTGCAAGGATAAACTGTGAATCTTATCTGCTCGAAACATGCATTAAACTGGAAATTGAAACCTTACTCTTAACTCAACAATGTGTTTTCAAAATCAAACCAAACTATTAAACTACTATGTTATTTGTATGTTGTCTATGTTTTGGGTTTGGGTTGACTAGAGTGTTGACCAGTTTTAGGATGTCTACTAGAGGCTTGCGAGTTTTGTGTTTGGGATGTTATTGTGAATTGATCTTGATCTTGGATGGACTGATGGCTCTGCTGCATTTCATGGCGACTTGCATGGCTAGGGCCCATGTACCATAAGCCTAGTTGTTGGCAACATTTTTTGGTGGTGTTTTCCTACGTCTGGTCATAGATTTGGTTGCTGATGAGGGTGGGTGTTGCAACAGGGAGTGGTGGATGGAGTTATTATGGCTGGGTGGGGTTTTTGGGGCAAACGTGTGGGGTTGGGGCCAGCAGGGGTTGGTCTTGGGGAGTGTGGTCTCTGATTTGAGGTGGTTTTTGGTGCAAGGAAGGGCGGTCTTTGTGGGTTAGTGTGTTCAGCTTGGGGCTAGAGTCTTAGGTTATGGACATGGGCAATTAGAGCCTCCTATGTCTCATACTTTATTAGATGATTTGGAGATGGCTGATTCCTCCATTTTGATGCGAGTTGGGGCTAAGGACCAGGATGATAACCTCCCATCTGGAGTCAATGCTTCATCGTTAAGGGGTTCTATCTGTATTAAGAAGATGAATGGGTGTTTGGAGTGATCAGATGATCAATGAATATTGGTTATTCAACCAGAGCAAATTTTAGAGGATGTAGAGTACTGGGGCAAGCATGCACTCATCTATAAGTTTCTAGGTCTCTGACTCTCTCTTCCTATGTTGGAATCGTGGGCACATTGGATTTGGAATCCGAAAGGTAATATGGAGATTCTTCTGGTGGCAAACAACTATTTTATGGTTATTTTTTCAAATATGGCAGACAAGACCAAGGTATTTAAAGGTGGTCCATATTTCTTTAATCAAGTTGGGCTTTTTATCAAACCTTGGAACATTAGGTTCAATTCTATTGAAGAAATCTTGTCTCGGGCCCTAGTGTGGGTTCATCTTCCATGATTGTCTTTGGAATTTTGGAAAGAGGATATTCTTCATTCGATCTCGCTCTTTCTTGGGAAGCTAGTTGAGTCAGCCACACAAACCCAAGATTGAAAGGTAATTTCATATGCACAAATTTGTGTAGAGGTTGATCTTAATAATCCACTACCCAATTCTATGGAAATTTTCTTGGGCCCTACCTCATTGATTCAACAATTGGATTATGAGAATTTACCTTTTAGGTGCAGGATATGCCATGAGTATGGGCACTTACAACACAAGTGCCCTAGGAATAAATTTTCTCAACCATTGAAGTCCTCTGTGCCAACCCCTAAGGATGATAAGGGTAAGGCCCCTATGTCACAAGGTACTGTAGACAAGGAGGGTTTTATCCCAGTTAAGCTGCGTAATAAAGGAAAGGGGTAGAATAGAACTTGGATGGACAGAAAAAATGATGGCACTTTTAATAGGTTTAATGTTTTGGATAATTTGGTTCAAGAGGAAGGCATACCAGTTGAGTTGTCATTGGGTAATGGTTCTTCTCAAGGGCCTCAGGTGGAGGATGTTAGGAATTGTGCCTAGGTACCTAATGTGGATCAAGATCAACCAGTTATTTTGGAAGGATTGGATTAGGAGAAAATGTGTGGTGTTCCTAGTGGATCTCATCCTAGAGATGCCTCAAATATCATAGTTTCTTCTCTCTCTGGCCAAAAAGGGTTTCCTGACACTAAAAAAGGCTCTAAAGCTACGTCCTCTTTAGGCTTACAACAAAATCCCTTTAAAAAAGGGACCACAAAGAAGTCTGCTAAGAGTGGAAGGAAGACTGATCAAGAGAAGGTTAAGATGATGGGAGAGACTTTAGTTGAGGTAGGGCTTGTGAAACCCATTAAATCTCACTTCTCGCAATCTTCCAAATGATTATTCTCTCTTGGAATGTGAGGGGGTTGAACAACATCCCTAGACAAAAGGCTATTCGTAGATTGATTGATTATCATTCTCCAAATATTATTTTCATTCAAGAAACTAAGCTTACAGTTGATGAGTTGGATAGCTGTGGACCAAAGTTGTGGCCCATGGTAGCTGGCAGGGAGTGGGTGCTCAAGGTAGCTCAGGTGGACTTCCTTGTCTTTGGAATCCTAGGAAGGGGACTCCTCTATGGTGGGTTTCGAGTAGGTCCTCTATCTATTTAATGGCTTCTCACTTTGAGACAGGAGAAAGGTGCTTATTTTCTAACATTTATGCTCCTAATGGTTTGATGGGTAAATCTCTTATGTGGTCACATATCACATTTGTTTGCTCTTTAGTTCCTTTCCTTCCTTGGATTGTGGCTGAAGACTTTAATGTTGTTACTAGTTTAGAGGAAAAGAGAGGTGGGATTGCTTGTTTGGGCCCTTCTTCTAGTATGCTTAGAGATAACATTGGTTATTTGAATCTCATCGATGTTAAACTTGGCTCTGGTACTTTCACCTAGAATAACAGAAGGAGTGGAACAGAGGCTATTTCAAAAAGACTAGAGAGGTTCCTTGTTTCTTGTTTTTGGATGGATATTAGATGGTCTACTAGATTAGAAATTCTAGATTGGAGAGGCTCTAACCACTAGCCTATTATGCTCTCTGTCACTCCTTTTAAGACTTCTAAGAATCCTTCTTTCAAGTTTCAGCTGATGTGGTTGAGGGATCCCTCTCTGCAAGATCTTATGATAACCTGGTGGCATGAGGGTAGGCTTCCTCATGGAACCTCCATGTTCACCTTTGAGAAGAGGCTTCAACATGTGAAATTTAGGCTTAAAAGGTGGAACAAACAGTATTTTGGGAACCTCCAAGACCATTTGAGGGTAGCCCAGGCCAGGTTGGACAGTGTCACATGCCAGATTAGGGACCACAGAATGACTCTAGATTTGATTTCTGAAGAGTCCTCAGCTCTAAGGGTGGTAGAAGAATGGGATCTTTGGGAGGAAATATTTTGGAAGCAAAAGTCTCTAGTGGATTAGCTGCAAGAGGGTGATAGAAACACTGTTTTCTTCCATAACATAGTTAAGGCTCGTAGGTCTAGTAATTCTATCACTTCTCTCATTTCTGCTTCTGGAGATCAACTCCGCTCCAAAGAGGCAATTTCTCTTGAGGCCATTAGATACTTTTCTCATATTTTCTCTATAGAGGAACCTTATTTAGCAGCCAAGACAAGGACTATTTTAGATTGCATTCCCCGACTTGTGTCTAGCAATATGAATAGGAATCTGTTAAGACCTATTGTGCTTGAAGGACTAGAGAAGGTGGTTTTTGGTATGAAGAAAGGTAAAGCCCTGAGCCTGGATGGTTTTCCCATTGAATTTTTTGAAGAATTTTGGGAGATTATTAAATTTGATATTCTTGAAATAGTCCAAGAATCTTATCAGAACAAACAGATGCTCAAGTCTTTGAATGCTACCTTCTTGGCTCTCATCCCCAAGATTGACGGGGCTAATAGTTTGGACCAGTTCAGACCTATTGCTTTATGCAATGTCACTTACAAAATTATCACTAAATTAATTGCCAAAAGGCTCAAGCCTTATTTGGCCACTTTGATATCCGAGGAGCAAGGAGGCTTTGTGGGTGGCAAACAGATTCTTGATGGGGTGGTTATTGCTTCAAAGGCTATCCACTCTATGGCCACATCTAAGGAAAAGGCTATGTTTATTAAACTGGATTTAGCAAAAGAATATGACTATGTCAGCTAGGAGTTCTTGGGTTGGGTTCTTCTAGCTTTCAAATTTGATATGGAATGGGTTGATTGGATTCTCAGTTGTGTGACTTCCCCATCTTTTTTGGTTCTTATTAATGGAGAACCCACTGAGTTATTCTCTACTTCTTAGGGACTTCAACAAGGGGATCCTCTCTCTCCATATCTCTTTATCATTATGGCATAGGACTTAGGTAGATTTATAAATTTTCAAGCTGAGCAAGTGTTTGTCCAAGGGTGGAAGTGGCACAATAATATTCCAGCATACACGCACCTCCAATTTGTGGATGATACTGGGCTGATGGGCTTGGCTACTATTAATGAGGCAAGAAACTTCTGAATGATTTTGGACACTTATTTAAAAGCTTCTCGGTAGAAAATTAATGAAGGCAAGTCATCTATTTATTTATTTAATATTCCATAGTTGATCTAGCTCAGGATTGCTAGGATTCTCAGGTTTCAAATTGGTTCTCTTCCATTGATATATCTTGGAGTACCCTTAACTCTGGGGACTTAGTTAAAGGAATATTGGGGAGGTCTTTTAGACAAATTTCATAGGAGTGTGAGCCACTAGACTCATAGGTGTCTCTCTTCTACTGGGAGAGTCCTACTCCTCAAGACTGTAATTTAGGCTCTTCCTATTTATAGGTGTCTTGTACAAGCTCCTCCCATTAGGGTTATGAAATAATTTTATGCTTTTTCGTGACAATTCCTTTGGTCTGACAATATTCTCTCTTCTAAATGGAACTTAGTCAACTAGGACACTATGTGCTTGCCTAAGTTTGTTGGGGGTCTAGGCCTTAAATGCATGGCTCTTGGAGTCAAGGATCTTGCTGCTAAGTTATACTAGAGATGGTGTAAGAATCAAGATCAGGATTGGGCTAAGATTCTGGCCCAAAAGTACTTTCCAAGAGTGGAGTATTAGGATATTCCTAGACTAACTCTAGATGGCAAGGGCTCCTTTATTTGGGATACTCTTAAAAGGGGAGATCCCCTTATCAAAGAAATCCTTTTTTGGATTTGTAACGAAGGATCAAGTGCACTATTCTGGCAGGACTCTTGGGACGACCATCCTCCCATTCTCTCTAGCTACCCCCACTTCCAGCCTCTATGTCAGATCTTTACAGTGGCAGGATGGACTAAGGTTATTCACTTCAATACTGTTAAAAGGTGTGGCTCAATGTATGTGGCTTGTTGGAAGGATCCTTGTGATTGGCCTTTGGGAGGTTCCTCAGAGATGCGGGTTGAGCTAGCTAATCTCCTCTTTGTATGGTTGTGTAGCTCTTCTACAAACAAGGAAATCCTTTCCTAGGGTCTTTGTCCTAAAGGTAAGTTTAGTGTGGCCCAAGGCTATGCTTGGCTGGATAATCAAGGTCATGGCATTAATGAAGTTCCCTGGTGGAAGAAGATTTGGTATAGATTCTCTTGGCCGAAATGTAACTTTTTTTTGTGGCTAGTTTCTCAAAAGAAGTATCTTACTTGGGATAACCTCCAGAGAAGAGGGTTTCAGGGTCACTCTATATGTTGAATGGAGAGAATATTTCTTACTTATTCTTCTTGTGTCCTCTCTCTAGAGAAATCTAGCATAAGTGGTGGGAGGTGTGGTGTTATGGATGCATTCATGCTAAATCTCTTATTGAGTTTTGGGGTAGCCTAGGGAGACCCCCGTCAAAAACTACTTTCCTCCAGGTGGCTTGGGCTGTTGGACCTACTTTTATTCTTTGGAATCTTTGGCCAGAATGTAATTGTAGGATTTTTTGTAACTCTAGTTTGGGAGTTACTAAACTATGGCAGATGATTTTGAGAAGACTTTAGGAAACTATCTATGCCAAGTGTGACATGACTGAACCTATGGATCATGGGGACTATGGTATAGTCAGGAATTTGGGACTGGTGGACAAAGGGCAGAGATGCATAAGTGGTAAGAGATTTCAGCCACTCAAGAGAAAGGTTTTTTGAGAGGGGAGATGACATCCTCCACCGATGGATATGCTTAAAATTAACACAAATGGTTCTTCTTGTGGGAACCCTCAGTAGGCTAGTGTGGGGGGGATTGGGAGAGGTATAGATGGTAATGTTATTTTTATGTTTTATGTTTATAAAGGAGTTCACTCCAATAACATGATGGAGGCCTTGGCCATTAAGATAGCTATTGAGTGGGGATGCTCTTTAGATTGGAGGAAAATGGTGTGTGAGTTAGATTCTCAGATTGTTGTGGATATGATAAATAACTAGAGTGTGGATGATTCTAACTGGAAAATAACCTCTATTGTTAGAGAGATTCTTCATTTGAGCAGCTCTTTGGACTGGATGTCCTTTCATCATATTCCTAGGGAATGGAATAGTGTGGCTGATGTCTTGGCAAAATGGGCATAAGAGAAAGGAGATGGTTGGGATAATTTAGGAAGGGGTGATCTTCCTACTGATTATATTGGGACTTTTGAGTAGGTAGTGGAAAAGGATAGAATCTAACTATTCTTGGGTTTTTTCTTGTTCTTCTGGGCCTGAGGCCTTTTGTAATTTGGCTTTGATTGAATAAATTTTTACCCTTTTTTCTAAAAAAAATTCAAAAAAATTGATCTTGATCTTCTAAACTCAACCATGGTAATGTGTTGGTATGCTCTATGATGAGTTTGATTATATTTTTGGTTATTGATTTAGTGTTATTGTGAGATAACAAGATGAATGTTATGACATACTTTTAACTTAACCATTTTTGACTCTTCAATCAATATTTTTGTGATACTTTCCAGTTGCTTGTAAAGAACTGATGGATTATTGTGAATTATCTTTTGATGCTTTCCAGTCACTTATATAGGACTGAGGTAAAACATTATGATTCTTTGATTTTTGATTTTATGAACTTAGGATAGGTTATCTATATGTAATTTCAAGAAGTGGCTTGCAATGGAGGCCGAGGCACTAAGTGGCTGCCAGGGTAACCCATTGTAAGTTGTTTAATAAGTGAAAACACTACACTAAATGAGAGTAAAATGAATCTAATAAGAGTTTTTGTATGTTCTTGCCCATGCCTCAAGTGCTAATATAAACTAGGATGAGAGTAGAGAGAATGTTTGGTTGCAACCATGCATCGTTAGTATGCCTTGTCAGTACGAGAGGATACTAGTGCCACATAGAGTCATTAGGGGGCCAGGGTCAAGTTAGACTACCAGGGTAACTCTAGCGTTGATTCATGCAATGACACTTGCTCGCTTACATAGTAGGTTTCCTAGGTGTCTGTGTTTGCCTCTGGGTCTAGATGTCAATTTATCTTGGCACCTTTGAGTTAGATTACTTTTAGGGTTTCTTGGACTTAGAGATTACTTTTGATTTTTGGATTGATATCCTATTTGGGACTTGAGACTATCTCCTTAGCATGGTGGGAGTGGGCCTTTTTGGGTTACCACATGGTTGAGTGGTAGTGCTTTTTACTCTTACCATTGAGATTCATCCATTGATGTCGTGGTTGGAGTTCTTTGTTTTCTTTTCCTTTCATTCTATCTTTTTGTATTATGATGGATGGTTATCTCTTTATGATGGATGATTATATCTTTATGGTGGATGATCTTTACTTGTTGTATTTGTAGGGCCCATTTGCCATTGCACCAAAAGCCATGACTGTTAGTGAACATGGAACACCACATAATTAACCACCTGTGGGCAGGGGAGCGCGTCGCATCACCCAATAATCTCCCCCTTGATGCGCATACTAGGTGCTTACACGGGTCGGGAAGACACCGGGGAGATTTGAACCCATGACCAGGCCAAAACCAGGCTCTGATACCAATTGTAGGGCCCATTTTCTGTTGCACCAAAAGCCATGACTGTTAGTGAACATGGAACACCACATAATTAACCACCTGTGGGCAGGGGAGCGCGTCGCATCACCCAACAATATTGTACTTTGTTTCATGGATCTGAAAGGGATGATGTAATATACTTCAAATGTATATTCTTTTAGCCTTTCATACCTTGTGACATGTATAGTGGATGATTGAGTATTCCAAATTTTATCGTCAAGTGGCATTCAAAACAAATGTATATTATTTAAATGGACTTGGACTTATAATTATTCTTTCATATGGATGTGGTATTTGTTAGACTTAGTATTAATTAAACTTAAATGTGATTCAATGTCTTGGGATCCATAAGGAATGTAATTTGTTATGTTTTCTTCTGGATAATTGTATGTTATTGCTTTCGCTACTTTATGTTTGATGTGTATGTTATTCTTTCTTAAAAGATAAATGTTTGGAAAACTTAGTAAAAATTTAGGTTAATTCTTTTGGATCCCTTGACAGGGCGTTACATATGGTATTAGAGCTTGAGTTTCTACATTGGGAGCTTTGGGCATATTGTAATGCCACTAGTTGTTAACTAGTTGAATAAAAAAAAATTTAAACTGTTTTCTATATCTATTACAAATTGAAACTTGAACTAGTTGAATTGAAATAAAACTTAAACTTTTAGTTGTATATTTTCAAACTTGAACATTTAGACTTCAAAACTGATCTAAACATTAACCTAAATTTAGGCAAAACTGAAAATTGAACTATTATTGTTTTCAAAACATGTATCTTTTATATATATGCCTTACAATAGTAGGTTTTATGGTTATTATAGCATCTTGTATCTTGGATATTATTGTAGGATGGTATCTAAGACAAGATCTTCTATTAGAGGCCATAGCCTTGGCTATGGTAAAGGTCGTGGACTAGGTAGAGACATTAGTGTACATGAATCTATCCATGAAGGCCCTATTCAAAAAAAGAATAGGGAAGAGCATGTCAGGGAGCATCAAGAAGAGAACTATAGAGAGCAATAGACTAACTCAGAGGAGGTTGACCTGAGGCAAATGATGAAAACCATCATTGATCACCTACCTCCTATTCATGGTTAGGATGGAGCACATCAGTGAGGACATGAGCATAGACCTAGGTCTAGGAGCCCTCATGTAGCTGTGGAATGGCTTATTGCTCTTAACAAGGTTTTTGCTATTAAGGACTTTAACACTAATGTCAAAGCGAGGTTTTCTATTACCAACTTGGAACTCTTTGGAGCCACTTGATGGACTATTGAAGAGAAGAAGTTAGGCATAAACATGAACAATATCACATGGGAGTTATTCTTGGAAAACTTTCATGAGTGATTCCTACCAAAGGAATGGAATCAACATAGGGTAGATGAATTCCACAACCTCAGATAGTTCACTATGACCATGGTATGAGCACAAATTCTATGAGCTCATTCCCTTTTTGAGTATTAGTGATAACCCAGCATAGTTGGCACATCATTTCATCAGAGGCTTGAACAACCATCTAGTTGGGGGTGTTAAGGTATTTGAACCTAAAAGATGTGGTACATCAAGCCACCCTTGTAGAGCAAAGTGTTAACCTAAGGCATGGGGGTTTTGTGGGAGCACCTACAATATTAGGAGCTAAGAGTAACTACAACTTAGGTGGGAATAGAAAACCTCCTTTTCCTAAGGGGAATCTAAACCAACTATAGCAACATAAGGGATCATACCCCCAAGCACAAAGTGGTGGTAGTGGTTTTTACTCTAAGAACAATTGCAACACACAATGCAATAGGGGAAATCAAAACACATAGCCTGCATAGAGCAACTGGTCTTTTGCTAGTAGGGATAGCCACCAGTAGTTGAGTGTACCTCCAACAAGGAGGAGATCTGGTAGAGGCACATGATGTTACTCCTATGGGTAGTTTGGACACATTACAACCCACTATCCATAGTGTGATCTCAATATTCAGGTTTTATGCTAGCAACATCTGAGTCCATAGTTAGAGAAGCAGGTAGAGCTTATAGGGTATTTGTGGCATTGGATCACCATCAAGCAGTCCATCAGGGGACCATGGTTGAGACTATAGGAGCTATATAAGGTACATCTCTCTCTCTCTCTCTCTCTCTATACTATTTGATTTGAGTGCCATAGACTCTTTTATTTCACCATCATTAGTTGATAAGTGTAAGTTGGAAGCAATTAAGAAAGATCTAGGTTGGAAAGTGGAACTAGCCTTTGGTGCTAGAGTGTTCATAGATTCTATAGTTCAAAAGTGTGAACTAAGCTTAGGAGGGTTTGTGACATTAGTTGACCTTCGAATTATTTCTCTTGGCTCCTATGATGTGGTCTTAGGTATGGATTGGCTTAGCTCTCATAGAGCTAATATAGACTACAGGAAGAAGACCATTGTGTGTCAGGATGACCAAGTGAAGGACGTGGAGATTGTGGGGGTACTGAGGCCTATATCTCTATGGATGATATCTACTGTGCGATTGAAGTAGAGATTTCATAAGGGATGTTAGGTATTTTCTATTACAGTAAGTGAGTTGGAAGAAGAAGACCTTACGAGAAAGACTATAGACCACCCTATTCTATAGGAATATGCAAATGTCTTTTTGAGTGAGATTTTGGACATGCCCCCGAAGAGAGATATTGATTTCAGCATTGATCTCACTCTAGGAGTGAAGCCTATTTCTAGAGATCCTTATCATATGACCACTCAGGAATTGAGTGAGTTGTGCCTACAGCTTGAGGACCTTTTGGCCAAGGGTAGTATCTAATCAAGTGTATCACCATGGGGATGTCCAGTGCTCTTTGTGACAAAGAAGGATGGTTCATTGCACCTTTGTATTGATTATAGACAACTAAATAAAGTGACAATAAAGAACAGGTATCCTTTACCAAGGATTGATGATTTATTTGATTAGATTAAGGGAGTTACAATATTCTCCAAGATTGATCTTAAGTCAGGATAATATCAAATTCACATTAAGGATGTTGATATTCATAAGACCACCTTTCAAACTCACTATGGGCACTACAAATTCCAAATAGTTCCTTTTGGATTAATGAACACTCCATCAGTTTTCATGTGCCCAATGAATGGAGTGTTGCATTCCTATCTTGACAGATTTGTACTTGTGTTCCTAGATGATATACTGATATATTCTAGATCCCAGAAGGAGAATGAGGTACATCTATGACTAGTTTTGTAGTGCATGAGAGATAATAAACTTTATGCCAACTCAGTGAAGTGTGATTTATTTCAATCAGAGATACAATACTTAATGCACATCATATCAGGTTAGGGTATCTCTGTAGACCCTACAAAGATTCAATCAATGGTAGATTGGCCCACACCCATTATTGTGTCAGAGATTCATAGTTTCATGGGTCTAGCTAGTTATTATCACAGATTCATCCAAAACTTCTCTAGAATAGCACATCCTATCACTTTCCTTTAGAGGAAAGGGAAGAATTTTTTAGGGACAAAGAAATGCAAGGAAGCATTTTGGATGCTCAAGGAGCTTTTGACCAGTGCACGTAGCTTATCAGTACCTGGTCTAGTAGGTGACTTCATGGTGTGTACAGATGCTTCCCCTTAAGGGGATTGGAGTAGTATTGATGCAGGATAGATGGGTGATTGCATATGAATTGCACAAACTCAAGAATCATGAGCTGAATTATTCTATGCATGATCTTGAGTTAGTTGCAGTAGTTCATGCCCTAGTGAGATGGAGACATTCTTGCTGGGACATAGATTTGAACTTCATAGTGATCATCATAGTCTATAGTACATATTCACACAACGTAATCTAAATGCTAGGCAGAGGCGTTGGATGGAGTTTCTTTGTGAGTATGACTTTGAGGTGAAGTATATTCAAGGGAAGGAGAATGTGGCACCTGATGCTTTGAGTCACAGGAGACATGAGACATTATCTATGACTCTTAGTGTGGATTTGAGGAGCCATATGCCTTAGGCACTCCCTATAGATATTTGGTATCAGGAGGTGAGCAAAGAGATATATGCAGGAAGACCATTGGAGGGTAGGTTTTCAGATTATGTTCTAGAGTTAGATGGCCTTTTGAGACATTCAAGAAGGATCTATGTACCGCTACTGGATGAGCTTCATATATTGATCCTATCAAAGGCTCATCATGCACCTTACTCGACACATCCAGGTGTCAAGAAGATGCATGCAGACTTGCAACGTCTATTCTATTGGACATGGATGAAGCGTGTATCACTAATTTTGTGTCTAGGTGCCTTGATTATCAGAGAGTCAAAGTAGAGCACCAACATCGCCAAATCTAATTCCTTCATGGAAGTGGGACATCATCTCTATGGATTTCATAGTAGGATTACCTATGACCACTTGTCGACATGACACTATCATGGTCACCATTGATCAATTGACTAAGGTGGCACATTTTTCATTGATGAGGTCATCCTACACTGCAACTTCTATAGCTAATGTCTTCATGCGTGATATTGTGAGGCTACACGGAGTTCCTTGGAAGATCTTTTCGGATAGGGATCCAGTATTCACTTCCACATTTTGGACATCACTACAGCATGATTTTGGAGCAGAGTTGAACTTCAACTTAGCTTATCACCCATAGATAGATGGGCAAACTGAGAGAGTGAATCAGGTTATGGAGGAGATGTTGAGGATGTACATGATGGATAGACTGACTCTTTGGGAGGACTATCTTTACCTAGTGGAGTTTTCTTATAACAATGGATATCATAGTTCTATTGGCATGGAACCTTTTTAGGCCTTGTATGGTCATCCTTATCATACACCTTTGAGTTGGGATAGTCTTGAAGATCACATCCTATTGGGTCCTAAGATGCTTCGAGATATGGCGCAACAAGTAGTATGCATCTGAGAGCATGTGTCTATGGCACATGATAGGCATAAAAAGTATGCTGATGCTCATAGGACGGATAAGCAATTTTTTGTGGGAGAGAAAGTTTTCTTGAGAGTGCATCCATGGAAGAGTCCGATCTGTTATGGAAAGGGTTTGAAGCTAGCATCTTACTTTGTGGGATTGTTTAAGATTCTTGAGAGGATAGGTCCAGTTGCCTACCGTCTTTCTTTGTCACCCAGCCTAGCTTGCATTCATGATGTTTTCCATATTTTAGTACTTAGGTAGTATATTCCTAATGTGGTTAGGTGATTTAGGGTTAGGTAGGAATCAACAATTGTGATTCATCCATTTTTCTACTTAGAACATCCCTTAATCTGATTAGTTGTATGCACTACATAGGGATTCACAATATACACCTGTAAAAATATTCTAGAATCATAAAATAATCTTCAAGTTGGCTAAAAAATGGTTTACATAGGAGTTTGTGCTATTACAAACAACTATCTCCAAAACTGTTTACTTGGCACTTGAATCCTCTGATGCTTGACATCCATTACATCTTCAATGATGTAACTCATCTCCTGAATGACTCAACATACTTTGTTTACTCACCTCACGAGTGACTCAACACTTACTATCTTCTCAACACATACTAGTGCTCAACACTACCTATGTATATTACTCGACATGTATTGTCTAGAAACTAATGCTCGACATGATTTGATCAGTTGGCTCATAATGATTACTTGGCTTTCTTTGATCACTCAACATAAATTATGAATACGACTAAGTGTGTTGTCACTCATTTTTCAAAACCAATCCAAGATTAACAAAAAGTAGATATCAAGATGATCAAGTGACAAAAAATGTGCCTCATAGGGTTCTTTGTTACATCCCCATTATTCCATGTCTTAAATGATCATTTAGGTGCAGTAGCTTGGCACAATTAATGGATTACCATGTACACAATAGAAGTCAAGATGAAATTATTCGAATGGTTGTGGATGGTTCAACATTTATGGACATAGAGGAAAAGTGGCCACACTTTAAAGAAGAACCTCAAAATCTCATGCTTTCTTTGGCAACTGATGGTGTCATTCCATTTGGAGAGATGAGATCTATTTACTTGGTGTGGCCTATTTTTGTTATCAACAATAACCTTCCTCCATAGATGTCAATAAAGAGGGAGCAAATTATGTTGACAATGATTGTTTCTGGTATTTTATTATTTTGTTGTTATCTACATATAATTGTAAGTCTTGGAGTGAAATGACCATGATAATTATATGATGTTGTTCATTCAACTAGGTAAGTACCAAGTGAAAGATATGAATGTATATATTATCAATAAATTTCTGGTGTTATGGAATGGTTTCACTATGTATGATATCTCTAGACCAATTGGACAAAAAAAATTCAATTTCATCCAATGCTTATGTGGATAATTCATGATAATACTAATTCACATTTATATGGTATGTTATGTTGAAATCTAGTTGTACATGATAATACTAATTCTAAAAAAGAACATGTTTAATTCAATTATATCATTTTATTGTAGGTCTTTAAACAAAGGAAAAATTTACATGTCCAATGTGTGGTCCAAAGATGAAATCTCGTCATTCCAAAAGTTTAAGAAAGAAGGTGTTTGATGAGAATAGGCACTTCCTCCACAAAAATCATAAATATCAAAGTGCCAAAAAAATGTTTTCAATGGGAAAGAAGAGACTACATCAAAGCCACGAAGAATGACACCTCACCTATGGCAGTTGGAATATAATAGAAATTGAAGTAGTATCACTCCATCAAATGGTTTATGTTTGGAAACTATACTTTTGATTGTGTTCTGTTGGCTAATTATGTAATTGATGATCATGAAGGTTGTCAAGGCATCACTAACCACCTTCCAAAGGAACTAAAATGTTATCCTAGAGAATTTAGTAGTCTTCCCTACTATGAAAGGCTACAAATTGTGCATTTGTTTGATACTATGTATATTGGAAAGAATGTAATAGAGACACTATGAAAAATATTGGATGGAAGGCATGACAAAAAAAAAACTTGATAAAATTTGTAGTGACATTCATGATTCCAATCATGCAATGAAAAATATCATTGAATCAAATAGAAATGGAGACCATAATGATGCAAGTGTCTTTCCTTGGTTATTCATGAAGCAACAAAGTAATCTCATAAAATATGTCATCGAAAAAATTTGATTTCCTATAGAATATGTTGCAAATATAAGCAATCTTATATCAAAGAAAAGAGAATTTGGGCCAGGGATGAAAATTCATGATTGACATACCTTCATCAAGGTAAGTCACATTATTTTATATTTACAATATATTTGTGAAACTACATTCATTTTTCATTTATGTACGTTAGGAAAGAGTGAAATGACTAGTTGATAATTGTTGTAGTATGTGCTACCCCTATTGCTCCCAAACAACTTTGACAATAATATCAAACAAGTAATAATTGTAAAGTCTCATATTTATATGTTTTTGTGTCTTGAATCCCTTGTAGGTGGTTGTCACCTAAAGAAATTTATAAAGAAGATAAAAAATATTAGAAGAAAAGAATTCATCTACTAATGTGTGAAATGCAAAAGTGTTTACCTTCAACTTTTTTCAATGCACAAGAACACTACCTCATACATTGAGTTGAGAAGATTGAATTGTGTGGACTTGTACAACCTAGGTCAATGTGGATGGTTGAGGGACACTTGAAATTTTTGAAGAGTTTGTTTCGATAAAGAACACATCTCAAGGGTTCTATGGTTGAGGGATATATGATATACCAAATGATAGTGTACGTTATTCAATATCTTCCAAATCTTGCAGCAAAGACCCATATAGATTGCATTTGGCATCTCGAATCCATTAAAAAATTTGAAAGGGAGTACTTGGTGGGCAACAATAGATTTCGGAAAGTGAAAGGTAATAAATTATGAGATGTTAATGTAGTTAATTAATTCTTAATCTTCAAAATAAATCTATTGTAAGTCATCTATTTACATTTGTATAGTTGGTAAAGAGTGGAATGCAATACATTTGTTTATTGTAAACAATCAAGATTGGATGACAATATGGATTGAATGATGTTAACATTCTAGTCATAGATTAAAATGGGAATCTATGTCTTCATTGGTTAAATGAGCTCATTGTAATAGAGATCCCAATGTTACACAAAAGGAAATAGATTTAGCATATGGTTTAAGAGATCTCCAGGTACTTATAAGTTTGTTAAACAACCATATGTTTTTAAACTCATGATGCAATAATTTATACATGTTTGACATTATTGTAGGTGAAGCATCACAAGGCTATGTTATGCAATGATTATAAATTTCATATCAAATGTTTTGATGACACGAAGAGAACTTGTGATTTTGGGATAAGTAAAGTCTTCCAGGTGACCAATATTTCATCTAGAAATGACTTACATCCTCGAGAATCTCAAAATTGATACTATGGCATTTTGGTTGATATATTTGACTGTGACTTTAATTCCTTCAAATTAGTTCTCTTCATTGTCAAATGGTACACACTATGATTCAATTAAAATGATCCTAATAGAATTGTTATTGAGCATGAGAATAGATTTCCAATGATTTATAAAAGGTTGTTTGAGCTAGTTGGGGAGGAGCCGTATGTTCTTCCAAGATAATGTGAGAATGTATTTTACTTAGAGGTTCCACATAAAATGGATTGGCCATTTTTTGTTAGACATGATCCAAGAGGAAGGCTGATAAAGTATAATGCGATGGAAGAAGATACCGAGGAAGAGGCAGAAGTGATTCACAATCAAGAGTTAGTTAATGATGCTCTTGATGTTGGTACTAATTATAATGATGATGTTTCTACTGATCACGATGATGATGGTGGTGATGATGATGATGATGATGATGATGACGACGATGACAAAAATTATAATGATGATGCCAATGACCACAATAGTGGTGGTGACAATGTCCACAATGACAATGATCCTAATGATGAGATGGATGAGGAAGACTATCAATGGGGGGGGGGGGGGGGGATGGGTTGATCAGCTAATATTGAAGGGTGGTTTGATTATAAATGATAAGAATGAAATGTATAGATATGTGATCAATGCCCATTCTATTCAATATTGAGTTCTTGATAGATCAATGATTAATTTGATTAACTTATCATGTACCTTTTACTATTTATAATTCATATGTGATGCTAATATTCAATCTAAATTTGAGTATATGTATTATGAGTTTTTTAGCTAACATAAGACAATTGATTTACATATGTAGAAACCCAAAGCCCTTTCATGAGCATCCCACATAGTCTCATGGATAATTATGTATAAGTACACCCCATAGAGATTAATGTCTTTTACCATTTGTAAAATATCTCTCTCATTGCCACCTATCTCTCTTATTTCATGGAGTGTAGGTACTAGTGAATAGGTATTTTTCAGATATGTCTTCCTTCAGTGAGGAAAATGTAGGAATGGAAGAAGAAAGTGAGATATTTAGTATGTCTAAATCAAGGAGATCAACTCAAGGTCAAAATATCAGAAAGAAATTCAATAAGTGCACAAAATTTTTCCTTTCTCAAGGGAGATCATGTTCTTATGATGATGAGAGTGAAGGTGACTCTGATGTTCCCTTTATGTACAAACATCTACAGAAATAATGGGTCCCTGATTAACTTCGTCCAATAAATGCTAATTTTTGTGTTGGAGAGAGGATATATTGCATAGCACCATCCTCATTACATGGTTTGGACCTATTATCCATGGATGGCATAAAGGTCTCTTACAAAAAGGTTGTTGAATTGATGGAGTATGTCAGACCTTGCTATGATTACAGTAGTTGGATGAAAATTGTTAGATATAGAAAAGTATGTGTAGGTATGCACTCACGATAAATTATATACAATAAAAAGTTAGTGAAAAAAGTAAAATAGTAGCTATATACATTTATAGAAGGCCAAAAGAATTAGGGAATATTATAAGTTTTATAAATAGTACACAACCTGCATCAACTAGGAAGTGACCCAATTGCATATTTGAGGCATGCAAGGGAAATCATGTATTTGTATGTGCGATAAAATCAATACATGGAGGCGAAGAGCTTCTTATTGATTACAATTTGAATCGCATAGATACAAATAAAGGAGGTGGTACGTACTATGCACATTTAAAATCAACTCCAATCAGTGAATCCAACACACAATTATTTTTTTACTTTTTTTTGCTAACTTAGAATAACAAAACATGTGTTTTAACGTGTCTCAATAATTTTTTTTGAAATACAGGGCTATAGTATGGATCAACAACCACAGGATACACACATTGATGATGGTTTTATAGAACTTCTTCTTCCCCACAAGTAAAACTCATTGTTGTTGTACAAATTAGATACAAGAAATATGTTAATGTGTATTTTTTTATTATGTTTTACTCTTGACTACTATTTTGGATTAATTTTAAACATAACGCTAATAATATTGTTCTTGCAAATGAGTGCTAATCAGGAAAAGGGAAAGGAAAAAGTAGTTCATGAGGAGCTGCATAATGAGCATTATGAATTCATGATTGATTTTGCGTTAGCTGTTGATCCTGTGGCTATAGTGCAAAAGGTGCTTCATGATTTAGCAAGAAGGTTAAAGAAATTAGCATCAACTCGACCTCAGAATCCTGAAATACAATAGATAGAGGATGAGTTGAACACCTAGTTGAGGCATATACAATAAGTATTAATGTAATTTTTAATTATAACAAAATTTCAATAACAGTTTTTATAGTATACTCTTTTATTTATGTCATTAAAGAAAATGCATGTGTTATTTTTACAGAGGATAGTGACGAGGTTCAAGGGTGATGCTTCAGAGGATGGCACTTTAGGTGGTTCAAGTACATCACATATTCTATCCTACACTTGTGTTTTTCTTGAACAATATTTTTTAATAGCTCTAACAATATTGTTTTATTGTGCTCTAACAATCTCATTTTTCATCTCCTACCATTGATCCTATGTCCACTATGCCGCCTGCTACAAGGAACAAAATCGAAGAGGTAATGCTGATTGCAAATTTGGCAACACTTAGCATGGCCACAGATGATTCCTCTATGGGGGAGATGGTATTATCAGTTGAACCCTATAGCTTGGACACTCTATGGCCTTTCATCTTTATAATATGGAGATGTGGAGACTAATTTAAGGATGACTTGAAAAACAAATGGTTAAGTGTATAAAACTTATGTCAACTTTTTAAATTATGGCAGTTTTCTAACATTAGATTTTGTTGCTCCATTGCTTGCTGATGGTGACAAATGAATTGTGCTTGCCAGATATAATGCAAAAAAGTTTACTAGGATTGCATCAAAATATGAAGTGAGGTATGTAGTATTTGGTACTTTTCTAATCTTTATAGATAATGGTCATCAATTTTGTGAGATTGTGGATGAGTTAACTTTTTTAAAAAAATGAATAGAATTGGGCATGTGAATTTTATTATCACATTATCATTACAAATTTTTATGCTGAGAAAAATGATTATTCACAAGGATTAATGATTTTGGATATTTATTTTTATGGTTTCAAATGTATAAACCATTTATCCCAACATCTTGATTTTGCAATCTAGTTTCTTCAAATTTGATTTAATAATTTTAGCTTCTTCCTTAAGAATGACCGAAGTCCCAAAGTATGATCATCATCTTGCCAAACTCATACAATATCTTTGAAAGTAGGTTTAAGCTTCTGATTACATAATTTTTCATATTCTATTATATCTACATTAGCTTTTCTCAACTCCACTACAAAAAATGAAGGTGTCACCTTGAAAATGTTTTTAATCTAATAACCTCCCATTCTTGATTTTTGTCACAAAGTACACAAGAAACACAAATGAACCTTCAATTTACTCTCTCAAGTCTATAGAAATGGCAACATAAAATCAACAATCAATAATTTATTAAAAACACTTGGAATGGGCATAAAATTAAATATACCTTCAATTGTAGGTTATATCTTGCTAGGTGATGCTTGACATGACCAAGCCTTGTCAAAGAATCTTTTACTTCATTCTCCTAAAAAAACACAAAAAAAGAAAAAATTATCGTATGTAGTTCAAAAAAAAAATTGTGAAATGAGCATTCCATAAACATTAAAACACTAAGAATCATATTACATAATGGATTGGCCTTTACCATATATTTCATTACTAATAACATTTCTAATGGTATTAATATGCCTTACATTCTGTACTATAGTGGCATCAAATTTTGTCCTCAAAGAATCCTCTCTCTGTTGTGATGTAGCTTTCTCCTGTTTGAGCTTCCTTAACAATAAGTTCATGTTTCCATTTCCACTCAGATGCCTCTTCTCTTACTGATTCAACTTGTTCATGATAAGCACTAAGAGTTGCTTCTGTAGAACTATATCTAATTTTTAAAGAGGCAATTTATGAAACAATCTACTCTTCAATTTTTTTCTTTGACATTATATGTTCATACTTCTTTTTCCACTCAAAACTTTCTTTACTAGTAGATTCCAAACCTTCAGATACATTTGTCTATCTCTCTTCTAATGAGCTATACCTACTATGAATATTAGCTATTCTAGTTGCATATTCATCTGAAATCTTTTTATATATATCTAAAATAGCATCCTCATATATTTTTAAGTAATTATTTCCATGCTTTTGGCTAACCTGCAACTGCTTTCCAATCAATGCTAATTTATCTTCAAGTGAACAACATTTCAACTTGAGCCTAACTCTTAGTTGAATTATGATCACTGAGTCTCTTAGTGAGGTCAAATAGAGGCCCTTCTAAATTGGAAAATCATGAAGAAACTACATTTTCATCAGAACATTAAAAATTAAATAAAAATGAAAGTTTTCAGGTTTCTAAATGGAAACATTATTATAATAGGGGCCAAATTTACTAAGGAACTAGGTTCTCACCTTTTCTCTAAGAAGTTAGCAAGTTTCCACCACTTTTATGGGCCAAAAGATGATGATTCATAATCTAACACAAAGTACTTTAGAACTTAAAAATAGAGCATGGAAAAATTTTATGTGGTTAAAAGCAAGAAAATATAATGGTTGGCGCATCCATAATCACATAGTGCCATAAATACATTAATAAGAGTCAAGGTGGGTACAATTACATAATAAATTTTAAAGCTATATGATAAAATGATCACTATACAATTTACACGAGCTTGAAAAAATAACATTAATGCAAACAATAGTTTAACAAAAGATAAGACTACCTTTAGAACTTGATCAAGCTTTGCATTGGGGGGAATAGCAAGCAACACGTAGCTTTTTGTCCATCATTTGAATAACACTTGTGCATTTCAATTCAAAATCCTAAATGCATTCTACTTTAAATCTTGCAAAGATATTCAATATTTTAGTACTAACTCAATGTAATTCTAAATATTTGCATCTACCACATTCAAATCAACCAAGTTAAAGAGATGTGTGGGATAGACAAAAAATTTGGTTATGCCACTTATAACCTAACAATCACCCATTATAGTTTAACATAAAGGAGATAAACACAATCTGCATACATTGGGAAAATTGCATAGCCCCATTTTATGTACCCATTCTCCTCTTTAAGAATACATCATTAAATTGTTGTTGCCTTCTTACCATTGCTATCACTATTTCCTAAGAAGGATTAGTTGTCTAGTAGTATTTAATATACCTATTTAGAAGGCCAAAATTATAATTTTTCCTTGACAATTATGAATAGACATAAAAATCACAACCCAACTTATGCAAGGCCATGTTACATATTTCAAAAAATATAGGAATTAAACTATAATTTTACTTGTATGTTATAATTCAAGGCCATAAAATAAATGTTATATTGGACCTAGTGTACAAATAACTTACACAAATATAAGTTCCTTGGAGTATGACCCTAAATGTTGTAGGATAAGCATATTTAGAAACCAAAACATTGACAAATTATTTTGGTTTTTACCTCAAATTTCTTCTTCAAGGTAGTCTAGACCACTTCTCATATTTCTGTCTTTCAACACTTGCTACCACTACACTTCTGTTAAAGACAACTAAAGCCTTTTGCAATGAAACCTCATATGATCCTTTTAGAGCTTCCTAGAAAGAGTCAAATTCAATGTTATAAAGTTATAAACACAATCCAAGGTTATGGAACTCATACACACAAATACCTTGGAATGAACAACATATTTAAATTTACAAACTTTTGTAGAGAATAAACTACATCTTCGGGTGATTTTGATTGATCAAAGGACCCCACATAGGCTTCAATAGCACACTCATAAGATCACTAGAATTCACCTTCCACTACACTCTATGATCAATAAAAAAAAGTGTTTGAATTGTATGATGAGTAGTGATACATGTATTTTGTAAAGAATAATGACAATAGCTTACAAACTATCTCTCAATCTTGCACATTGATAGCCCTGCATAGACTTCAATATAAAACTCATAAGCTCACCTACATTCACCTTGCTTCACACTCTAAATCAATACAAAAAATGTCTTAACATTGTATGATGGGTAGTGATTCATGTATCTTATGGATATAATGACACGACAACTCACAAACTGTGATTCTCAATCTTGTAGATATTTAAGCAATGCAAGTAGCTCAAAAATAAAAACTAGATAATTGTGATTGTTATATCAAGGAAAATAATTTGGGGCACTTTTTATATGGCTAGGAGCCAGAAACTAATTAAATTTGAGAATTAGAAAATATGCATATTTAAAAATAAGCATACTAGAGCCATTATTAACATCACAGTTATATATTTTTCTGGCCAAAGAATTTAAATGTGCTCAAGTAATTGGGTAAGTTGAGATTATGATAAACAAAATTATCATTCCATAAATAAATAAATAAAGCCACCACAACCATGCAATCCATAGAAAATCAATAAATACTAGTTTTAAATTTGATCCAAATAATCATTATCATAGTATGATATGTACAATGCACTACTATAATGTCTTGTAAAGACCATTTTTTTGCAATTCAAAAGTCATGAATAGTCTCACAACAATTTTGGGAAATATGAAATAACAATAGAAACTAGAAATGAACATTAGTAGAAAAATTCATAAATGAAAGATGACCCATTGCATTCACCTGCCATGATGTTGCAATTGTTGGCACAACCTCTGCACTAATTACATCCAAGAAGGATTGTATAAGCCCTGCAAGTATTGGACTAGTCATGATTGTTGACCCAACCTACTTTGGCCTCATTCTTTCAAATGAAAACTTTGTCAATGCATCAAGACCAACTCAAAAATTTGGATGCAGCTTGTCCAGCTATGGGAAATAGGCATAGTTAACTACCAATACTTTGCAATAACTATTTCTACATTATCAATCTCATAATATAAAAGAGCCTAATTTCAATACAATTATTCAAAGACAATAAAATCTAAACTTAAAAAATATGTCTTAATGAAATCTAATCAAGTCGTTGGATATCCTTCTCATTTTTTAATGGTTGTACAAGAGTGAATCACTTACAATCAAGAAACATGGCTCAAATTGACTCACAAATCTCTCTCTTGAGCTGGATAAACTTCAATTTACAATCAAAAATTTTATTTAAAATAATTCGGCTAACTGTCATAATTGCAATGACATGTTGCAATGACTAGCCATCACTTGCACATCACAAATATTGCAAAACCATCGTAAATACGACAACTAATTCTGACGGATCAACATTACTTTCATAGTGCATCTTTCGCATGGACATCACAATTGCAACAATAAACTACAAGCTTAAGACGTTGTAATTATGACAACGCACTGTCACAATTGCAATGTCTTCAACATAAAATCTTGCCCCTTCCTTTTTCCAAGTTACGATAGTTTTATCCATTGCAATTGCAATGGATGCCCTTGTCTCTGCAATTTGTGACAACAAAAGTCTGACACTCGTATGACATGATCCAATTCATAGTTTTGTCACTTGGGTGATAGGTGACCATTGTAATTGCGATGGCTTGCCATCATAATTTGGGCCCAAATGTAGTAGTGAGAATTCCTTCACATGACTAAGTTTTATTGGTGAAAGTATATATGGTTATCTTTCCAAGCTGGCATTCTTTACACATTATGTTGTCTAGTTTTACTAGGTTAGGAAAACCTCTTAATACTTTCATCTTACTTACTTTGACCATGCTATCAAAGTTAACATGCCATAACCAACAATCCTCAACTTGAGGAATCAGACAAATCTTAATAATATAATTTTTAAGAGAAAAAGTTACCTTGGGTTTGTTCATCGATAACAATCACATCTCATGATTTTCCAATAATCACACACATTGCTTGATTGAACTCCAACTGGTATCCATTGTTATTTAGCTCAGAAATACTTAATAGATCATATTTCAAAGCTTTATTACAATAAACATCATCACAATTTGTTTTATTATTTAGAACAACAAAACCTTTACCTTTCATAACATAGGGACTATTGTTTCCAAACTTTATCCATCCTCAATCATATTCTTCCATTATGATGATATTTCTTTTATCACTAGTCATGTGATGTGAGAAACCAATATTTATTATCTAGTCTCCATTGTGAATCATACTAGAAACCAATGCTTTCTCATCACCATTAGAGAGATCTTCTTTGACTACTACAAACACAATCTCTTCTTCTTCTTCTTCTCTTCCATTAAATTCCTCATTGGTGAAACCTTCTTGTGTAAGATAGCACACCTTCTTATTGTTCTCCTTAGATTTCCTATCCCTTTCCTTATTTTCCATGTCAAGGCATCTAAAAGAAAGATTTATTATCTTATTGCATGAAAATAAATTCAAAGATATTATACTTTTGTATTTAGCACTTCCTCTACGTAACTTCATAGCAAGCAACACTTCCAATTCCCCCTTTTCCCTTTTTTCAGTAAAAAAAGATTCATGAACATTAGAACAATAATAAGAACTACTTCTGACATGCTTTACATTCCTTGTAGGTGTAAGAGACATAGATGCCTTAAATGAAAATTATATACTAGGAACATCATTATCAAAGTTACTTAATTCAAAAGTAGTCAACTTTCCTACTAATGCATCCAAAGTAATTACACTAGGTGTGGTTATATGGAGCCTAAACAAACTTGGAGGTTAATTTTGCTCCACTTCATTTGGCACGGTTTCCCCCAAGTTTTTACTATGAGGGTTTAGGGGTAGCGCCTCCATGCTCTAGGGGCCAAGGGACAACACCCCTTGTGAGGTCCTGAGGTAATTCCCTAGGCGAGGTCAAGGGGTAGTTCCCCTTGCGGGGTCTTGGGGTCAATGCTCCCAAACATTCTCCTTGTTGCCATATAGGGTGAGGTTGAGGGGAAATGCTCCCAAAGCCAAAATTGGATTTACTATTGTTAAAGGCATTGGGAGTTATGTTTTTTTTCTATTGGTTAGCTTATTCTAGCCCTAATTTTGTAAGAGGCAAAAAACATGTTTATGGCTTAGGGTTAGGGATTTCATAATGTATGATAAGTTAATATCTTCTTGTTGCAGTATTAAGCTATAAGGGATTGTAGATTATAATTAGTGGATAATAATAATATTGGAATCATTGTTGGTGGACATATCCCAAGGATTAGGTGAACCATGTTAAATCTTTGTGTCTTGTGCTCTCTTTTGTGTGCTTTATTACTTTTCTTATATTGGTTATATTTGCATGTAAATGCTATTTTGGGTTGTGGCCGATATATGGTTAACATATGACTGACATGTTGTAACCCTAAAGTGGCATAAAATTACTTGTATAAAAGGGCTTAGGGCTAGGTGTTTTCAATGGTGGTGATGCAAAAATTGGTTCTTGTGGTAGTATTGAGCTGTAAGGGATTATGGATTGTAATCAGGTTGTAATCACTAGATCATAATAATATCAGACTTGCTGTTTGGTGGATGTAGCTAAGGATTGGGTGAACCATGTTAAATTTTGGTGTCTTGTGTTCTTTTCTGTGTGATCTATTATTTTCTAATATTGTTTATATTTGCATGTAATTTTTATTTCTATTTGTGGTTTAATCCTGACAAGTGGTATCAGAGCGAGGTTATTTTATAGTTATCCTCTATAGAAAAGTCTCACGGTTGAGTGGGAGCAATGGAAAATGAGGGTAAGTTGAGGCTTGATAGGTATAATGGGAAAAAAATTTAGTTATGGAAGATGCAAATGGAAGACTATCTTTATCAGAAGGATTTATGGAAGTTGTTGGAAGGCAAAACCAAGAATTAGGGATCTATGTCAAATGACAATTGGGATATTTTAAATAGAAAGGCACTTGGAAGCATTCAATTATGCCTAGCATCATCATTGGCATTTAATATTACAAAAGCAAAGATGATGGAAGAGTTGATGCAAACCCTAGCAAAACTGTATGAAAAGCCCTCTACTTCAAACAAGGTATTTCTCATGAAGTGTTTATTTAATATGAAAATGGTAGAAGGTGGATTTATTACGAATCATTTAAATGAGTTTAATACTATTACTAGTTAGTTATCTTTTGTGGGTATCAATTTTGATGAAAAAATTAGGGCTTTCTTGATTTTGTGTTCTTTGCCTGAAAGCTAGAATGGCTTGGTAATGGCTGTGAGTAATTTTGTTCCTGGATCTAGTACCTTAAAGTATGATGATGTGATCAGTGTTATTTTGAGTGAGAAAACTTGTAAGAAATCCTCAGGTGGATCTACATCAGGAAGTGCTTTGAATGCACAAAGTAGAGGTAGAAAGATTGAAAGAGGAAGTAATTCTAGAAATCGTGGAAAATCAAGAGGAAAGTCAAAGGGGAGGAGGTTTCAATCGAGAGAACCGAATGACTATTGGTACTATGGGAAACCAGGGCATAAAAAGAAAGATTATTGGACTCAAAAGAAAAATGAAGGAGATAAACTAGATGGAGACAAGGAGGCACTGTGGTAAGTAACAAATCAAAAGAGGATGCTTTGCTTCTATCTTTAGAAAGTGTTGATGATTCATGGGTTTTAGATTCTGGTGCTTCATTTTATGCTACACCTCATAGAGGTTATTTCATTGATTATGTCCAAGGGGATTTTAGGCTTGTTTATTTGGGGTATAATGAACCCTATCAGATTTTTGGAAAGGGAAAAACTAAGATTAAGTTACAGAATGGGAATCATTGGCTACTACATGAGGTAAGAAATGTTCCAAGGCTGAGTAGAAATTTAATTTTAGTAGGGCAACTCAGTGATGAGGGTTGTGTAGTTACTTTTAATGATTAAAATTGGAAATTTTCAAAAGATTTCCTTGTAGTAGCAAAAGGTGTGAAAGTAGGCACCTTATATCTTTGTACAGGTCATATTGTTCCTTCTACTTTAATTGTTTCAGAGAAAAATGAATGTTTAGGAATAGTTGCTGCTGTTGAGCATGGAGAACAAATAGCTGCTATAGATTTTGATACAACATTGTGGCACAATAGGCTTGGGCATATAAGTGAGAAATGCATGAAAGTACTTCATTCAAAGAAAGTTTTACTAGGTCTAAAATGTGTTGATATGGATTTCTGTGAGAGTTGTGTGTATGGAAAGCAAAAGAGAATGAGTTTTGTGAAGACTGGGAAGGAAAATAAAAAGGAGAAATTAGAGCTTGTGCATACAAATGTATGGGGACTAGCTCAGGTATCTTCCCTTGGTGGCTCTCATTATCATGTTACATTCATTGATGATGCAACTAGAAAAGTATGGGTTTATTTTCTTAGACATAAATCTAATGTATTTCAAACTTTTAAGAAATGGAAATGCTTGGTTGAAAATGAGACTAATAAGAAATTAAAATGTCTCAGATCTGATAATAGTGGTGAGTATTATAGTCATGAATTTGAAGATTATTGCTCCATTAATGGTATTCATAGATAGAAAATTGTTCCAAGGACTCCACAGGAAAATGGAGTGGCTGAACGTATAAACGAGACTATAATGGAGTGTGCAAGGAGCATGAGGTTGTTGTTAGAGAAAAAAGATAATTTCATTTCATTTATTAAATTATCTTTTCTCCCTTCTTAAGATTTCTCTTTATGCACTTTTTAGCTTTCTCTATTTAATAATTATTTAATAATTATTAAATAGCTTTCACCTTTAGGTTACCCTTTTTAGATTTTGATCTCCTTTTATAAGGATTGATCTCTTTGTAATTATAATCTCTTCAATCATTTCTTCATCTAAATATACAATTTGCATGTTTTTCAGATCAAACCCTTGCCTCTTCTTGTCTTTTTCTTCTTTGTGAAAGGTTTTCTACATGTAGGGATTCTTGGGCTTCATGGATTTAATTTGCATATTTGCTCACATCCTATATTGACATATCAAATCTAGTGTTTTTCAGGTATTTCCTAAGAAAATAGGGGGGTCACCAATTTTTAGAGCAATTTGAGGCCAAACAAACATCACAAATGGATCCAGAAGGTGTCAAAACCCTTGTTTCTATATAAAGTTTGTCTAATTTGGACAACATTGATTTGGGAGGCAAAATTTTTTGCTCGGTAGGGCCATACGACCTCTAGCACGCGTAATGAGGTGAAAATTTTGAAAAAATTGCAAAAAAAATTAAATTTGTGCAGATTTTGGCTGCGGTGATTAGGAAAACCGCTGGCAATCACTGAAACTACTAATGGTTGCAATAAACTGCCGGTCGTTACTGCCACGGTTCGGTGGCTACTATGGCTCCACCGCCCCCTCCTATGAGCGGTTGCCGCTAGTGGTGATACATGCCTACCATCGTCTCTAGCAACTCTGCCACCCCTTGCTCCACTCTACCTCCACCCAACTTGATGGCATGTTTTTTAATGATTCTTTTTAAAAAAATTATTAAATTTTTTTTATATGCATTTCTAGGGGCTCTGTTGGTTTTTTCTTTGTAACTTGAGCATACAGATGCATTTTTTTGATCCAAAAAATGCACCAAAATGTTGGTTCCAAGATAGAGACATTGGTGTAGGTGCTTTTTGATTTTGATATAGTTTGATTACTTGTTTTGGCAATCAAAGATGATTGTTCAATTTTTCACTTCGGAGGGCATATCTTGAGCATCCCATCTCCATTTTTTGAAAATGTTATATTTTTGGAAAGCTAGTTTTGTCTTCTTTTAAAAAATGCTATAATTTCTTCTAGATTCTACTCCATGCTCTTTCTATAACATTTTTTGCTCTTTTTTTCTATGGTGGATATCTTGGATGTTTCAAGTCTGAGGATCATTTTCTTGACATGGGATCTCTTCATTTAGGTCATACTATCTGTTGTATTAACTCTTTTCCCTTTTTGATTATTATTGATATCATTTGTAAGCATTTTTATGAAAACAAACTGAGATAAAGTACCTCTCCTTACTTTTTGGGATCTTTTTTATCATTTTGATTTATTGTACTCTCATTATACTATAAAGTGCCATGGGTGGATAGTTGATTTCCATTTAGTGCCCTCTTCCTTTGTCAAGTGAGTGCCCCTTCCACAACATTAGCCCCATGATGTGTTGGTGACATGTGCCTTTATAGGTGTTTGTATCTCTTCCTTACTCTCGATGTTCTTGGTTCTTTCTATTTTGTAGGAGATTTTTGACCCACTTTCTCAATTGCTTGTCACCTCACCCTTGTTTGCATTTAATGGGAGTTCTTCTGTTGTTTCTAATGCTTCCTTGGTTTGTTGGATTGAGCTATGTATTTAGTATTTGATCCTATGTACTAGGTGATAAAAGTGGATGGATACCTATGCATTTCAGTGAGATGGATCATGTACCATATAGGCACTCTTCTTTTCATTTTTAGAGGAGATTCTTCAAATCAACAATTTCCTTTTGATAGAGTTTGCGGCTTCTTCATGCTTCAGTGGTTTTCTTCATGATCTCTCTTTGTTCCTATTTTATAGAACATCCCTCTAGTTGGAGGCTTCTACGTCCTTCACTAGATTTTTTGCTCTCTCTTTTTGGAATAGAGTTTTTCCCACTAGGTTTTCTCTATTTCTCCATTTTATACAAATTTTATTGTGATTGGGTACCTCATCAGGCCTTGTTGCTGAGACCCAAGTTTGCTTTCAACATTGTTTCTAGATGCATTGTTTCTCTTCTTAAGGGGGGTGTTAAAGAAAAAAGGATAATTTCATTTCATTTATTAAATTACCTTTTCTCTCTTCTTAAGATTTTGCTATATGCATTTTGTAGCTTTCTCTATTTAATAATTATTTAATATCTTCCACCTTTAGGTTACCCTTTGTAACTTATTAGGTTACCCTTTTCGGGTTTTGATCTCATTTTATAAGGATTGATCTCTTTGTAATTATAATCTCTTCAATAAATTCTTCATCTAAATATACAATTTGCATGTTTTTCAAACTCTTCTTTTCTTTTTCTTCTTCATGACAGGTTTTCTACATGTAGGTATTCTTGGGCTTTGTGAATTTGATTTGCATATTTTCTCAAATCCTATAGTTTCATGTTGGGTTGCCCTTACACATGTGGGTGGATGTTGTTAATACTATTGTATATTTGATTAATAGAGGTTCCTCTACTCCTTTGGGTTGTGTTATTCTAGAGGAAGCATGAGCTGGTAAGAAGGTAAGTTATTCTTTTCTCAAAACCTTTAGTTGTGAAGCATTTGCTCACATAGATTCTAAAAATAGAACCAACCTAGAAGCTAAGTCAAAGAAATGTGTATTTTTTGGATATGACATTAATGAATTTGGTTATAGGCTTTGGGATTTTGAAAATCATAAAATTGTAAGAAGCGGAGATGTCATATTTAATGAGAAAGTGTTGTATAAAGATCTATTGCAGCAACATGAGAAGAAAGAAGATGATTATGTAGTGTTGGATGATATTCCAAAAGATGATGTTCCAACAACTCCTCATGATGTGCAACAACCGCAACAAAAAATGCCACACCCACCAATGATTGTTAGATGGCCAACAAGGCAAATAAGATCTCCAGAAAGATTTTCTCCCTCTTTGTATTCTATTTTACTAACAGATTGTGGTAAACCTAAATGCTATGATGAAGCTGTGTAGGTGGATACTTAGATTTAGTGGGAGTTTACAATGAAAGATGAAATGGACTCTTTGTTGAAAAATAAGACTTGGAATTTATAAAAATTGCCTATAGGTAAAAGGGCTTTACAAAATAAGTGGGTTTATAGGTTAAAAGAAGAGGATGGAGGTAAGAAAAGATTTAAATCTAGGTTAGTTGTAAAAGGATTTGCACAGAAAAAAGGAATTGAATTTGATGAGATATTTTCTCCTGTTTTTAAGATGACTTCTATCCGTATTGTTTTAAGTATTGTGGCTACTAAAGATTTTCATTTAGAGTAGCTTGATGTTAAAACAACCTTCCTTCATGGTGATTTGGATGAAGAGATATATATGGCTTAGCCATAGGGATTTGAGGTCAAAGGTAAGGAGAACTTAGTGTGCAAATTGAAGAAAAGTTTATATGGCTTGAAGCGAGCACCTCGACAATGGTATCTAAAATTTGATAGTTTTATGCATGAGCATGGATATAGAAGGTGCCATTTAGATCATTGTGTTTAATTTAAGAGGTTGGATGATGATAGCTACATTATTTTATGTTTATATGTTAATGATATGCTTGTAGCTAGGTTTAACATGGATCAAATTAAGGAGCTGAAATGCCAGTTAACACATGCATTTTCTATGAAGGATTTGGTGGCAGCAAAACAAATCCTTGGTATGAAGATTTGTAGAGATAGGAAGACAAGAAATTGACGCTATCTCAAGCTGATTATGTTGAGAAGGTGTTGCAGCATTTCTCTATGGAGAATGCTAAAGCTGTCAGTACACCTTTACCTGGTCATTTGAAGTTGACTAAGGAGATGTGTCCCAAGACACAAGAAGAGGAGGAGAAGATGTCAAAGGTACCCTATGCTTCAATTATAGGAAGCTTGATGTATGTTATGGTATGTACAAGGCTAGATATTGCACATGCAGTGGGAGTTGTTAGCAGGTATATGAGTCATCGAAGAATTGAGCATTGGAATGTAGTCAAATGGATTCTTAGATATTTGAGAGGAACATCCAATAAATTTTTACACTTTGGGGGCTCTACTACTAATTTATAGGGCTATGTTGACTTAGATTTGGCAGGGGATACTAATATGAGGTGGAGTACTACAAGTTATGTCCTTACTGTTGGTGGGGTAACCATGAGCTGGGTTTCTAGGTTACAAAAGGTTAATGCTTTATCCACTACAGAGGCCAAGTATGTTGCTACTACAGAGGAAACGAAGGAGATGATATGGCTTTAGTTCTTCTTGGAATAATTGGGACATCCTCAAAAGGATAATTATTTGTTTACAGATAGTCAGAGTACCATTCATCTTGCAAAGAATTCTACTCTACATTCAAAGAAAAAACACATATAGTTGCGGTACCATTTTATTCGATCAATTTTGAATGATGGATAGTTAAAGTTGGATAAGATACATAAGATGAAAATCCAATGAATATGTTTACAAAGGTAGTGACAATGGAGAAGCTGACTTCCTCTTCAACTTCGGTTGGTCTTCTAGACTAAATATGAATAAAATAATAATAGAGTCTAGGGTGGTTTGATCTAGTGGGAGCCTCATGGAGTAGTGACATAGCTACAAGATCAACCTCCAAGTGGGATATTGTTGTCTAGTGTGGAGTCTGATCAGTCCCCAAGTGGGAAATTGTTAGTTTGTGATGATTGATTAGGAGAGTACTATACTGTACATACTTCATAATTTTTTTGAGCCATGGCCGATGTTGTGGCTAACATATGGTTGACATGTTGTAACCCTAAAGTGGCATAAAATTACTTGTATAAAAGGGCTTAAGGTTAGGTGTCTTCAATGGTGGCGATGCAAAAATTGGTTCTTGTGGTGGTATTGAGTTGTAAGGGATTATAGATTGTAATCAGGTTGTAATCACTAGATTGTAATAATATCAAATTGGTTGTTTGGTGGACGTAGCCCAGGGATTGGTTGAACCACATTAAATCTTGGTGTCTTGTGTTCTTTTTTGTGTGATCTATTATTTTTTGATATTCTTTATATTTGCATGTAATTGTTATTTCTTTCCATGGTTTAATCCTAACACATAGTGCCTAAAGATCTAACTTCTTGAATAGATGAGACTCTAATAGCACAATAAAACAATAAAGTTCTAAGTAATTTACTTACCACATCCTCTTGCTCAAGAGTACCTCCAACACCTCAAATAGTAGTAACTGCATCTTTGATCCTTTGAATATATTGCTCAATGTTCTTATTCTATATCATCCTCATTTCATTGAAATTCCCTTTTAGATTGTCTACCTTATCCTTGTACACATCTGAGTCTCCTCCATAAAATCTCTCCAAAGTTTGCCACATATCATGAGCAGTCTCTAGGTCCTGGACATTAATGTATTATGCATTATACAAGGTGCTAGCTATGGCTTCCATAGTAGAAGTGCGTTTATGTTGTGCCTTCAACTGATCTGTATCTCAAGTTCCTACAGGGAAAATATATCTTGTAACTACATGATTCCAATAATTCTCACCCATACCTCCAAGATAGAATTTCATCTTACCACACCATACTGGGTAATTCTCCCTTCTGAACTTAGGACCTTCTATTCTCATCATCTTGGATCTTTCCCTCAATCTATTAAGCTTCACTGCAACAAAGGACCATAAATCTAATACCAAGTTTTATTCCCAAGGGATCAAATTAATGAGTAGAGGGGTGAATTAGTAATTAGTCAAGTAATCAAAATTTTAACCTTTTAAGACTTTATCTGATAAATAACTTAGTAGTAGCACATGAAAAAATTAATCTCATGAAAGCATCCAACAAATTGACACAAAGATTTGGGTATCACAAAATTATAACTTGGATCAAAACCAAAGTAGGGATTAACACCCAAAAATTATGTACTCTTTTGAAGTACACCTTGTTAAAAGCTTAACCCTATTAGGAGTTACAAAGACACCATTAGGTGCCACCTTGTTAGGGGATTTTCCTCTAGCCCTATTAGGAACTTTACTCTATTAGGGGTATAATTGTTAAATGAATTTAAACACTAGATAAAGTGTCACCCTATTGAAGGATTTACATGAAAGGACTTGGTAGGGTCTAGCCTATTAAGAGATTCCACTGTTTTAACCATTAGGGAACAACCAAAATAATGATATTTGTAACATCACTAGCTACCTCTTCTTGATCCACTAAATCTGAAACTAACTTCTTTATACACTTGATTTACTACTGGATGGATCACACCTTACACTTCTTCATCACTTGACTGTGATCAACAAAAAAATATTCATCCTTTACTTGTATCTACTGATCTTCCTAGTCCACTACCTTAATCAAACCTTAAATGTGTTACTAATATGAAATTCAAATATCCTTTTCAGATCCAACTACCATAAGACAATATCTTATGCCCTAAAACACATTACATGATTGCACCAACTGATTTATAGAAATTTGCACCAGATGTCAAACACATTTTGACCAACCACTTGATTCCTTTAGAATATTCTCCACACATTGTCCTTCAAATAATGTGATGCTAGACCATCACCTCTAGATGTTCATCCATGTCATTAGATCACCACTAACTCATTCAAAGTCACTTCAACCTTGTAATTGGCTGCCAATCATCAGCTGACTAACTTTAACCCATTCACCAAACCTGTCACAGCTTCACCAATCACCATTCCATCCTGGTACTACTTTACTTGTAGTGATAATGAGTTTCTATTGTAACCACATTAGCTTCATTTAATTCTTCACATAATCATATGATCACTCTATTCAACATGGAATTGGCAAACCAATGAAATCACTTATCACTTGTCACTAACTATTCTAGCACTTGCACTATTAATTCATTAATCAATATCTTTCTCTTCATCTTAGAAACAAAAATCACCACATGCAATTCAAGAGATATCCCCAATGCTCTCTTGATGATCACACCATTTAACCTTATTGCAACACTTTGCCCATCACAATTATGATCAACAACATTCTAGGAACACTAGGTGAATAGTTGACATCAACAACAATACAATAATTTATCACCATGCAATCAAACCTATATCATGACATTGCTAACATAACCAATCATCACACAATAAGTCATATTAGTTATTCCAACTACATGCAAATTAGAGAGAAATAATAAAAACTACACTTCTCACCTTTAAAAGAGTTTAGCTAAGGAAAGGAACATGTAAAACATCTTATGAACTTTGATTTGGTCATACACCTACAATTATTACTTTAGAATATTTGGAAGTAAATGTTATATCAAAAGAGATGATCAGGTAGGGAAACTTGATCCTTGAAGTGATGAAGGTATATTCCTTGGTTATTCTACTGAGTAAAGATTATAAATACTATAATCTTAGACTAAAGAAGATCATTGAAAGTGAAAATGTAAGAATTGATGAAATATTTTAGGTGCAAGAGAGAAGTTTTGAATATGATGCAGATAAAGAAGTTAATTGGGTGAGCACAAATTAGAGGCAAACTCAAAATAGCAATACAAAATATAAATAATTCTTTGAGATAGAGAATGGGAGAAGAGCCAAGAGAAGAGAAGAGATACCAAGGTATGTAACATTGAATCATCCGAATGAATAACTTATTGGAAATTCTAGTAGTGGATTAATGACTAGATTAAACCTAAAATTACTGATGAAACATGAAAAGATGAATCATGAGGTGATGCTAGGAAAGACAAGCTATAGAAGATTGAAAAGAATAACACATGGGAATCAATTCCTAGGCCTAAATACCATAATGTTATAGGAACTAAATGGGTATTAAGAAATAAGATGAATGCAAAAGAGAAGTGGTAAGGAACAAAGAAAGAGTGGTATGTAAATGCTATTCACAAGAAGGTACTCATTGAGCATACCATCATATGTATTATTGGGGTGATGGCCACTCCTTATGTACAATAATTGATCCAAGTATGCATCAATCTATTATAATCAAAGAAAATTTATTCATCTAGATGTGATGCTTGGTACTTCTTAGAGGGAGTGTCACATTGAGAAGAGTTATCCAAGATATCTTATTTCATTAGTTCATTGATAAGAGTGTTTTTTGGCACTTGATATTGCTTTTGTGTTGTAGATTGGCTTGATACAAAGTATCTATTTGATTAGAGGTACTGCATATCTTTTATTGATAGAGCTATATTATCATCAAAGGGGAAGAGATATTCCTAAGGGGGAGAGATTGTTGATACTTGAAATTATTTTGGAATCCTTTTTGTATTGATGTCAAAGGTGGAGAGAACCATGTGAAAAAACTTTCATCAAAGAAGGTAGGTGTATATGAAGTTGTAAGACTGTACATGTTGAGGATATTATCCTTTTTGTATTGATTTCAATGGTGGAGAGAACCATGTGAACAAACTTTCATCAAAGAAGGTAGGTGTATATGAAGTTGTAAGACTGTACATGTTGTACTTAAATACTTTTGGATTGATAGTTTTTCACCATATGTTGTCATCAATGCCAAAGGGGGATATTGTTGGAAGTATATGAGATTATTGTCCCACTTGGGGAGATTTTTGGTGTTGGTTTAATGATAGGTTTTGTCATTGATGGCAACATATATTTTTTTCGTTATAGACAAACTCATATTCTATATGTTGTAGGTCATTGAATAGTTTAGCGAAGACAATGATTGGAAAATTTGGATATGCAAGATTACAATTGTGTAGAACAACGAGTTTATACATTATGACAATATTTTCCATACTTTATTTGATATTCTAGTTGAGTTACAAAACTTTTAGTGAAGACTTGTAGCACACAAGTGAGAAGGAAAATACGCTAGAGGTAGTTGCAATATTTTGACTATAGCTTGATGGAGAGAAAAATATAATGTTGGCAAGCATACAAGATAACAGAAGACTCTTTGATGCATGTATTTTTGAATTAGTTGTCTAACTTTGAAAAGGTTGTTAATGTGTAACATGCTATATATTTTACTAATGGGCGATTGGACTACTATAGCATATTATTTATTATTGGCTAATATGAACTATGTATTTTATTATGTGGAAACCATCATTTAAGTATTTGATGATTTCTTTAGAAGGTGTGTATGCCTTAGCATGGTCATGTGTAGTTAATATGCATTGAGAAGCTCTAATAGGCTGAACTAATTAATTATTTGTAAAGGTTAAGGAAAGTTATTTTCCTCATTGTAAGATTGTATGGAATGATGATATTAATCCAAGCCTTGATGCTAGATTGTTAGAGAAGAGCTACGATGTTATCAGATGCTTTAAGAAGAGGTATGAGTGGAATCTATCATTCCTAGTGGACTTCAAAGGAACTGTATTGGAAAGTAAGTTGTAGATCAATTAGTTCATGCTTATTTGATTTTTTATCCTAAAAGATCTATCTTTCACTCTTATTAGAACATGTGGATAGTGGGCCCTTTTTTTTCTAATCAACTGCTAATAGGGTAGGACCTTCTAACAAGGGTTTGAGGTCTTGTAATAATGATCTATCTTATAATGGAGATAATTATACTAAATGGACTATATTTGATTCCTATCAGGGTCACATCCTTTAATGAGGAGCTTATATATTAGTATAATATCTTGTGGGTACCATTCCCACCAAGGATTTTCTCTCTAATCAAGGGATTTCCTAGAGATAAAAAATCAGTGTTATGGTCTATGGTTTCTTGTTATTGTACATTGTTATTCCTTTTGCTAGTGATCAGTTTTATAAGTTTTGAAATTAATTATATTTATGCACAAATGATCCCTGCATCTAATATCCTTGAGAGAAAAATCTATAGGCTTATGCTTCCTTAAGTTTAAATACTAAGGGTGTAGAGTCAATACCAACTATTATTTTACATGGTAATTTTGGTGAAGTCTCCATGCTTACACATGAAATGTATATCTTTATGGAAAGAGTCAATCTTCCTACACTTCTCATAATGAAGACCACCTACTAACCTATTGAAAAGGATTTTGAATGAATTGGAAAATATTGAAAAATGGACAAGTTGAGAGTACTCAAATAGTGAGATGATTTATTTGATAAAATGGATGAAGAGGATGATTCAAAATAATGAGAATTGTGTGGATGTGTTGCAAAAGATATACCATATTGTGAAGAAAAATGTGATGAGCCTATTAAATTTTTTGTTGAAGCTTTTAGCCTATCTAATCCTACCAATCAGGTTGAAAATTCCATTTCTATATACCAATGTGCCTGCTTATACACCATGTATCATGACTACACATAAAAAAAGCATAAATCATACAATATTATTCTTGGAGAATTCCCTATCAATTAAAAATCCTTTACACCTCCTTCCAATATTCTTCAATGTATTTACCAACTATCTCTTATATCCACTTATGATAATTTACCAATTCCATATTCTAATGCTCTACCCATTTTCACAATGTTACACCTCCTTTACAATTAAACATGTTCAAAACCAACCCATCCACTTAAGAAAACATAAATAACCCATCTCATATTGTTTCAACCTTGAAACAATAATTGGATTTCATTACCAAATCCAAATTCAACATTCGAACTAGTGACATTGCTAGCCCACTTTCTCAAGACATCATCCCTAACATTATCCTTAAAACATGGAAATTCCTCAATCATAGACATACAATGAAAAGTGTGATACCTTAACTTGTTTGAAACCATTTCAAACCTTGTATAGTGCCTTCTTAAGTGATCATATGCTCATGGATAATTTGTTTTAAAGAAATATGGAGATAAGGCCTCGTTATGGCGTTCTTGACTCCTTATTCCATTGACTTTTAAAAAAATTGGCTAATGCATTTATGCAAGAATTTCAAATTAATTGTAGTCCAACAATTACTTTGACTAATTTGATTTATTGCAAGCAAGGCGTTAAAGAGAAAGTGACTAATTTTATTTTAAATATAAATATTTGCATGCTCAAAAAAATGATCTTGTGCTTGATATTGAAATTGAAAGAATTTTTATTTCTAATTGCAAAGAGACATGAAAGACATGTTAATATTTTATTTCCATTTTACTTCCTTTACCTACTCATGTACAATGATTCACAATTATCAACTTTGCATGATCCAATTTGAATCATCCACATTGATGCCTCTAATTGATAAGAACAATCTTTCTTTGAAACAATCATTTTAAAAGTTCCAACATTGAAATAAAGGATACATCGAGATTAACATTTTTTTAAAATATTATTTTGATAAACTAGTTTTGTTGCAACATTAGGTGTGGCTCCTTTGTCACCAATTTTTAAACCTATGCATAATTTTACTCCCCTTTTTGAGTTTTTATATAATGTCATGCTTAAGTTATTAATGCTAATATTTTAGAACTTCTTCCTGTCAACCCTATTGACCCTTTTTTAAACCATTCCCAACTTATGATCCCAAAGCCTTTATTCAATATCAATGTCAAACTAGTCATGATATATAAAAGTGATATAGGTTGAAACATACTTCTAATTGTCAATCTTATTGATCTAGTATATATGGTGAATATAATTACTAAATACAATTTCCTTAGATGGACATTTTATCAAGAAAATTATAAGTTAAGATGTGATGATTAAGGTGCATGGTTGTTTTAGTTATCCTACCATAGGTTCTATTACCCTTCTCATTTAAGGTGGTAAGAAATGCTTGGATGTCAAAATTTTCATTATATCTACATCTAATCAATTCTAGGTGAGGCTAGATCATCCTTGGCTTACTTCCAAGCAAGATATTCCTTTTACCATACATAAGTGTTTGAAGTTCTCTCATAATGGAGAAATTATCATTGATCAATCACAATCTTTATAAACAATTAGAAAGTCATGGAAAATTCATCATTGACTTCTTGGCCTCAAATACCTCAACCATTACAACCTCAGCAAGACATTTTTTTTCCATCCTATAAAAAATTCAAAAATGATATGATATCAAAATTAAGAAAATCCAAGGATAATCTACCTCCTCATCTTGGAGAGGGACTTCATCCTAAACCAATTCCTCTTATATATGCTTTCATTGTACATCTTATATCCTATATATATTGAGCTTTTCAATGCATATATGCTGCCTTAATGATATTTCTCTCAGTAAGACATACACAATTGATTTAACATGGGGGAATACACTATGCTCTTATGCAAACATCACAATCAATTTGGCATTCATTTTCTTTTTTAGGTTGTTAGAAAACTATGCCTTTTGCCTTGTAATATTCTTTTAGTGGATTTTTTTTAAAATTTAATGTTTGTCTTGGTTATCCTTTCCACCATTTTCTAGAATTTTTTTTGCATAAAATTCCTTTCTTGTTTCCCTTTTCTCTATTTCTAAGACATTTTCTTGGATACAATAATTTTATTGGTTATCCTTTAGGTGAGTTGACTAGCATATAACAACTTGCTAAACTATTTGATTCTCCTTTGCATTGATTTATGTATATGACTAATAGAAAGATTAAAAATACTAGGCCAACATGCTCATGCCTTTGGTCTCTCTTTCTTTTCATGCATTAATTTGGTCCTCTTATTAGATTGTAAGGTCCTTAGTCGCTTTGGCGGGGGGGAATTTTTTGTCAATTTCTCTTTATTCAGGTCTATTTTCCTTCTAAACTAAGAGATAAGTATACTATCATAAATTGTACCCACATATAATTTATTTCTCACCTAGAGCTTATTTTAGTATTCTTGGCCTCCTATGCCCTGTTATGCTCATGGTGTCCGATTGAGAAATAATTTGAAGTATAAAAAATCTTGTGAAGTATTCCATAACCTTGTAAATTATAATGCCAATTATACATAGTTTGAGGGCATTTTTGTGCCTCTAACACTTTCAAAATTGAATTCATAAAATTTATTTGGTAACTCAACAACAAAAAACTTTAATATCTTCCAAACTAGACATGACCTTTGAAAGAAAATTTATCATCATACTTATCTAGTCAAACCAAACCTTTGGGAATGAATAGGGAAAATCCATGCTCAAATGTAAAATTCCTATAAATAGGAACCATATGTAAATGCAAATTTGAAGCACATTCTCCTAACAAACATCAACTTCATTAAAATTTTGACACAAAAATGGTATACAAAGGTATAAACATTTATTTTTCAAATATAGCCTCTATTGCATAGCATCAAACTTTCAATTCTATTTTAATTTATTTCAATTTCAAGATAATTCTTAAATTGATTTTTAACTTAGGCAAACCCCCATTCCAACAAAATCAATAATTTCTATATGTAGGTGACAAGTGGTGAAACCATCAACATAGATATAGATAAAGTATTAAAGAGCTACAAGATTCTATTTTGTAGGTTTGAAAAGGGTGGGACTAGTTTGATTTGCTTGATTGAGTCCTAAGACCTAGTTGCCTTTCTCGATTGAGTCCCATTGATTCTTCTCCAATTTTTTTACCTCAAGTTCACCTCTAACCATAATTTCTAGACTTTTTTGTGAAATCTACATAACTATTTTTATTTTTCCATATATGATGAAAATTATCATTGTCATATATTCCCCAAATTCTTGCCTTTCTCTTTCAAAATTATTCAAGCATATTGGACACCCAAAGAAGGACGATAGAATCCTCTTTGTACATGAAAAATCTTAAGACAAGTGAATCATTCTCCTTCCAATGTAAATGATAAATAAATCTATGGTTCCTAGTTTGCATGCATCGAACCTCATTTCACTGGACCTTACAATTATAAACATTTTTTGCATCAACATTATGAATCATACTATACTATCTATCATTAAGATGATTATAAAAAAAAGAAAATGACAAACTTATTTACTCATTACATAAACATAGAAGAATGAAGATGCATTAAATTACAAACTCATATACTATCTTCTTCACTCAACCCTTCTTGGTTAGTAATTTTCGGATAAAAATCAATATTAATTCACTCTCTTATTTTTCATGACACCTTTAGGCATCTACTGTATATAAAACTCTTTGAACATAATTTGGTGCTACTAATAACTGTGTCCATTTTCTCAGAGGCTACATGTCATTGGCTGCCAATTACTATATAATTACTGAGTTTTGATAATATATTTCTTCCATGTAAGGCTCACAAAAGCTTAATTGATCAACCACACTAGCAAGTATAGACAATCTTACTTTAGGAACTCACTATTGGATCTTACTCAACCCTTCTTGGTCAGATCTTCATTGTTTTACCGAATTGGAAATTTGTCTTCAATTAGGAACTTCATGAAATCGCCAAGATTGAAGGCAGACTATGGTAGGAGATTGGTATAGGACTACATTGGTAAAACTATGCCATCCTTAGAAAAGTTTGATAATGTTTTATTTGTTTATTATTGATTCAAGTTGTATTAGGGTCCATTAGTAGTATTTATAATCATTTTTAACACCATTTTGTAAGGCCTAGCTACCAATTGTATCTCATTGTTCCATGAAGTCCTCAAAAAGATCAAATCTGGTCAGCTATTCACATGTGGCTCAAAAAGTGCAAGGTTTGTGTAACTAACATTTTTTTTTGTCATTTTAAGTAGGTTTTTAGGGTGTTGGTATAGTTGGAAGGCATTTGCTAGGAAATTTGCAAAAGTAATGATAAAAATTGTAAATTTAAATTTTGACAAGTTTTCAAGCTATTAAGTAACATTTTGAAATCTAATAGCTAACTAATTGAAATGGTGACAAGAACCAAACTGTTAGCATGAATATAAAAAAATTAAGTCTCCAAAATTTTGTATTAGGAGTTGATGGTGGTGGACAAATATTTAAAGTTCTTGTTCAAATAAAATTCTAGTTTCTTACAATTTTTCTTATTTTTCCTTTGTTACAGTGGGTCGTAGGGTCCTGTTCAAATTCTTGACACCCTAAAAACACTAAATATTGATAGACCTTTTAGTTATCTTTCTAACACAATTGATTTGAGTTCTTTACGTTGAGTATTGTTCATTTTATGTGCAAAATACTACAGGCTACATGTCAAAGCTGAGACAATGCATTGAGGGAGAAAAATCGAGGTTCCAACCATTCCACCTACTATCTGATCACATGGTTTGGTGGATGGTAGGTTTCAATGTCTTCTTTTAGTTGATAGACTTGAAGGAACGAAGGAGGTCATTTGGAGGGTTTCTAATGACACCCTAGGCTGATTGTGTCATGTTTTGTGATATTGCTATCAGGATTCAATTGTGTAATTTTTTAGTCAAACTCATTGACCCATGTTTCATGAGTAGTGGTTCCCACAAACTCATCTCTCATGAGAATTAATGAAACACTAAGAAATCATTGGATCTAGGTGAAGTACCAGGGCTTCCTAAGAGGTCACCCATCCCAATTCTACTCAATCTTGAGTGCACTTGACCATAGAGTTTCCTCCATTGTTAAACCCATTCTACTTGCAACCCCATTTGTAAACCTTCCCAAAGTGTTGTGACATGTTTCCCAATCAAATTAAATTGATTGGTTAAGGATGATGCATTGGATTTTTCAAGGAGATTGGCTGGAAGAGTTGATAGAAGGTTATGGGAATAGAATGGTTGCCTTTGTGAACGGTGATGGATAATGGAGTAGGTTGGTTTATCTTGGTGAGATGCATTTGCATCAAAGTTGTATTAGAGCCCATCAATAGATCTCTTGTAGGTGGTTGGCAAAAGATTGCAAAATTTGTCGATAGTAAAAAGTGTATCAGGATGCATTCCATTAGTATTAGGATGTATGTTGTTGGTATCGGCCAAAATGAAACCACGACGTCATACCCCAAATACGAAATTGAACACTTCTAGGAATGCCTATCATAAGCCTCAATCATAGGATGCAAGACGCCCTCAAAATATTGGATATAGAAAAGTGGCATCCGGATAGCCCACTCCACCTTTGCCTTTCTGATGCTTTCTTTAACCAGGTGAGTATCCGAATTTTCATCCCACCATTTCCTATAGTCCCATCCATTCAGTCCTTCGAAAACTACAGTTTGTGGCATTGTCTGCATATCCGACTGATTCTGTACTTTTCCCCTCTACTTGCCCTTGTCCTTTCCACGTGGTCATGTCTGAGAAGGTCCTGCCTGCACATCTTGGTTCATGGCTGAATCCTGATCTAGTTGTTTTCTCCAAGCCCTCTTATTGGCTGATTGCATGCTATGCCTTTACGAATTTGCTAAAAATAAAACTGTTAGGTCAATTACTTGGCTGTACAGTTTGAAAAAAAAAAATTCCCTCCTGGCTTGTGTATGAATGCTATCCCTTTTACTCTTCCTCCTGTATGCCATACGACTTTCTTGCACCTTCACTAAAAATTTCATACGAAATCCTCTTTCTGAATGTTGTACCCCTCTCTAGAAGTAGTTTGTAGCTACTTGCAGATCTCCTTCCTTATATGTCTCCAGCCTGGGTACTTGGAATGATTCTACAACCTCAAACCCTTGCCTTCGTATGGAATTTTACCGCACAACACTCTCTTACTAATCTTTTGTCCTTGACAACCATACGATATATGCTATATAACACACAATCTCTCCCATTCACAATCCCATACAGTGATTGTATATACGCCTTGTAAAATTTTTTAGCACCTACACTGGTTCAAGTACCTATGTCAACTTCTGAGAGCCGTATGGTGGATATTATTTAACTTGGATGTATGCCGTATGACTACCAATGATGAGCCCCCTTAAGTGCTATACGTATCTGAAAACCAATGCTTCCTATCCAAACGAATGCTCAGTGGATACCTCCTAGCGAACGCTTAGTGAATGCCAATTGTTCTATAACACCTCAAAAGAAGTCCCTATGGTGATACATGTGCTTTAATCTCATGTTGTCAAAGAGAAGTCGTACGGCTCACTGTGCTGCTAGCTTCACTATCGTATGATGTGTATCCTTTGAATGCTTAAGAAACCTCCATGCAATGTCTTAGCCATACAGTATCAATTTGTACTCCCTGCTATGCCCATATGGTGACCAATGCCTCCAATGCTTCGAATGAATTTTTTTACAAAAGGAAAGTCGTACAGCTCTATGTTCCAACTCCAATCCATACAGTGATCCACTTAATCACTCCATCCCACACCAAGCCGTACAGTGGTGAGATGGTTGTATTATTCACATATGCCAAAGATGTTACATATAGATCATGATGATTACAATGATCCCAAAAGGGGTATTTATACATCCCGAGGAACCTTCTCAAAGGTATCCATCGGCCACATACAACATGCCGGCTACATAGTAAGAACCTTCCTGATACTGACATAGAACCTTCCCAATACTAACGACATACATCCTGATACACACCCTATCGGCCGATACTGACGACATACATCCTGATACTGATGAAATACATCTTGATACACTTTTTACTATCAACATCATCCCCCCCAAAAAGAAAAGTCATCTCCAGATGAGCACACAACAAAAACCCAACAACTAACTACATTATTCATAAAACACCAAAAATAGCATGGATTATACATCATGAACTAGAAGGCTGTGTCTCTGACTATGAAGATTGGTTGCATCGAAGTTGATACACTTGATCTGTCTGGACCTTCAAATCAGCTCTGATCTGAGAGTTCTCTTCCACTACTTCCTTCAGCATCAATGCAACCTCCTGACACTCAACTTCTTTCTAATCATGAGCCTTCTTCGCTGAGTCCTTCTGTTGAAGAGCTTCTACTAATCATTGCTCCACTGCTACTAGCTGTTGTTCAACTTGTTGCTTCCCTCATGCACTTTCCTCAAGCTGTGCTAACAACTCTGTCTGCTCTGCTTCCCACACACTTTGCTGGGTGGCAAGTCGATTAGCCATCTCCTCCTGAGCCTTCTTTTCCATCTCCCAAGCTTCCTACCTAGCCTCTATCTATCTTCTCTTTGTAAGCACCAACTCTACCAAGAACTTGCTCTGCTCTATGATGACAAAAAGGCTAGAATGAACATCCTCATCCTTCTCCTTCACTACTAGTAGAGGGTCTATCACCTGCACCCCTCCATCTACTTTCTCTGTTGCTACAATAGGTCTAGGTATGATCAACTAGTCAGACTTTCCACGACTGATATCCGCTATGACTTGGGGTCTAGGGGGCAACACCCCCAACTGGGTCGAGGGGCAGCGCTCCGAAACCCACAGAAAATTGCATGGAACACACTATTTTTGCAATTTCTTCTAATCCCACACTCTTTTTGGGAACCATAGATGTTTTCCCTTCCCTTTGGCATCATCCATTACTCATTCTGAAGTATTTCAATATGTCATCTTTTTATTTTTATTTTTAGAAAACCTCCTTTCTCTTCTAATTGCTTCCTTCTGCCCTTCTCTTCTGACTGCTTCGAACGTACGACACCAAGAGAAGCCACACTTTCGCTGATCCTTGACTGAAATGTTCGTACGAATATAAGGCTATCAGTAGAAGTCATACGGTTGTCCTTTGCCAAGATCGCTATACAGACACACCAAATATCCTCCCATAAACTTGTCATACGGACACCTCAGATATCCCAAATCTGTACGCTAACAACATGAAGCTAAACCTCCAAATGTCATATGGTGACACCTTCTGATGTTGAACAGTATCTTATCTTTCTATTGTATGATGTCTTATTTCATGCCGTACGATGTTCATTACTTAGGTCCAAAACGTCATACGGTCACTTACGGTGATACAGTGATCTAGTCATACAGTGATCACAAGCAACCTTCGTACTCCCTCTTGCATCTGTATGGTGTCCGCCTAGCCTCGAGACAAGTATTGGTGATGCAATAAATGTCGTATGGTATCAAGCCGTACGGTGCATTTAACCTGACTGCTATCTGTCGTACGAAAGGCTTTAGAAATGCCTCCAAAAACTATGAATTCCTTCATAACTGCCACCTCCAGGAACTATCTGAGTGTCGTACGCTGCCTTAGACAACTGGAGAACTCTATATTCCTTATTCCTTATGCCTCTTCACTTTTAAAAGTTCATATGGATAATGCCTATTGAAACACCCTTCATGTCATACAGTGGATATTAGTCATCTTGAAATTGTACGGTACCCATCAGTACGGTACAGGCATATACGACCATCGTACAATACTTTTTCTTCTCTTTATTTTGTTTTGTTTTATTTAGTGATCAAATTTGTCTTACATATGTGCAATATTTACATATATACAGTATTTACAGTTGTTCTTTTCTCAGTTTTCGTGCACGGAGGTGCGTTATTTCTTCTATGGTGGACTTTCGACCCATTCACTACATCGGCTACTTCCTTCCTGTTAAGCATCCATAATTTTATTGCTCTGTTATCGCCCATTTTAGGGATGTTATATGGCCCAACCCACTTTATTTTAAATCTACTTGGTCTAATCTAGTTTTGTCCGTCATATGTCAACACCAACTGTCGCAGTTGGAACTTGTTCAATTTCAAGTGTCTATTATGCCATGCTTTGCACCTATTCTATCACCTTTGTGGCCCCTTTTGCTTGCAATCGTCGCTCATCAAGTTTATTTAAGGTACATGATCTCTCCATCTGGTTTTCTATATCGCCCAGTTTGTTCTTGAAGCTCGGTACCATGGACTCCATCAGCTGCCCTTCTTGCTGTCAATAACACCTCCACTCCATACTACTACAAATTTTATCAAACCCTTCCTCTTTATTTCCTGTGTAGGCCGTATGATGTGTCTTCTGTGCTGCTGGCACCTCTCTATTATATCTGTGGTTTGATGTAACATTTTCTTTCTGCATAGTTGTATGGTGGGATCTTTCCTTTTTCTAGATTTGTACTATATGTTCTTCCCCTCAGCTTCAACCGTAACCATCTTTCCTTCTTCCACTTCTCTATATTCCTTCAGACATTCATTTTGCTCTTCTTTCTCACGTTCATCCACCTTTAACATATTCCAGCTTGGAAAGAGTTCATAGTCCTCTATTTTCCAGTGGTAAAGACTGTTGACAGAATCCAAATTGTCATCCGTCGATCCTCCTTCCAACCACAGGACTCCCTCCTATTTTGGTTCCATACATTGCCTCCCTTCATCTTCTTCTTCAGAATCTGATGACAGAGCTTCTTTCCCGAACATTTGAGTGTGTAGATCAATTACGTATTTCTGGCCTTTTCTTTCAAGTGATAAAGTATTTTTCTTCCAATCGTGTTTAACCTTGGCTTGTATCAGCCACCCCTAGCCCAGAATGGCATCGTATCCTTTCCACTTTAGCGGGATCATGACAAAATCCAACAGGAATGGTTGGGTTCCAATCATCATTGGTTGTGCTGTCAGGACTCTAAATGGTTTGATTCCATGTTGATCGGCTGTTAGCACCTGAAATATAGGTGGCCATAATGTCAGTTGTCCCAACCTTTTCCAGGTATCCTCTGGTAACACATTGACCCTAGACCCTCCGTCCACAATTGTGTCCATCAACACAGTCCCGAGAATTCCCATTTCAACAACTGTTAGATGGCATCCGAATGAAAGGGCTAATAGCATTGGACCTTTCGCTCTTGCGCCGCCTTCTTTCTCCCTTCCTTGTTCTACTAGTAGCTTAACAGTTGGAGCTATATTCGTGAGGGCCATATGGAGTTGAGGCATAGTGAGCAATAGATCATTTGTCCTGACAAGTACCTTAGTTTGTAATATTTGTTGTATGATGTTCTGTTCTGCACAGTTCCGTGTGGAGGTACTAGTAGTGTCCTTCAGGTGTATCTTCTCTACCTACATTGCTTTCTGGATCTCTTCCTGCGCTTCCTCTAGTCTCTTCTTTTCCTTCGTTGGATCAGGGTATACTTTCACTTGCTTCTTTGTGATGGCCAGAACCTCTTATTTGTCCATCCAGACGGTGATCAAATTTACTCCCGACTTCGGGCACTTAGCATCTTCATGATTGTTGGATCCGCATCATCTGCATAACAATTTTAGTGTGTTCGCCATTATGCACTCTCGAGAAAAGTGGCCCCACAAATTGCATGTGCAACATTGGACTATCGGTCAACCATTTGCATTGTACTGAATTTGACTCCTCCCACCATTATTGGTGTTGCTGCTGTTGCTGTTGTTGTTGTTGTTTAGATTGCATCGATTATTTTTGTAACCTCCCGACGTGGTACCTTTCGTACTGATGTTCTTGCTCCCTCCTAATGCAGATGCCTCTTGTGTCAGGAAAACTTGCTGTGGTGCTCTTGTTTTTAAGTTGAAATGGAATTCCTTTATTGAATGTTCCATAATCTAAAAAATTCACAAAATTGATCTTTTAGGTAGGATCCCTTCATATGGCCTTCTTTCTTGCACTCTGTGCACCATAGCTCATTGCCCTTAGTCTCCTTGTGCATGTTCTTGAACTCCTTCATCATCTGAATCATGTACTTTTGAAGGGCACGAATCTTCTTGTTGCCTTTTTCATCATCGGTGCTCTCCTCTTTTGAAGATGTGTCATCATCTGAATCAGACGAGCTACTCTTTTTCTTCTTCTTTTTCGTCTTCTGCTCACTATCCAGGTTTATTGCTTGGTTGTATGCTTCAGTGTATGACAATGGCGGCACGATCTTCATATTCATTCACAACTTCAGGTGTAGGTCTTCAATGAATCATCTTTTCTGCAACCCATCAGCCGACTTATTTTCCATTTTATTGATCAAGTCCTTCAACTTCCTAGCGTAGACTCAAACTGTTTCATGCTTCCCTTGTTTTGTGTTGTATATCTCTGCTAAAATTTTGTTGTCATTGTGGAGTAGTTGAAACTTGATAGTAAAATCCTTCTTAAGGTTGTCCCAAGTGGTTAAGTTCTGGGGATCTGCATCAGCGAATCAATCAATTGCAACACCCTGTAGGGTAGCCAGAAACTGTTAGACCCATTCGCTTATATTCGTTATGCCATTGGCCTTCCAAATTATTTTGCAGGTTTTATAATGTCAGATGGGATCAGCTGCTCCATCACCATCAAATTTAGGCAACTTCTCCTTTGGTCCCACCATCCTGACATCGACGCTTGGTATCCTGATGCTAACACTGTTTAGTGAAGAAAGGTCTCCGTTCAGTGAATCTGTCCCTTCTGGAAGTGTATTGTAGATGAAAAGTTCACTCCACACTCTTGCCCCCTCAACACTCAGAGCCGTGTGATTCAATTATCTTCCATCGGTGAATACAAATTCAAAAACTCCTCTCTTTCTTCTTCCACCAACTCCACCTGCTGTCGAGTCTCCTCCAACAATTCTTCCACGCTTCTGTGTCTGTCATCAATCTTATGGAACCTCCTTCTGCATTTGGCTTGCTGTGCCAAAATTAGATTTTCTTGTGTAGTACGTATTCCATCTTTTCCCTTTACCTTATTTCAATCTTTGTTAAGCTGATTTGGAATTCATCTTCATTCCTCCCTCCTTCCTAGTTCATAGGGAAATGACGCCAAATGTTTATCGTATTGGGTAAAAAAATCAACACACACAGACAGTAGATAAAAATAGTAGAACTCCTTGTATTATTCACATATGCCAAAGATGTTACATACAAATCATGATGATTAAAATGATCCCAAAAGGGGTATTTATACATCTCAAGGAACCTTCCCGAAGGTATCCGTCGGCCACATACAACATGTCAGCTACATAGTAAGAACCTTCCCGATGTCGACAACAAAATGAAGATTGGAAATTGAGGGGTCAAAATGTCCCCTAAGGGTGTTGGTATTGCTAGAGATTTGCAGGAGCTAAAAGAGAAGAATCCTAGGTTGTAGGAGTGACACAATGTTGGGTTGGCAAGGCTTGAAGTATTGGAATCAAATTAGAGAAGGAATGTTGATATAGGAGATGTAAGTACCGACGATGAAGAATAAGAGTTCTAACAAGTAGAAGATGAAGAGTTAGATCTTGAAGAACATAGGACGATTAGACTTCTCAAGGCAATTAAAGGTGACGAATACAAGGTAAGGATTGATTTACCTATGCATGGTGGGAGTCTAAATGATGAGGAATTGTTAAATTGGATTGCAACCATCGATGCTTATTTTAAAAGAAAAGATGTAATTGATGAGCAGAAGGTCAAGCTGGCAAACACCTAACTAAATGGGCATACACTTCTATGACAGGACCATGAACAAGCTAAGAGGAGAAAGAAGGAAAAAAAAAAAAACAATGTGCCTTGGAATAGGATTGTAGCAAACCTAAAAGGTAAATTTATTCCTAATGATTATGAAGTTCAATTATATAAGAGATTGCAATGATAATGACAAACATATTTATATGTCACTACATATACTAATGAGTTTTATAAGGTAAGTGTAAGAGTAAGTAGACAAGAAGGTAAGTTTGAGAATAATGTTAGGTACCTTTGTGGACTTAGAATCAATATGCAAGATGAAATGGTTGTTGCTAACCCAAGAACTATTGAAGAATGTTGTCATCAAGAAATAATGGTTCAAGAGGTTCCTAATGGTGTATCGGGAGGTTCCCGACGGTGTTTTAGGATGTTCTCGACGGTGCATTGGGAGGGTTCTATTAGTGTATCAGGATGTGTGCTGTCAAGTCGACATGTATCAAGATGTATCCAGAAGGTTCTATTATTACAGTTGGCATGTTGTATGTAGCTGACGGATACCTTGGAGAAGGTTCCTCAGACAGTATTTTTATTTCCCTTTAGGATCATTGTAATCATGAGTACCTCATGTAATATCTGGGCATATGCGAATAATAAAGTGTTTTGTTGTTCGAGGCCGCATTTTGCACATGTTCTCGCCTTGCCTATAGAAAAATCATTAAGAAGTTCTTCAAGTGTCTTGGCACCCTGTTGAAAGCCGTCAGGGAGTATTTGGAAGCTGTACTTTCAAGGGTTTCATTGGAAGGCACTACAGTAGGAAATACGTGGAAAATTTGGGAATCCATACGGCTGTACGACATGCACAGGAAACATACAAAGGGCATAATATGCAATCAGCCGGTAAGAGAGCTTGGAGGAAACACCTGAAATAGGATTCAGTCATGAATCAAGAGGTGCAGGCAGGACCCTCACAAGCACGGCCACGGGGAAAGGAGATAGGCAAGCATAGGGAAAAAGTATAGACTCAGCCGGATGTCCATACAACACCACAAACTATAGGGTTTGAAGGGCTGAATGGAGGAGACTATCGAAAATGGTGGGAAGAACATCTAGATACTCACCTAGTTAAAGCAAGCATCAGGAAAGCACAGGTTGAGTGGGCTATTCGGATGCCACTTTTTTGTATTAGAGACTTTGAGGGCGTTTTACGGCCGATGATTGAGGCTTATGACAGGCATTCTCAAAAATGCTCAATTCCTTATTTGGGGTATGACATAGTGGTATCCTTTCGGCCAATTGATTTTACGAGAGTCTTTGGTATACTAGGGGCGGTGCAAGGTGGAACCAAGATTGATGGCAGACCCAAACAAATGAGCAAGGAGACGAAGCTGTAGCTCATATGGATGGTGTGTAATGACAAAGTACAGAAGCACATCGATACTCTCATGGACGTGTCAAAGAAAAGAGGGCTGCGAAAGTCTGAGATTCATGAAGGACATTGGAAGTGTTTGATGGATGTGGTTAAAAGCAGGCTTACAGGATCCAACAGGGCATCTGACATTTCCTTCCCCTTGGTCAGTATGATGAATGGAATCATGAAAGGTAAGGTCTATGACTGGGCTTCATTGTTAGCTACGTGCATGGAGGAGTTCATGACCTTACATCACAAAATGTTTTATATGCCACATTACGCCATCGGACTCTTTTTGGATGCCACAGCTAGGATGATACCCCATGAGCAGCTAGAAGTTAAGTCAACTTTGATTATACCTGGCGAGCCTCCGGTAATGCAATGGAAGCATTTGGATACACCTCTAGGTCAGAAGAGCGGGGGCCAGAAGAGGACACGACAGGAGATGGAGGAATCAGGTAACACCGATAGTGGCTGTCAGGACACATCTAGCGATGAGGATGATGACTCTGAAGGTATGGAGGTTGAGCAGGAAGAGGAGGAAGAAGATGAGGAATGTAGCATTGTCTCAGTAGTCCCACTTCGCTTTTCGCGACCAGCTGCACCTGTGACTATCACTTCAGCTCCGATAATTTCAGCACCCCACATTCACACCATGGCAGATGTTCACATCCCAGGGTTTGGTCAGTTTCGGCGTCCAGTGGTAATGACCCCGGTTACTCTACATCCTGCATCATGAATAGTAATAGCACCTATGCAGCCAATAGTGTGCCAGCGGATAGAAGTACCTATAGCCACGAGTTCGTAGCTAGCCATTCAAGAACTGGCTCCCATACCTATACTAGAGAGTTTACCTCAGCCACTTCCTGTGAAGCCTGTGACAAAGGAAGGAGTCAGTGGGAGAGGTACGCAGGAGTAGGTTCGACTAGAAGTAATTGGGTCAGATGCAGTAGTCACTATAGCGGACACTCTGCTAAGTGAGGATCAGAGTGCTCCCTCCAGTATCCCTGAAGCGACACCCCAGGCTCCAGCAACAAGTTTAGCAAGTCGAGCGAGTGAGTACCTAAGGTGCTGACTACTTGCCCCTGTCGCCAGAGGTCATTCCATTCAGTCTCCCATGAGAGAGCTCACACCCTTGGAGGCCCATTGGTCCAACAGTGAGATAGTCGAGATACTGCCATCACCTGAAGGGGAGGATCAGAGTGTAGTGACAGCCAAGAAGGTGGCCACGGAAGTGCAAACGTTAGATCCTCTACCAACAAAGATGGAGGACATGGATATTCATTCTTGCCTGGCTATCATTGTAGAGCAAAGCAAGTCCATAGCATAAATGGTGCTGACCGAGCGAAGGAAGGCAGAATTTGGGTGGAAGGCTCGAGAGACAACAAAGAAGGCTTGGGAGGAGATGGATGACCAACTTACCACCCAGCACCTGGCATGGAAAGTGGAACGAACAATGCTGTTAGCACAGCTCGAGGAAAGTATGCGAGGGAAACAGCAGGCAGAACAACACGTAACCACAATGGAGCAGAAACTAGTAGCAACCGAGCAGCAGTTGGCAACAACACGTCAGGAGAAGGACTCAGCACAACAAGCTCACGATCAGAAGGAAGTTGAGTGTCAGGAGGTTGCGTTGATGCTGAAAGAAATAGTGGAAGAGAATTCACAGATCAGAGCTGATTTGCAGATATGGACAGAACAGGTGTACTAGCTTCGACGCAGCCGATCGTCACAGTCCGAGACTTAGCCTTCGGGTTGATGATGTATACCTCCATGCTGTTTTTGTTTTATGAATAATGTATATAGTGTGGGTTTTTTGTGGTCTCATTTTTGGGAGACAACTTTTTCTTTTTGGGGGGGATGATGTTGTTAGGAAATAATGGTTCAAGAGGTTCCTGACGGTGTATCGGGAGGTTCCCGACAGTGTTTCAGGATGTTCCCGACAGTGCATCGAGAGGGTTTTGTCAGTGTATCAAGATGTGTGCCGTTAGGCTGACATGTATCGAGATGTATCCAGAAGGTTCTATTATTACAATTGGCATGTTGTATGCGGCTGATGGATACCTTGGAGAACGTTCCTCAGACAGTATTTATATTTCCCTTCGGGATCATTGTAATCATGAGTACCTCATGTAATATCTGGGCATATGCGAATAATAAAGTGTTCTGTTGTTTGAGTTCGTGTGCACTATCTGTATGCAGTTCTTAACTAATCTATGCGGTAAATAAATGTTACCAACTAGCTATTAGGGTGGAGAAAAAGGTTTAAATAAGACTAGAAAAATATACTAAAACTAGAGGTAATGGTACAAGGGGAAGGGTATATTTTTTGCAAGATAAATAGATGAAAAACAAGACGATGCAAGAAATGAGCAGGACAAGGTGCTAATTTCAGAAGTTGAGGACAAAGGGGAGAGGAGTATCAAATGCATTTTGAGGGGTGTTACAATTATAGTGCGTATGGACACCCAACATTCAAGTGTCTATAGAAGCATAGGTCTACATTATGAGGTGGTGAAAGATGGAATGAAAGAAGGGTTCAAATAACACAAAAAGAAGCATGGAGTTCAAACTAGAAGAAAGAGAAGCATTGATGTTGAGAACATTGTTGTAGCCACCCAAGGATGAGAATATCATTTAGAGGAGCCTATGAAGAACTTCCTGCAAGCGTAAAGGTAAGGTGTGTAAAATTGTCATTAATTTAGGTTCACAAGATAAATGGTATTTAAAGAGATGATATATAATCTAAATCTAGAGAGAATACCCCATGAAGTCACATATATAACCTCTTGGGTCAGTGATAGTCAATCTCTTTTGGTACATGAAAAAGCATACACAAATTTTTAGATTGGTGAATATAAGGATAGGGTCTTATGTCATGTGATACTCATGGAATGTTGTCATTTTCTATTGGGGAGACCATGTAAATTTGATAGGAGAAAATATATGATGGTAGAAAGAGAAGGGTAAAAATCAAATTCTCATGTTCCGCAAGAGAGAAGACATACACTATGAACAAGTGAAGAAACTACAAAAACAAGGTTAGTTGATGATATAATAGCTAGAGTAATTATGTGTACATTTGTGGAAGATAGTCACAAAACAAACTGGGTTTTTAGGTATAGCAGGTCCAATCCAAGGAAGGTCTGCAAGTAACATAAAGATAAAACAATTGCAAGTGCCCAAGAACAACTATGGGTGTGAGCCTCATATGGCAATAAATTTTAATTCCATTCCATATAATACATGTCTTTATTCAAGTCTACCCTTTTGTTGCATGTGCCCAAGGAGTTCAAAGCCGTCATGGAGCAACGTGGTACTCCTGGAATGAGTTCTTCATTGGGGATAGTATGGTGCTAGAGCACCTTGGTAAAACGATGTCATCTTGATGCTTTGGAAATGTTTTCTTCGTTTCTTGTTGAGTGAAGTTGTAACAAAGTTCAAGGGATCATTAGTAGTATTTTTAATAATTTTTTAACACAATTTTGACTGGCCTTGTTGCCAATTGTGTCTCATTATTCCATGAAGTCTTAAGTAGGGTCAACTCTAGTCATCTATTCAAATATGGCCTCAAAAGTGTGAAATTGGTGTAAATGATATTTAGTAGTCATTCAAAGTAGGTTTGTAGGGTCTTGGTAGAATTAGAAGGCGTTTTCAAGGAAAGTGCAAAAGTTGCAATAAAATTGTAAAATTAATTTATTGACACTTGAAGGTTTTGCAAATAGGGTTGCAAGAAAAGTGGGATTAACCATGGAAGAAACTTCATAGATAAGCGTGCTTAAGTGAAAGTAGTACTAGGATGGGTGACCTCCTAGGAAGTCTAAGTGCTTCACCTTTGTGAACATCACTTAGATCTAATGAATGCTAAGTGTTCCATCCATTCTCATAAGAGATGGGTTCGTGTGATTCACTACTCATGAAACATGGCTCAATAAGGTTGACTAAAAAACTACACAGTTGAATCCTAATAGCAATATCAAAATTTGACTTGCTATGGAAAATATTCCCTACTTATCAATTGATAAGCTTAAGGGGATTTTTAATGAATAGATCATAAGACACAACACTTGGTAACAATTTTGCAAATCGGTTGCAAGCATAGTGGACTTAACAATGGATGAAACTCTAAAGTTAAGTGCACTCAAGTTGGAGTAGTATCAGGGTGTGTGACCTCTCGAGAAGTCTTGGTGCTTCACCTCTATGAGCATCACCTAGATCCAATGAGTTTTAAGTATTCCATTTATTCTCATGGGTTGGGTTCAATAGTTAAGCATTCAAGTTGGAGTAGTATTGTGATAGGTGACCCCTTGAGAAGTCTTAGTGCTTCACCTCTATGAACATCACCTAGATCCAATGAATGCTAAGTGCTTCATTCATTCTCATAAGAAATGGGTTTTCACAAATGAATTTGTAAGCAAAGTGGACGTAACCATGCAAGAAACTTTGTAGTTAAGCACAATCAAGCTAGAGTAGTACTGGTATGGGTAACCTCCCAAAAAGTCTCAATACTTCACCTTTGTGAGCATCGCTTAGATCCAATGAGTGCTAAATGTTCCAATCATTCTCATGAGAGATGGATTTGTGTAAACCACTACACATGAAACATGAGTAAAATAGTTTGGCTAAAAAAACTACACAGTTGAATTTGGATTGCAATGTCAAAATTTGACTTCTTGTGGGAAACATTTCCTACTTATCAATTGACGAGCTTAAGGGATTTTCTAATGAATCGTGCATAAGGCACAATACTTGGTGTACATTTTGCAAATGGGGTTGCAAGAAGAGTGGGTTTAATAATTGAGGAAACTTTGTAGTTAAGCACACTCAAGCTAGACTAGTATTCAGATGGGTGATCTCCTAAGAAATCTTGGCACTTCATCTTATGAGCATCACCTAGATCCAATGAGTGCTAAATGTTCCATTCATTCTCAAGAGGCATGTGTTCCAAAGTGATCCTCTCTGATTTCTAGATATGCTTTACAACTTCCAAAGGGGTATTCGTAGTTGTCCTTACTTTATCTTGGTTTTGCCTATGTTGGGAGATATGGCAAAAATCCTCTCCATTGGGCTAATAGGCCTAATTGGCTTAACTAAGGGAATGGTGTGGAACAATGAATTGGGTTTGTTTCAAAGGTGGATTTGAGTTATTTGGGATTATTTGGGGTTGTAAACATCCTAAGAATAGTGTTCTAATGGCTTGTTGGGTTTGGATCACTATCTTATCTTAAGATTGCATGATCTTAGAGCCTTCTCTAGAGTGCCTTCTCTCATTAGAATTGTGAATCTCTCCTTTTTGAATTAGAATTCAACTTATTTTTTGATTTATCTAAGGCAATTCTCTTCTCAAAAATTTTCCTGCGCTGAGTGCCAATGCTGGGTGTCGTCTGCTCACGGTGGGTTGGATTCCTTGTGCCCTGGTTGCCACTTGCCACTTGTTCCTATGATCGATTGGAGATCTCGTGCCCTGGCCGATGTGTTTGACTAGTGATCCAATGACAAAGATCCGTGCTTGTGCCCTACCATAGTGTGGCCAAGGTCTAGGCTACAGTGAACAGACAAGGAGCCCGCGTTTGGAGATGTTGTGACGTGATGCCGTGTGTAGGTTCTAGTTTGTGCTCCATTCCCTCTACAGGTTGAAGCTGCGGTAAGCCATTATACTTTGGAGGGGTCAATTTGCAAGCTGTTGGTGCTTTTTCTGGTTGAGTCCCAAGTGTTTAACAAAATACCTCTGCAAGTAGATTATCCACCGCAAGACAAGATTGTGTGTGAACTGTGTGACATAATGTCGAGTATAGTATCTGCTTTGGTTTATTAATATACGGGTTAATTTTGTCTATTACTGGATCTTATCGTGATTGCACAGGAAGTGTTTGACAAAATGTCAAACCTTTATTTGTATTGATTTTGGGTAGATTTAAACACAGAATAGCAGACCTTGGTTTGTCCACTTTGAACTCCCAATCTGACCCAATCACACTCCAACAACTACTTGACCGCATTAAGAAAATAGAGAGTGGCAATGCAACCCTAAAGGACATTGTCGTTGACGCATCTTCGCTCTCTCTTAAGCTTTGTGACAGAGTGGTCAAGTTAGAAGCTGACAACATCATATTGAGAGATCAGATTGGGAACCTGACGACAGAACTCACAAATCTCAAATAGTCAACTGAATCAAATATCAAACATTTCATAGATACCTTCATCTCCAAAACAATAATGCTGAAATCCAATATTGAGGCAGTTATAGAACAAGTTGTTGGATTGGATAAAATCAAGGATCAACATATCGAAATGGTTGCAGAAACAGAACAAAAGGTGAAATCATGGGCTTCACTTTGCATCAATACTGATAATACTACTACTCCGAGACTAAGCATAGACAAGATTGTTCAAGGTAAGATTGATGATGAGAGAGTGCGACGGGCACATGAGCTCAACTTGCACGTTCGGGGTCTTTCACCCATTTCTGACCCTGCTGATGTTGGGCATGCCTTTCTCTCTGAGCAACTTGGCATCTCGAGCATCACCTTGGATAGATGCTGGTTTGGTATGGGGGACATCCTTTTTATCATATTCTTCTCTTTTTTGGATAGGCTTCATGCCCTTAGAGCGAAGAGAAAGTTGTTCTCTCTCCCCTCTAAAATTTATTTGGATGAAGATCTTACTAAGGCACAAGTTGCAGAACTTAAACAGGCTCAGAGTATTGTGGTAGAGGCTAGATGTGCTAGAAAATGGGTTGCTATTCGAAATCTTAAGGCAGTGGTCCATGATTCTCCTCCTGCTAGTTGGGTAGAGAGGACAACCTCCAAATCGGTGTGACGGTTCTGACAGCAGTCTGACAAGAAGAGATCTTCTTCTCTTCTTGTCAACTGTTGGAATAGTAATGGCTCTTTATGGTCATTACCTAATCTTTTTCAGGATGTGGTGGGGTCTTCAGATATTTTGGCTGTTACTGAGACTCACGAGAGCCCTATGCATCCTCTTCCAGGTTATCATGGTTATCGGTGGTTGTCAGTGTGTAGGGATGAGGTTCAGACATCTGGTGGGGTCCGTGGGTTTGGGGGTGTTGCTTGTTTGGTTCGAGATGATATTTTCAGGGTTACGTTGGTTATTCACTCTGATGCCTTTGCCTGATTTATGTGGGTCCGAATTGGTCGACAGAAATATAGACAGAGAGATATTTTTATTGCTGTTTGTTATTTTCTTCCGACATCTTCTTCCTATGCTATTCATGACCCAGAGGATGGCGATCTCTATTTTGACCTTCAGGAGAGTATTTCGCAATTTGAGGCTTTAGGAGATATTGTTATTCTTGGTGATTTCAATGCTCGTACCAAGGATTGTCAGATCCCTTTACATGATCGTGGCTCTAATTCGAACTGCATTTATGAGTTAGATCTGATTAATATGGGCTTGCAGCGCACTTCAGAGGATGTTCTTGGGTCATTCTCTGTTTATGGTCATCACCTCCTCCAGCTTTGTGAGTCTTCTAGGTTGTTGATCTTGAATGGTTTATCCTTCCTTCTTGGATTGGACCTCTTTACCCGCTGGCCGCATAATGGTGGTGCGAGCGTTGTTGACTATGTCATTTCCTCTCCTTTCATTTCTTCCATTCGTAGTTTCACCATTTCATGTCTTTCGCTAGCCGATCATGCTCTTCTTAGCATTTCTACTTGCATTTCACCCCATCCTTCCTTGCCCTTTCTCTTCCTGACTAGTACTATCTCCCTTCCTACTCCCTTCCATTACCCTGAGAGTGATGATGAGCTCTTTACTTATCACCTTAGGCGTCTTTTGTCACCCGCTAGTTTTGATGACTCGTTGGCTACCTCAGACATGTTTGATTTGCTTGCCTCTGCCAAATGGGATTCTGCTCTCCTTTCTATTCCCCACCATTCCCTTCTCTCTTTCACAGCTAATCATCGGAATACCTATCCTATGAATAAATGGTTTGATGCCAACTGCAAAGCTTTCCATCGCTCTGTTTGTGTCACCTTTGAGGCTTAGTCTCCTACCTTTACCCATCTACGCATTTCTTATATGTGTTTTCTTCATCATAAGAAATGTTCCTTTGCCTCTTTTCAATGCAGAACCCTTTGCTCCATGCTTATCCAGAATCCCCAGATCTTCTGGCGTACCCTTTTCCCTCATTGCTCTCCTCCACTCTCGACTATCATTCTCTGACCTTCCATGTCAAGACGCTTTATGACATTCCTGGGTAGCCTCCTCTCTACTCCACTCCACCTCCCCACTGCCATTTGTTCACCTATTCTAGCATTATGGAGGCCATCAGATCTTTGAGATGTAGTAGAGTAGCTAATGAAGAGGGTTTTAAGGAAGAACTTTTCAAACTTGGTGCTTTAGTTCTTGGATCTTACCATCCTACACCCTTTAATAGAGTGGTTTGCACTGGATTTCCTGATTCTTGGTCTAGACATGTTGTTTACCCTATTCACAAGTCTGGGCCTGTTTCTAATCTAGGAAATTACAGAACTATTATGATTGGTCATAATTTTGCCAAACTTTATGCCACTGCTCTGAACACCATGTTATCCAGTGAGCTTGATAGATGGGGATGTAGGGTGAGAGGTCAAGCTAGCTTTTGAGGAAACTACCAGACTATGGATCATGTTTTTACACTGCCAGCTATCATTGAGGAGGCTAGACACCGCTTTCAAAAAGTTAATTGTTGTTTTGTGGACTTTCGTAAGGCTTTTGATTCTGTTCCTAGGTTGGCTTTATTTCAACGGCTTCAGGAGATTGGGATTTTAGATATGTTACAGACTACTATTTTGAGACTTTATGAGAAGGTTACTGGTAGGCTCAGAACTCCGGAGGGCTTTGCTAATCCGATTCAGAGCACCATTGGCATGAAGCAAGGTTGTCCTCTTTCCCCTACACTGTTTGGCTTGTATATTGATGAGTTGGAGGATTTCCTTATGAAATCGTCTCAACTAGGAGATGGGTGTTATTTACATCAATTTTTGATCTCTATTCTCCTCTTTGCTGATGATGTCGTTCTCTTGGCCTCTTCTCCCGATAGCTTACAGAGACTCCTTGATAGTCTTACTTCTTTCTATACTCAACTATAGCTTGTGGTCAATTTATTTAAGACACAAGTTATGGTCTTTAACTGTTTAAAGACCTCTCATCTCCATTTCTTCTTCTAGGGGAAGGAGGTTGAGATTACTCCCTCTTACATGTATCTTGGTGTGAAGTTCTCTGGACCACGTTTCAGTTTGAGACCTGCTCTTCATTCCAAAGTCAATAAGGGTATGGTGTCACAGATTCACCCCTCACAGCATTGTTTTAGCAGATATTGGTGCTCATCCTCTCAAACTTGCTGTTATTTTTGACTTGATTTGGTTTCTTCATCGGCTTCGTGGTTTTATGGAGACTGGTGCTGATTGACATAGATACTCTTTTTTGGCATATTGTTCTTCGGTGGAGATTATGAGATCTGACACTTCTGCTAGATCAAGATACTGGTATGCTCAAGCCACCTCTTTGTTGGGTTTGATCAGGATTGAGATTGATCGTCTTCCTCCCTATCAGTTTTCACTGGATGCCCCAGCTCATCTTCTTCCCTCTCGTCAGGAGTTAAATGAGCATGTCAGACATGATATCTATAGGCAGTACATTACCACTACTTGGTGTCATCCCCTGGGTTATTTGCGACCTAAGATGGCCTTCTATGCTGAGCATTTTCTTGTTATTCAGGATGGTATTGTTGTTTGCCTTGCCTATCTTTACCGGCGTTGGAATCATGCATTACGGTTCTCTTTGGGCTCTTTTAGGGTTGGTTCTCATCGTCTCAGGGCTCATACTGATCACCATATGGATCAGGCAGATCGATTATGCCAGTTATGCACTCTGATGGAGGTTGAGACTGAGACTCACTTCACATTTCGTTGTCCTCATTACTATGAGATCAGAGGGAGATTCTATTGCCTTTTTAGAGTCTGTTCTTCTCTATCGATGTTCTTCAGTTATATTGATCAGCGATGTTTAACACTTTATCTTTAGGAGGCCACCCATCTTCGAGAGAATACCTTGCAGTCCTTTCATCAGAGACAGACTTCTCATTAGCTCATTACCACCTTTTTCTCTCCCTTGTCTCCTCGGTGGGGTTTGAAAAGGCCTTCCACTACTTCACATTCCAGATCTATCAGACATTGTACCAGCACTAATACATTAGGGGTCAATTTGAGATGTTAATTTGTGACGGCAAGAGAAGGTAATGTGGTTTTGGCTTTTTTTTTCCAATTTTAGCCCGATGGCGTCGCAATTGTGACATCAGGTGTCGCAATTGCGACGCCAGCGGGATATAAGAGAAAAAAAAAGAAAAAACCCTCATTTGAATGAAATTGCGTGACACAGCTAGGTTCTTATGAAAGGAAAGGTGGATGCGCGGGAGAAGCGAACTTGAGGCATTCAGAGGGTTGGGCGGAGACGCGCATCGGCAAGGTGCAAGACAAATAAACCCATTATTTTTCAGAGACGCGCATCGACAGAGACGTTCTCCATGTTTTTCAGTGTTTCCATGTCTTAGTCGCTTAATATCATATTTCTTTTGCCTACTCTTTTGCTATTATTTTTGTGTTCAATGTATGGCTTTCCAAAAGGTTTCAGGGCCCCTTGAAAACATATTTTACCCATAAAATCAAAAACTTTCATTTCCTCGTCCTCTTTATTATGGAAATTGCTAGCCTCAAAGAATGGAGAGGGAATCTCCTTCAATAGGAAGGCCTTTCATTCTTTAGCCTCACATTTCTGTGAACCTATATTAAGAGGCTTCCACAATCATTTTAGTGTGGATCACTTGGCAAAAGGTTACCACAACTCATTCAAAGCGACCTCCTATGGTGTTCATTATTCTTGCCCGCCCTAAATTACTTTTGGACACTCCATTAATATTGAGCTTGTAAAAGCCTAAGGGAGGTGGGTCCTAGTTTGTATATTTGCAAAAGGAAAAATAATGCTATGGGCAATAGAAAGGGATGTCATGCTATTGGCCCTTGGAGAAATGGGATCTAATTATTTTGAGTAATTAGTAGTTACTTTACAGATTTACAGATTCCCAACATCATTGTCTCAGTCAAAGGGAGAAAGAAAATGTCTTTTCCAAAAAATATATGTAAGAAACTTGCAGTTTGAATAAAATTGTTAATTTTAATTTTTATACTCAAAAACCAAAACGTGTCTCATAGCCTTTAAAGCAATATGGAAAATCCATAAACAAGATAACATGGCATTATTAAGATATTATTCAAACTGTACAATGTTACAAACACCTCAACCTAGCACTGACTTGAATAGACAAATTTTGTCACTATTTTTAATATGACAAACTATTGCTCTCTTCCCTCAGTCATGAATATTGTTGATTCTGACACTTTGCACTTCAATATTTCAGTGTGTCATCACCATTCATTATTGCTTTCACGTGCTACTAATTTCAGGCTGTAGAAAAGTGCCATCACATCTCAATATATTGCCATGAACTTCGGTGTGCAAGTTAAAAATTAGACCTGTACAGGAAGCCCTCTAATTGCCGACATTTAAGATGCAATCATACAATAATATCCACCACACAGCTTCTCTTAAAACATGAATCTGCATGTCAGTTAAAGTATATATTCTGCAGAATTGATATCTAATGAGATATATCAGACCTACGAGATTATACCAATAACGAATTTTGAAAATAATAATTGAGAATTTTTCATTCCAAGAAGACCTACATTATGTAAAAAGCTACATGACATCAGGCATACAACAGATTTAAACATCAAATACTTACAGAATGACATACAACATATTTAAACATCAAATACTTACAGAATGGCCTCAACCAAGAGACAATCTTCCAACTCAGACCCCAAATGAAATTTTCATTTCAATGTGGGACTGTATGGAATGGGACATGGAGCTACAGTAAGATCGAGTAATCGATCAATAATTTCATTAACTACTTCTAGGCACATGTTAAGCATTTTTTTCTCTATTCGTACCAACCGTGTTGCCACCTACCTTTTGGGGTCCGTACTTGGGTATGCAAGCTGATGCAGTGCAAATATGTTGTAAAAAATCACTTTGAAAAATATGTTGGTTGAAAAATTATAAGGATATAGTTATCCCCAACATGAAGGGAACAAATTCTTACCACTCTTTCATCTTCACTAGTAGTTGATGGATAGCCTGCAAGTCATTCTCTGAAGTAACTAGATAACTGATCTAGAACTGCTCTTTCTGTACATGGACTCATCTGCACTCATATTCTAATTGGTTAAATTGACTTTTAATAATAAAGGCAATATATAACCAGTAAGAATAATGAAACACATAAATTACCAATACAACGAGGTATGAACAAAGAGGTGGGTGATAACAAAGAGCTCATCAATTTTCATTGTGTTATCTTCTGGCTACAAGTCTACACCATTCTTCACTATTTTTTATTTATACCTAATACAATTTTATTTTTCAAAATGTTTATCACTGCCACAGTTTTTGACAGTTGGCTTCTTTGTATTAATGCCTATAAGGAGCCATTGGATATTGGAAGATAAAGGTTATAAATCTCAAGTAGTTTGTCTGTGAGATTTCTTTTGGATTTGGCTGTGTTACATGAAATGCTGAAGTAAGATGCACTATGCTGAAATCCTCACACATTTTCTTGGACTTACGCAGGAACTATGCTGCCCTGCAGCTCTTGTTAAACATGTTATCAACTTGAATTTTCTATTAAAGGCTCTCATGCTGAATTGAAAGCCAGGTAAAGAAAAAGAGATTATACACTATTTTGTTGGTACCCTATGCAGCACAACAAAGTTCTTCTTACTATAAGAAAATTTTCTTTTCTTTTGTTTCATTGCAGATCTTCTGCTTGCACGGAGGTCTCTCCCCATCATTGGAAACACTTGATAACATTCGAGCTTTGGATCGCATACAGGAAGTGCATCTATACACATAAGTATAAACTTCTTCTTTTCTCGCAACACATATAACAACAATTTTAAGTGCTTGCAAGGTATATACTTATGAATAAATATTACATCCTGATTTAAATGTATGAAAACAATTTTCATTCCTTTTAAGCTTCATTCATCTCGAGGTGAAATTCACAAACTCAAGAATAGTGGCTTTTTTTCTTCAGGATACCTTTAGGGGAAGAGTATGTGAATGCCCCCTCGTGTCTGGAGTCCAGTTTAGAGGAGATGGCTATTTACACTGCTAAGGTTTGTTGAATCTAATTCTGAATAACATTGCATGCTATTGTTTAATCTAATCTAATGTATATTTTAACTAGACTTGTAGCTTATATGTTTTGAAATTTTTGTTAGGCCTTGTAGTTTGTATAATTTCATTGCTGGAGAGCTTCTACAACTAAGCAAGAAGGCCGTTGCACGAGTTATAGCCGCGCGCTCGGGTATGAAAATTGTTTTTTTTAATTCTAATGTATATTTTAACTAGACTTTTAGCTTATATGTTTTGAAATTGCTTTTAGTGGCTTAATGTTCTAAGGTCTCTTGAAATAAGACCTTCAAGCGGTTGGTCAAAGTTTTACAAATAATCTTAGGAATAAAGTCAAAGAAAGTATTTTTAAAATATTAAAGTATTTAGCTAGGTCTAAGAAGATTTGTGTACTTTCGACAATTTTTCTTAGTTTGTGAAAGTTGTAGACTGAAGTTTTCATAGCCCGATTTCTGCTTCCTGCAAAGAACGATCACGTCAGATAATATAAGTGAAGAACAAAACAGGGAGACAATCGCTAGATTGTGGTCTAACTTGAAAAGAAAAGGTGATGGAAAATGTTATTGTCCTTGCAATATTTGTAAGGGCTTAAACCGTAGAAGACTGCTAATCAAAACAGTTAAGAGACATTGTAGGGAGAATGGTCACATTGAAGGGGGGCATGACTATCATCCACTGGTAAGTCGTTCATTATATCATTTTAACAATTTATATATATACATATGAAATCACTTGATGATGAGTTGATGATCATGGTTTATTTATGTTAATCAATTTTATATAGGTTGATCTTCCCAGGGAAGTACATGATATGAACCACAACAATCCGAAGAATATGGTTTTTGAAGTGGAGGAACATGGAGGTGCAAATATCCAAGGTGAAGATAATGATCCCATGGAAGATGACAATCATGCGCCAGAAAACATAATTGAAGAGGATGGTATAAATACATTGATCCATGACACATCTAGTCCAAGTGTATCTGATCATGATGATGATCCTAGCCTCGATGTACCTCTACTTTAGAAGGCATACGAGCCCCTATACAAAGACTCCCAAACAACTCTTCTCTCTACTGTATTTTTGTTGTTGAACTTGAAGGTTATGAATGGTTTATCCAACATAACAATGTCATGTATGTTAAGGTATGTCATAATGTCTTTATAGTTAACAAAGGGTGAATAATGTACCACTAATATTGTTTATATTAACAACTTATATTTTTTGCTGTAGATTGATAGGCGAGTTTCTGTTACCATCATCAAATATTCTACCTCGCTCATATCGAGAATTAATTGTTGTTATGAAAGATATTGGAATGGAGTATGAAGCAATACATGCTTGTCCCAATGATCATATTATATATTATAAAGAACATGAATTTGCAACACAATGCCTGTATGTCATATGAGTAGATATCGAACAGATCGACTAACAAAAAAGGTGCCTCAAAAGGTTCTTCATTACATCCCCATTATTCCACGGATGCAACAATTATTCAGGTGTAGTAGCTTGGCTCAATTTATGGATTATCATGCATGCAATAGAAGTCGAGATGACATTATTCGAATCCCTGCGAATGGTTTGGCATTTATGCACATAGAGAAAAAGTGGCAACACTTCAAAGAAGAACCTCATAATCTCAGGCTTTCATTGGCAGCGGACGGTGTCAATCCATTTGGAGAGATGAGATCTGTTTACTCGGTGTGGCCTGTTTTTGTTATCAACAATAACATTCCTCCGTGGATGTCAATAAAGAGGGAGCACATTATGTTGGCAATGATTGTTCCAAGTATCTTATCATTTGATAGTTATTAATTTACATGTACTTACAAATCTTGCAGTAAAACGGTCACAATAATTATGTAATGTTACTGTTCATTCAAGTAGGTAAATATCAAGTAAAAGATATGAATGTATATATTGAGCCTCTTATCGACGAGTTGGTGGAGTTATGGAACGGTGTCACTATGTATGATGTGTCTAGACCAATAGGACAAAGACAATTTCAATTCCATGCAATACTTGCATGGACAATACATGATGCCCCAGGGCTAACACATTTTTGTGGTATGTTATAGTGAATTCAAGTTGCGCACAATAATTCTAATTATAAAAATCAACATATTTAATAATCCAATTACATCATTATCTTGTAGGTCTTCAAATAAAGAGAAAATTTGCATGTCCAGTTTGTGGTCCAAAGATGAAATCTTGTCATTCAAAAAGTTTAGGAAAGCAGGTGTTTGATGAGTGTAGACACTTCCTCCATAGGAATCATAAGTATCAAAGTACGGAAAAAATTCTTTTCAATGGGAAAGAAGAGACTACATCAAAGCCACGAAGAATGACACCTCACCTATGGAAGTTGGAATATAATAGAATTAATCGTCGAGGTAATGCCGTTCCACCTAATGGTTTATGTTGGTAATTTATATATTTCTATTGTGATTTTTGTTGACTAATTGTGTAATTGATGATCGTGAAGGTCGTCAAGGCAATACTGACAACCTTCCAAAGGGACTAAAAAGCTATCCCAGACAATTTAGTAGGTTGCCCTACTACGAGCACTTACAAATTATGCATTTGTTTGATACTATGCATCTTGGAAAGAATATAACAGAGACATTGTGGAAAATATTGGATGGAAGGCGTGACAAAGAAAAAATTGTCAAAATTTGTAATGACATACATGAATCCAATCATGCATTGAAAAATTTCATTCACTCAAATAGCAACAGAGATCAGATTAATATAAGTGCCCTTCCATGGTTATTAACGGAGCAGCAAAGTGATGCCATAAAAGAAGTCATACGAAAAATTCGATTTCCCACAGGATTTGCTGCGAACATAAACAATCTCATATCAAAAAATAGTGAATTTGGGCCAGGGCTCAAAACGCATGATTGGCATACTTTCGTCAAGGTAACTTATGTTCTTCTGTATTTACAATATATTCATAAACTACGTGTACTGTTCGTTATGTTATGTTAGAAAACAATGAAATGATTGGTTTATAATTAGTGCAGTACATGCTTCCTCTATCTCTCCCAGAGAACTTCAACAATAACATCAAACAAGTGATATACGATCTTGGAAAATATATGAGGTAAGCAGTAATATCTGTTCAATTTGTTGTATATATTTATTATATTCGCGATTTGTTTTTCTTGCTATGTAATCTATTGTATATTATTTTGTAAAGTCTCATAGCTATATATTTTTTGTGACTTGAATCTCTTAATGTAGGTGGTTGTCATCTAAAGAAATCCATAAAGAAGATATAAACTATTGGAAGAGAAGAATTCCTCATTTACTGTGTGAAATGCAAAAGTGCCTACCTCCAACTTTTTTCAATGCACATGAACACTACCTCATACACCTAGTTAAGGAGATTGAATTGTGTGGACCTGTACACACTAGGTCAATGTGGATGGTTGAGAGCCATTTGAAATCTTTGAAGGCTTTGGTTAGACAAAGAGCACATCCTGAGGGTTCTATGGTAGAGGGATATATGGTATACCAGACTATGGTGTACATTACTGAATATCTTCCTAAGTTTGCATCAAATATCCATGTAGATTGCATTTGGGATCTCGAGCCTTTTAAAAAATTAGAAGGGGAGTACTTGATGGGGAAAGGTACATTGAGGAAAGTGAGAGGTAATAAATTATAAGATGTTATTGTAATAAATTATTTCTTAATCTTCAAAATAAATCGGTTGTAAGTTGTTTTTTTTTTTTTGTACAGGTGCTCGAGAGTAGGATGCACTACATTTGTATATTGCAAACAATCTTGATTGGATGACGGTATGGATTGAATGATGTCAACATTCTGGTTGCACATTAACATGGGAAGGTGTATCTTCATTGGTTAAATAAGCTCATCGTAATGGAGATTCCAATGTTACGCAAAGGGAAATAGATTTAGCACGTGGTTCAAGAGATTTTCAGGTACGTACAAATTTATTAATCACCCGTATGTTTATCAACTCATGATACAATAATTTTGATATGTTTCACATATTATTGCAGGTTAAACACCACAAGGCTATGTTCTATAATGGTCAAAAATTTCGCGTCAAAGTGTTGGATGACACGAAGAAAACTTGTGATTCAGGAATAACTGCACTCTTTCAAGTGACTAATATTTCATCTAGAAACGACTTACATCCTCAAGAGTCTGAAAATCGATACTATGGCGTTTTGGATGAGATACTTGAGTGTGACTTTAGTTCCTTCAAATTAGTACTCTTCGTTGTCAAATGGTACAGGCTACGACTTAATCCAAATGATCCTGATAGAACTATTATTGAACATGATAATGGATTTACAATGGTTAATACAAGGTCGTTTGAGCCAGTTGGGGATGAGCCTTATGTTCTTCCAAGCCAATGTGAGCAGGTATTTTACTCAGAGGTTCCACATAAACCGGGTTGGTCATTTGTTGTTAGACATGAACCGAGAGGAAGGCCAATAAAGTATAATGCGATGGAAGAAGAAGATACTAAAGAAGTAGAAGATGATGTAGATGATGATCACGATCAACAGTTATTGGATGATGTTCCTGACACAAATTTTCATGAAGAAGAAGAAGAAGATGATGACGATGATGCTGCTACTGATGATGATGATGAAGATGATGTTGATGTTGATGTTGATTTTGATGTTGATGATGACGACGACGACGACGATGACAACGACAATGACGACGATGGCGAGGATGATGATGATGACGGTGATGATGATGACGAGGACGATGATGATGATGATGATGATGATGATGATGATGACGACGAGGATGATGATGATGGAATTTAGAGGTATGCCATCAATCCTTAATCTATTTAATATTCATTTCTTGATAGAAATATATTTGTCTTATATATATGGTTACATAGTTTATTCATTATCTATTTAAAAGCTACAAGTTTCAACTATAAATAGAATACTGCTAATCTAAATTAACTATTAATCTAAATTAATTAAATAAAACTATTTAAAACACATATTGATGCGTGAATGTATTGAGCCTTATTTTCTTTTAGCTCAAAAGCATTTGTAAGTGTTTAGTTTAGAAAAGGGAATTCATTAAATATCTATAAAAGGGAGTTGTACCTAGAATATCATAGGGAAAACATAATATAAGTGCTTACCCAATTTGTTGGTTAATAATTCTGCCTCCGTAGGTGATGCAGAGACCCTAGGTGGTCTTGCAATCATTCATAACAAGAGGGACTTCCATAGTGTTCTCACAACACCAACCAAGCATCTTCATAAGATCCCTCTCCTTGATCCAAGCCAACTCCATAACCTATCAGAGTGCACACAAAATCCTTATGCCACCTTAGGTTCTACATCTTTGGAATAATCTCATGAATGTCCCTCAATCCATCCAATAGATTCATCCAAGCAATCTAATCAACAAATTATCAAATGCTCACAATGCCTCAATAGGTGCCAAACTTGACTTCACCTTAACTAGGTGTTTCCTCCACCTCCACACACATCAAACAACTTCAAATAGCATGTCCCCAAGGTGACTAAGCCCTCAACTCATCAGCTGATACAAAAACCCAGTTTTAGCCCTTCACTAGGCCTACTTCCCTAGTAGGCTTATAATGTGAGCCTGATTTAAGTGTTTTATTGTGTACCTTTTAATGTTTTTAAATTTTATGTGATGCTAATGATGGATGTGATTATGATTATGATGTGATTATGCTCACGATAATTGAATTACATTTGCAGGAAACTGAACCCCTTTCAGGAGCATCCCGCACAGTCTCATGGATCGACAGGTATAAGTCAATACTCCTTATAGACAGTCTATTTAATACACTTATCAATAGTAAGATTGATGTCTTCTAAGATCTCTCCCATTTGCAGGTACCAGCGAATAGGTATTTGTTAGAAGTGTCTTCCTTGAGTGAGGGAAATATAGGAATAGAAGAGGAAAGCGAGACATGCAGTTTATCTAGAATAGAGAGATTAACTAGAGGTCAAAGGACTAGAAAGAAATTCAATAAACGCATGAAATTTTTCCTTGCTCAAGGGGGGTCATGTTCTTATGATGATGAGACAGAAGGCGACATCGAGGTGCCCTTGAGGTACCAACATCTACAAAAACATTGGGTGCCCAAGGAACTTCCTCCAATAAACACTGATTTTTGTGTTAACAAGAGGATATATCGCATAGCACCATCATCACTACATGGTTTGGGCCTATTTTCTATGGACGGCATAAAGGTGTCTTACAACAAAGTTTCTGAATTGATGGAGTATGTTGGACCATGTTACGATTACAAAAGTTGGATGCATATTTTTAAATATAAAAAAAGTATGCGTAGGTATGCCCTCTCGGCAAATTATATACAACAGCAAGACAATAATCAAAGTAAAAGTGTGGCTATATACACTGATGGAAGGCCAAAAGCAACAGGGAATATTTGCGGGTTTTATAAATAGTACACAACCTGGGTCAACTATAAAGCAACCCAATTGCATATTTGAGGCGCACGAGGGAAATCATGTATTCATCTGTGCGATAAAATCAATACGTGCAGGGGAAGAGCTTCTTATTGATTACAATTTGAACCGCATAGATACAAACAAGGCTACTATCATGGGGGTGGTACATACTATTAAACCAACTTCTAATCAATGACTCCAACATACCATTTAGTCAATAAATTTTTCGCTAACATTTTTATACTTGATCTTTGACACAGGGGCACAATATGGAGCAACCTCCTGGAGGGGATGCTGGCGATGTTCCCGACTCATCTACACACGAGCAGGTAAAACTCATTGTAATTGTGCAAACTAGATAGAAGCAAAATGTTATTTTTTTAATGTTGTTTTCTTCATTGTTTTGGAGTAATTTTGATAATACTAATACTATTGTTGTCACAGAGGGCCAGTGGTCGGAGGGAGGGAAAGGAACCTGCAGTCCCTGATCAGCAACCCCCCCCCCCCCTGAGGAGGACCCTTTTTATATTGATTTAGCAGACACCGATGACCCGATCGGTTCGACTAAAAAGTTGCTAAAGAAAATTGGCAGAGAAATTTTACGTTTGGCAACCATAAAGCCTACTACTCAGGAAATAAGAGAAAGGGGAGCTGAATTGATGCACACCTTTGAAACCTTAAAAGTAAGTATTAATGAAATTTTTAATTATAACAAGAGTTCAATAATGGTTTTTATGTTATGCTCTTTTATGGCATTAATTAAAATATGGATGCGTTGTCTTTACAGAGGTTTTTGCGTGATTTCGAGCCCCGTTCCCATGATGAGGGTGCTGCAAGTGGTTCAGGTAGATCGCATGTTTCATTCCCCACTTCTGTTTTCCACTGAATATATATAGGAATGATCATAATCATTGACAATACATGCTCGAACAATCCTTTTTTTAATGCTCTAACAATCTTGTCCATGCTAGTCTACGCGTTCTATATTTATGCATGCTTTAACAATTTTATTCTTCAGCTTCACATCAATTGAATCCTATGATGATGCCGCCTCCATCCAGGACAACCACAAATCTCTTTTTGACTGCTGAGTCAGCAACACGCAGCTTACAGGCATCGACTGTTGCACCATCTGCTGGTACACAAATCCCTCTTTTTCTCTCTTATGACAGCAACAAACAGTTTTTTTTTTACAACTTTTTAACATCAATTATCATTTGTTCTTTTATACTTCGTGACAAAGACTTATGAAACTTATGAAACTTTTTGCAAAAGGAGCTGTATCATCATTTCTTGGATGTTCCTATGTTCCTAGTACGGGAACGGTGAAGGATGTCACATTGATCATCAGCGACGATGAAGGCATTCCATTAAAAGTAGCCAAAGTTCTAGGTACTTTAAAGTTATTATTATTCTATAGTGATACAATAGTAATTTAATTTTTGATCACTCTTCATCGACTAATGATCCCATGATTGTTTTGTAGGGAATGATCTTTTTTGGAGAAAACTTGGTGATGAGTGTTTGCGAATATTCGGGCCCACCATGCGTACCTGGTGGAACATCATATCCTAACTAAAACCCCAAACCACTATTTTGATTTCATATCATTGCTATAATAGTTTTCCTTTTCATCCATTTCTTGAACTATATATATTAAAGGTAGCTTCACTTCATTTATGAGTCTAACATTTTTTTTTACTTAAAAGGTGGAATAACCAACGCAAACCGTTGAAGGATGATCTTATAGAGAGCATGACCCAACTCTTTGGACCTCATGCATTCGAGAGAAACAAGCTCCTTGAAAAAGCTGGTTTATGTTTGAAGTATATTAGGGACTAGTACAGAAAAAATTTACGGGATAACCCCAGGTACGAGCATCCACCCTATGTTCCTGAGGCTGAGTGGCAAGCTCTGATTTTGGATGGAAAGTATAAAGCTGACAAGAAAAATAATATTACAGCAGTGGAGAGTATAGCAAGGTATGTGATACTGTTGAGAATCTAATTATGTACTAATTAACCTCTATATTTATACTATCTAACATATTTCAAACTTTTCATAGATTGCCTAACACATCAAAGGCAACAAAGGCAAGACTAGAAAAGCACGGGACACACAAGCTCGGCTCTGGTGGTTTTTTGAAACTTCAAGCAGGAGTTGTAAGTATTAGTAAATGAAAAATTGTATCAAATTTTTTATATAATGTGATGGGAAATGCTAGGACTCCCTTATTTAGCTCATCAATTATAAATAGGTCAATAGAATATAATAACAGTAGTGGATTTTCATATTCAATATAAACAATTCAACAATTGAAGTCAGACTCTGCAATCTAGATTAGTGAAGATTCCTTCATTTACTAATATGACATTATTTACAGCTACAAGAGCAACAAAGCGACCAATATAACCAGTGGCTCCAATCACTAATATTTTACTTTTCTCTTCGTTCACAAAATCCTCATATGAAGAAATCTCACAAATGGAGGCCATGGTTGAGACTGAATTTTCCTCCAATAGTTGAGAATAAAGGTAGTGATTGAAAGAATGAGGGAATGCAGCAGCACTTGCAGCCATTTTTATTTCCAAAGAGCTGAACTAACTCTTACCCAACTAAAGAATTTGGAGAAAATATGTTGGTACAAGCAAAGCATACAAACACGCAACATTTATATAGTAGATTGCTCCATCAAAACTGCTCGATTTTTCTCCTATTATATTGTGATGGATATAGATGATTTGATGTTGATATTTTAACTACCCTCCATTGGTTGATGAAACAATGCAAGTAAAATTCACCATACCACGCAAAAATGCAGGGCTCAGAGTTCAAGACATGCCTCACAGAAGAGGATAAGAGAATTGGCTTCCAACAAGGCTATAGAGCCGTGGCTGAACGGCTACGAGCTGAAATCAGTGTGGAAGGTTTTAATAATGATGCATCTAAGCCACAGGTAAATAAGCTAAATGAAATTTATTTCAAATTGAATACTTTACCAATTAGTCTATTTGATGTCAAGTTCCAATATAAAGTGAGTATATTTGTTTTAAGAAAGCAATGATAACAATGCGTAGGATGTTGGAATGCAGCTTGAAAATCCTTCTACACAATCTGTGGATGCCGAAGGTTTGCATGATGTGCATCCCAGTGGTGGAGGTATACATTTGCTATTAAATTTTTTATATGTAATTGCAATTGGTGTTTGGATTAAAGTAACATTTTGTATAGCAGCTGTAGAGGATCGAGGGGTCGATGTTCATGACCGTGTTGATGTTGAGTCCAGACAAAATGATGTGGTCAGATCAGGTAAAGAGCGCCACAGTTATGTTATTTAAAATAATTAAATACTTGTAACGATTATAATAAATTAATTTTAATTTAACTCTTTTATTTGTTATTGCAGAGGACCCCCCTTTGCAACAGCATAGGAATTTGAGATCATCAAGAATAGAGAACAAAACAACTAATGAGAGGGGAATTGATGATGACACTGATGCTCCTCTTAGAGCTTACATAGAAAAAAGAAATAGAAAGAAAAAAAAGAAATGATTGTCATCTACATACCTTAATTGATAATGAATGAATTTTATGTTTCAATGAATTTAATTATGTGCTAATGAATGTTCATGAATTATGTGTTAATGCAGAATATTGATGAATGTTGCATGTTAACGAATCTAATGTGTTAATGAATGTTATCATGTGATATTGATTGAATGTTATCATGTGATATTGATTGAATGTTACATTTTATTAATGGTTGAAAGAATGAATGAATTTTAGATGTTAACGGGGAATGTAGAGTGATGTTAGGGGGAGGGGGGTGGGGCCAAATGAGCTTCCACCTTCACGTGGTTGGCCCTATTTAGTAGAGAATATTAAACTATTCTCGAAACAAAGTGAAGCTCAATAAGATACTAACAATAGGTAGAAACAAGAAGCAATAACAAGCTCCTTCTAGAACATAACTCTTACCAATTATTGCTATCTTCCCCACACTAGGAATCTCCATCATATTCTCATATGCCTGCAACAAAATTCTTTTTCCGTCTTCATCAGCATCCTTTCTCTTTACCTCTGCTACAACCTTTTGAACCTTTTTGGTGTTAGGTTCTCCTTGCTCTTCAACACTTGATTGCTGCTCATTTGTTATTTGTCCTTCAAATAATAGTAAATCCACACAGGAATCTCAATCTAAGAGAAGCTCTAAGGTATTCTTTTGGTCAATAAATAAGTTTTGTTCTGGAATTGTGTTCATCATTGAGGTTGTACTGAGATTTGAAACGATCTATTGTTGAAAGCATTATCCCATTACACGACAGGGGAGTAGTTAGATGGGGGTGTGAAAAGAGATCAATGTGAAGGATGCAAAGTAAAAGTGAAGGCTCTAGAACAACTCAAAATTGATAAAGCACCACATGTTCTTGCAATTCATCTCAAGCGCTTCAGTGTAGTTGGATCAGGAGGAAAAATTGACAAAAAAATAGACTTTGGTTGTACGTTGGATCTCAAACCATTTGTTAGCAGTTCACATGTAAGTAGCCCTTACAATATTATTTGCTAGTGGATCACATTTTTAGTGGAATCTAATAATATAGTTTTTGCAATATCTACTGGTTTTTTAATAAATATTGCACATTTGAATGATATTCTAGTTTCTCTGTCTATTGATCAATCACAGGAGGGCAATTTTAAGAACACTCTTTATGGTGTTCTTGTTCATGATGGCTGGAGCACACATTCTGGTCATTATTTCTGCTTTATTCGTTCATCCACAGGCATCTGGCATGCTTTAGATGATAATCGGGTATACATTTGCTACAATTGTGAAGACATGTTTAATTTGCAAAGTGCTTGGAGCTAATTCTTTTAGACTAAGGTATTTGGATGGAACCGAAATACCTGTCTTACAATGGACAGGTTTTGAAGCTTTATCAGTTATGATTGTTTTCCAGGTTGGGTTTTGTTGTGTCTTAGCTTAGTCTTTTCCTTTTTGTTTTTTCTCAGCTCAGTTTTTAGTCTAGTCTGTTAACTACATTTAGCCAAATGATGCGATTAGGTTTGAAAATATGGCCTGATATACAACTCTGACGATTAAAATAAACCTCAATGAGTGGAGCTAAAACTGCGATGGCAGGCTGGGATCAAGCTATCTCCTTGAGTCTAATGCCTGTGATCAAATTCGGATTGTTAAGAAGTGGCCCCTCTAATTCGAAACTGAGGTCTTCAAAAAAGGTTGATATCAGACCTGCAATCAGATTTAATTTACTGGTGAAGGCCTCACTGTAATCTAAAATCAGAATTTGACAATGGTGTTAGTCTGAAGTCAAAGCCTATTTAATTTTAATTGATTTGGGATATAATGTTCTTGACAGTACCAGCTTGAGGATGGATTATCATGATTGATACAGGCACCAAAATAGTCTTAATTTGCAAACGCAGGTCATAATGATGGATCAGACCTCTGCTACTCTCAACAGTCTCAGTAAAATGAAATAACTTTATTCAAATCTGCCTCTGAAAGTTCAAAATTTCTGCCCTTGTCTTGCAATTGCAATCAAGAGATCTTCAAAATAGAGCCCTACTGCCCTGCCTTCATAGCAAATGTCTTGGTATATGGGGCAATTATCAATGCAACTTAATCTTAAATGCTTGCAAATTTTCATTAAATGAAGATTGCATCAAGTTCTGAGGGTGAGAGACATGGCATTTAATTCATTTCCCTTTGAAATCTGAAATTCAAGATTATGCATTGGGTAGAACCTGATAAAAGATATTAAATTTAATGCCTCGATTCACAAAGGTTAAGGTAAGACAGTGATAGCAAGGGCTGCCATTGACTTTTGGGCCCAGATTTGCATGTATTTAATTCAATTAATCCTCCATACCCCTACTCGAGTTTAATGCCCAAGATCCAGCTGTTTGGATTGAACTAGGGCCTAAGCGACTTAAATTTAAATCCTTAAGGCCAGATGCTACATCTTTAGGGCCTAATTTAGCCAATTGATGTTACATTCTGGGCATAAGGGTTCATTTCATTGGTCTTTGAGCACAGATCTGGGCTTAATTCACCCTAAGTTAGCCATAGGGAAGACCCCATTTCAAATTACAAACACATTTTGATGCTCTCAGCCCATACATTTTATGTAGGATAGGGCTTAGCTGATTGAACTCTCTGATCTGATCATAATTTGGGCCTATATTAGGCCACACGTCTTATACATGGGTCTTAATTAAAAGCCTTACATCCACACACCTCAAATAGGGGCAAGTTTCAATTCATTTCAAGTATAACTCCACTGTCTTAGGGCTTGATCCACCTTGAAATTGGGCCCAGATCTGGCATACATTCAATTATTTGTTCTTATAGTAAGGCCTTAGATCCCCCCCATACTTCATATAGGGCTACACTTTGCACAAGATGCAAATTTAAAATCCACTGTTATCAGATTTAGATCTGGCCTTCTGCAGTAAAGGGCAGATCTGAGTTGTAATTACTTTCAGATTGCAAAGTTCAAGGCCATTTTGGAGCTTATTAAACTCGAATCTCGGCTTAAGCAGGCTTTTAAGGTCACAACATTTAATTGCCAGTCCCTGATTATTAAGTTTTAGGCCTTCTCAAGCCCATTCACCAACCATAGTGCCCAATTTTAAGCCCCATTCTTATGGAATTGTGGCTTGGTGTTATTAGACCCGGCCCCCACGTTTTACCCCCAAGGGCTGTCTATATGCATTAGATGTTGCTCACAAGCCTAAGTTTAGATTCTCAGCTGTAGGGCATTATTACTAATACTAAGAGTTTTGAGTCATGTGGGATTGAATTTTGGGCCCATAGGATCAATCTCGGGCCTTATCTGCTTCTCCCTTCACATCTCCATTTGCTAGGAATGAACAAGATTCTCAGCTCCATTTGCTAGCTGGAATGAAGAAGAGTCTTAGTTCTATTTTCAAGGAATGAAGAGGAATCTCATTTGCTAGGAATGAAGACTAGTCTCATCTCCATTTGCTAGGAATGAATTGGAGTCTCATTTCCATTTGCTAGGAACAAAGAGGAGTCTCAGCTCCATTTACTACTTCAGCGAATTTTACATTTCCTTAGCTCAATTTCTATCTTTACTCCCCCTTTTAGAGTTAGCCAAATTTTCTCAATTTTCATACTCTATCCAAACACAGCCTTTTGCACCCCAGATTGCTGCCAACCTACTCAACTAGCCATGCTTGTCAGAAAAAGAGGAGGGGGGGTCACTATTTGCAATGGGGTGATGTTGTGAAAACTGCTCAACAAGTAGTACATCTAAAACTAGACTAATACATAAACCTAACTAGGTACTTTTCTCTAAGTTTTTCTACATATAGTGATGCGCCCCCCTTATCTCAAGACATCAACCGATAAAGTGCTTCATTATCTATGCATCCAAGAGAGAAAGTACGCCATCTCCTATCTCTTTGAGGAATATGGTGATTTATCTCAACGTGTACCTTTTGAGAATAAACATTTAGATGCTTTCTCTCCCACTATTTGATGTCTTTTTATAGTTTTATTATTGGTATCCCTTTCTACAATCTTTTGATAAGAACACCGTATTTAGTTTTGAAAGTGTAATTTTAATCTTATACTTCATTCCGAATTCACAATATCCTTTTCACCGTATGTGACAGAAAACATGCATTCTTTCCAAACGAATGCATGTTTTCTGTCACCTGGGGGGCATATGAATTCATATGCCCCATGATGCATGCTTGTTGCGGGGCCGTTGTGGCAGCGACGACAGTTGGTGTCGCCGCCACAGCGGCCCTGCCATATTGCTATCCGCAGACATCGCAATTGCGACGCCAGCCCAGGCATTGCGACGAAATGTGCGTCGCATGCATAGCGACGCCGTCGCAATTCCTGACTATGCGTCGCAATTGCGACACATTTGGAAACATTGCGACGGCCAACGACGTCGACACTAGCGCTACCACGCCGCTAGCACCGTTGCGTCGCAATTTTCCAAAATCGTCGCAAGTGCGACACCAAAGGATCAGTGAACGCGTTGGCAGATGCCGACGACACCCCATCGCAATGCGTGGGGAAGCCGTTGGAATTGCAACAGGAACCGTAGGCATTGCAATGAAAACCGTGGCGGTTTAGTATGGTGAGATTGCGACGAATGAGCGTTGCAATTGCGACGTCCAGGGATAGACGTCGCAATTTGCGACTAAAAAATGACGACGTCTGCTGCCGTCGCAGTGGCGACACATTTGCGTCGCAATTGCGACACTTGGCCATCACAAATCGATGCCAAATGTATTAGTACAGTCTCTATAGGTAGCATCAATCCTATAGGGATTCTTCACAGCATCCGAAGACTATGGATTATCCACAGATGTACCTCTCTATTATGGATTTCTTTGTGACAATGAAGGACCCTTAGTCCTTGCCTTGTCTTTCTTTCTTCTTGTTGTTTTGTTCCTTTTCAGTCACCGTTTGGTGCCTTTGCTTAGCTGGCTCTTCTATTTGTATGCTCAGTCCCATAAACCATTTTGGTTTTTTGTGGACATTAATAATCTTATCTTATCTTATCTCCCCAAGATCCTTAAGTTTGATCATTGAATGTATTTGTTTGATTTGGTGGTCTATTTGTTTGCATTGGAGTTATTAAGGAGATTGGTGTAATAACCCCAACAAGAACTAACTTCTTCAAACACCAAAATTCTTTATACTTTAGTTGTTTGACATTTTGTCAAACACTTTGCAAGCAAGCTCTAATACCACTGTAATAACCCCTCAAGGAACTAATATTCAAATGCAATTCTTTTGGTATTATTAGTGCAAATACATGGAAACGAGATGTAACAATGATGCCAATATTTTTTATTCTGAATTATTACAGCAAAATCATATGCTGATGAAGTAGAATGATAATAGTGATGCCGGAGAATGGAAATGAATCAAGCATAGACACTATAACACGACATCCTGCATGCATACTATAGCAATCAAAATTTATTCTCTAATTTAAGCACAAAATAGAACTCCTGAATTGAAGCTCTCCCAAATACCAAATTCAATGGATATTTCACCACCTCAAATGGTTGCAACACTGAAGAGTTGATGTTCTCCAATGGCTAGTTGAAATCAGAAACCTTAGTTTCTTCTCCCAACTTCATATCAAATGCAATTCACAAAATTGGATGATAAACAATGAAGCTTTCACCTATTTTTATACTTTTCCTTGACCCTCGTAGAAGGAAACAGAATATTTAATAATTGCATTCTCTAGAAGTTTCCCCCTTCCAATAATTAATACACTTGCTAGAAGCTTCTCTCTTGCGATACAATAATTAAATAAAATATTTAATAATTGCATTCTCTAGAAGTTTCCCCCTCCCAACAATTAATGCACTTGCTAGAAGCTTCTCCCTTGCAATACAATAATTAACTGTGCTTCTAAAAAATTAAATTACTAGAAGCTTCCCCCTTCCAATAATTAATGCATTCTCCAATAAATTAAATTAATTAAATATAAAGTCACTCTTTTTCTTTTAACCTTTTGACTTTTGACTTTATAAAAAATTAATTTAATCAATTTCTCCTTATTTCACCACTTAGCCTTCAGAGAATGTAAAGGCTAAGAATTCCACTGATATGCTAAAAAGATGGGGACATTACAACTGGCTTTAAGAGTAGATGAAGGGCTATTAGAATGGATCTTCATTTAGAATGTTTTGTGAGCAATGATGAGAGAATGGAGCAGGTTGGTTTAACTTAGTGAGATGCCTTTGCATTAGAGATATTCATCACCAAAAGAATAGGTTGGTTTATCTTGGCGAGATGCCTTTCCATTAGAGATATTCACCACCAAAATTGCTCACATACTTCAACTTAAACTTCTAGTTAAAAATAATGAATTCAAGAAATTCACAATTGATTGCTTCCATATGAGCTTAACCATTCAAAATAGTTTGAATTTAAATGGTCCCTTAGAAGGGAAAATTAACAAAATGGCCCCAATTCATTAAATATTTCAATTCAACAAGTATACCCTTAATAAAGTTCTTGATCACCTCGTTGATCTTGGAGGGACATTACATGTTGTCTCCCTTGTCGTTTGAATTACCAACTCCTTTGACAACATCACCGAAGAAAGTGAAAACTCTTATGCTCTTGCTTCTCACCAATGCCCTTAGATGAAATTTTAATGTCCACGAGGCTAAGCATAGCCTATGGGACAACCTTCCCACTAATAAACCAACTTAAGTAATTCACTTATTTTTCTATGCAAGTTGATGATGAGCTCACCCAATTGTTCAACGTCCTCCTTGCTGAATAAGTCGTGTGAAGAGTTGTTAGATATAATATCCGCAATTTCGACCTTGTCCCTGTATGCATCACATTCTAAAATAAAGTGTTGTTCGATTTCCACCTTCCTAAAATTGCAAAACATGCAAACTCTCTTCCCAATGCTCTTTTGTCCTCTTCCACTGTTCGGTCTCACATCAGAGTTGATGAGAGTTGGTTCTAAGCTAAGCAATAAGATTTTTAGCTCTCCAAGAAATGTTAGCCTCTATGTATGCCTTTTGGAGTTGATTGTTTGTAGGGTTGAACTCACTGATGTAATAAGTCTTTTACTTGTGAGCATCACCCAGATCCAATGAATGCTAAGTGTTCCATTTATTCTCATGAGAGATGGATTCATGTTGAATCACTAGTCATGAAACATGGGTCAATGAGTTTGACTCAAAATCACACAATTAAATCCTCATAGCAATATCACAATGACTTGCTGTGGAAATTATCTCCTACTTATCAAGTCTTTTTCCTTCCGAGCCCTTTTCCCCAATCACTCTTATAGAATTTTTCTATAACAAAGGTCTTAATTTCTTTATTGTTGGTGGGGGACATTGAAAAGAATATTTTATTTCTTCATCCACTTGATCTTTTGTTGCATCCATGTCTCTTTACGTTTGCACAAAATATAATCAAAGACCACTTTAAGCCACCTACTCACACACATTTTCTTAGTTCTTTTAAGATAGCTAATGAGGTGAACCATAACAAGAGCCTTGAAAGGGGCAGCTCCCACTTCACTAAAGCATGATATCATATGAGATAATGTTTTTGATCTTGAACTTGCTTGTGATCCCCTCAATTTGTTTCCATTTTAAGGCTAAAGTGTTGCTGGCCCATATTTCACATCCATAGAGAACTACTGGTAACACAAGAAGCCCAAACAAAGTTTGAGTAGTTTTCCAATCCTCAAACCTCTGCATCACAACACTTGTTTTGGAGCGTATAAAGAGCCTTCCACCCTCTTAAAACTCTTTTCTTTCTACAACCTTCCCAATTCATACCTTTGTTGAAGTCAATCCCAAGGTATTTTTACTCCACAACTTCCTTAAGCACACCACCCTCAAAATAGAACTTATGCTGATGTTTTATGCTTTTAGACAAAAATCATTATTTTAGTTTTACTTATATTGACTTGCATCCCTACCATTTTGCAAAAGATTTCAAGTGAGAGTAGATGTTTTTGTAGTCCATAGGCAAATTGGGCAACTAAAATGAGATCATCCGCATATAGAAGTAACCTAATTAGAAATTCACGTAATTGGATACCCTCACCATTTTGCATGTCTAACCATTCTTCAAATTTGTCGATATATATGCTAAACAAGGTAGGAGAAAGAGGATAGCCCTATTTAACCCCTATGTCACTCTTAAAACATTCTCAAATGCCATCTAAAGTTTTGATTTTGACTTTCACCTCGTCATACATCCTATGGACGACAACTCTAAGATTCATAGGTTCCCCAATTCTTCCATCTTAAGCCAAAGCTTATCTCTAGGCACAATGTTGAAAGCTTTTTCAAAGTCAACAAAGCAACAAAAAACCTCATCATTTCTTGTCCACACTTTCTCGATAATGTGCCTCAGGGTGATACAATGGTCAAAAGTCAAGTTTTTGGCTTAAAACCAGCTTGACCTTTTGCACGCTTATGATTTTCCTTCACCCATTTGTTGATTCTACTTTCTATCATGCTACCAAAAAGTTTTGCTAATATATGATTAATCATTATAGTCTTGTAGTTGGAGGGGTTATTGACATCATTACTCTTACAAAGGGGTATAGCAAGACTAATAGTGCAATCTCTAGGGAACCTGTGTTGGCTGATATTATTGAATATTTTCGTAATGAGTGGTGCGAGGGTTTTCATGCCCCACTCAAGATACTTTGCTTGAAGTTACACCAAGTCTTTTTCCTTTTTAGTACCAAACTTTCTAATACCCATCTCAACCTCTTGCACTATGAAAAGATCTTTCATATTGTTGACTAAGGGTGGTGGATCCATCTCTTTTTTTCATTAAGTTTTCTAGCATAATCGAACCATTGAGTGGTTGTAATAATATTTTCAGTTTGTTTCTTCCTTCGTTGTAGCTCTCTCCAAAAAAGCTTGGAGTTATTTTTACCAAGAGAGATAAGTTCTTCCCTCCTTGTGATCATAAAATTTGATTTTTTCTTCTTTAAGATTTGCTGATACATTTTAATGTTAGGCTTGTTTTATTAGACTCTCTTAGCTTTCACCTGGCCAATTTGCACTCCTTGGCCATTAATAGTTCTTGCACATAAAGATCTAGACACCAAGTGAGAGGAGTGGAAGTGGGGCTGTACATAACCGGGTCTACAAAGCTACTAGTGCCATATACAAGATTGTAGCTGAAGTCACCTATGTGGGAAATAACACCCTTCTTTGGGTCGTATTTTTGCTTGGACACTTTTTGGCACTATTTTTTCCTTTCACGTGACCATTTCATGCAAGCAAGTCTCCTTTTTAGGATACCCTTAAACTGTTTGACATTGACCCAAACATATTTGCCCATGTTGCCTAGTGAGGCTATTTTAACTTGCCCAAGATGGTTAGTTTCAATGTTCAGAGGACTCTCGTGACCATTCTTGATTAGTGATATTGTTTGGTTTTCCATTGTGTGATTTATTGTTATAAATTTACCAATGCCAGGAGAAGTACAAAAGGAAGCATGAATAGGTGCAAGATCAAATGTAAGAAAAAGGAAAATGGCACACCTGGGATCTACCTATCTGCCTATTGGAGGCACAAAATCTTGTCTTCAAATGGAAGCAAACTGGAGCCCACTAAAAGAGAGGAACACCATAGAAGACAAAGATAAAATCACCATTAGAAGAGCCTGGAAGCCCACAAATATGGACCCACAAGAAATAGCAAAGGCTTCATTACTGGATAATTGGTCCTACCGGTTGCCAAGATTGCCGACCAAACCCTTAAATCTGTCCCTGCACTGATCAGCTGGTCCCACAGGTTACAAAAACACAAATCCTTGATCTGAAATCACGATGCCTTGTTTGCACCCAATCCTTGTGTGGGAGATAGGGTCACCAAATCAATCTCGTGTTGCTCTGATCGGTCCTCCTTGCTCACTTGCTTCCTTATGATTTTTCTTGCTGTTGTTGGTAAACTTTATTAGCATATTGAAATGTTACACACATGACATTGTTTCAATTATAAAACCAAAAGAATGTTAATATAATATCAATGTATTTAATATAACACCAGCAATTTTAATAGAATAAACAAGGATTACATGTTTTGGTCATTAATATTTGATTTTCATATTGAAATATTGCACGTACTACATAATGCTCATGGAATAAACAATGATTACACGTTTTGGTCATGTAAATTTGATTGTCATATTGAAATATTGCACGCACTGCACAATTCTTTGATTGCAAGATGTAAATCAAGTCTCCAGTATATTAATAAACACCAACAATTTTAATTTAGAGCTAATAGTTGTTCCCATAATTTATTCTGTTCGAACACTGCAATTTTCTGATAAACATCAATTTTTAATCCACTCTCATCTGTCAGTTCTATTACTCTGAAGAATATTAATGCTCATCATCTTCCCAAGCTTTTACCACTAAAAAAGTTATAAAAAATTCAAAAAATATTGGTCCAAAAACATTCATTTACAAAAATCATCAGCAACTTGGTTTGTAAAGTGGGGTGGGCAACAAGCAACGACAGGAATCAAATTGAGACCAAAGTCCCACTACAGAAGAGCCTGATGCCATAGCCAGCTAAATTTCCATAACCAATTCCTGTTGGCCATATTTAAAAGCACAAAGTCCCAAGGAAGAATACAAAACTTCAACACATAGAGCAAGCATAGCAGAAATGAGATCGTCAAATTTTCAAGAACAAATGAAAGTTCGCATCCAGGTTCAGCACAAAGGAAGATTTATACAAAATTTAAATACTTCCAAGCATACACAACTCTTATTATATGGCATCAAAATCAGATAGTACAAATTCCAAAATATGGTATAATACAAAATTTCAATAATGCTTACACAACTAAACTCTTACGATATGGCATTATAATCAGATGAGGTAATACAACATAAAGAAGCATGAATCACATGTCACTAAACCTGGAAAACCACCCCGTGAAAAGTAGATACATTTTTTTTTAAAATTATTTGAAACTTCAAAAGCCCTATTTTCATGATCTATAGAATATCTTAGGTCAAGAAATATTTGGACAGCACTCCATCTTCACAACTTCTTGCGATTCTACTTCACATGTAATCATGAATGAGATATATGCAAGGTCAAAAAAGCAGAGAAACGTGTAGCTACTATGCTAATTGCTAAATACTATCTAATGCTTTGATAACAAAGCAAAGAGAAAATGCTAAGATGGGTAGACAGAAACTTGAAAGTTTTGATCGTTGAAATAAGTACGATATATTACAATGGTAATGTGCTACTAAAAAAGATCGGAATAACTCATGTAGCTTTAGAATAAGCCAAAGAACAATAATCAGAAGTAACTAGTTTAGAACTTCAAAAGAAGAGAAACAAAATGCCGACAGAATGGCACTCGAGCGATAAATGTTTAAGGAATATGGCAACTAATCTCTATAGTCCAGTCTTTTCATAATCTGCAATCCCTGTAATTGAAGCCACCAGAGAGGGAAAAAAAAGCTCAAGACACCCATGCTACTAGCCAGCAATATTGAAAGCAACTGCACTATCCAATAAGCCCTGAAATCAGATTGAGACAGTATTAATTAGAACAAGTCCATCTGCATAAACATAAAATGAATGTAAATTCTGAGGGCACATATATATACCTTGCTGATAATACATGACAGGGAAAGGCACATAGCCTTGCATAAACTGATGCAGTAATTTTTGTGGAGAAGATACAAGATGTAACAATTATAAGGCATGGTGTAATCCATTCTTTCAAATTCAGACCTATAAATTATAATGTGCAGAGTTAGAGTAAGAAACTCCTAAATTGAGAAGAGTATGTGTTCCTGTTGTATCAAGATGGTGTGAGTTCTTTTACGGGAAACACAATTATCATGTCAAACAAAAATGCAGTTTTGTTTCAAGTTCAAAAAGCATACCCCCAATTTTGTTGGAGAGCAAACCCATCAGTATAGCCATTGAAAGAGCATTCACTAATGAAGTTGCAATCACCTACAGAGAAAAGTATTGCTATTAGAAACCATTGAAATAGATTCCTTAAAATTTCTGTTGTTACTTTTTCAAACTTAACAGATAATAGTAGTAAGTAAGAAATTATGAACAGAATACATACCAAACCTTCAGCGCCAAAGCCCATCTTTGAAATGAACAGCCAGTCCAAGAAAACATTCAGAATAATTGCGGCAACGCTGATTTCAAAAGGTGACTTGCCATTGCCAAGAGCATAGAACACCCTGGTAAGCAGGTCCCGAACTAGATAGAAGGGAGAGCCTAAAATATCTGTATATAGAATCATAACAGATAAACATGCAGACACATACACATTCTTAGAAGTAAATAGCAATCGATGAATCATACAAAACAAATATGTTGCATCTGCTATGACTTGCTATTATGAAAACAGCCATAAGAAAGCTGCCTTAACATGAAGACACATGGACATTTTTAAAAGTAAATAGAGATCAATGAATCAAACAAGACAAATATATTGCATTTTCTGTAATTTGCAATTACAAAAGTTTTTTAAGGAAGCTGTATATTTAATCATACTTGGCAAGCATTTTTAAAAGCCATTACAATGTCACATCAAATATGTGTTCATACAGGAATACCTTAATGTTGGCTTCATGCATCCTTTTATCTGATGTGGTCGGCTAAAGGAAAATTATACAACTCAAATTGGAAATTTTAGGTTCTTTAATAACATCTAATAGAGAAACATCTCCTTGACAGTTCAGTCTTCTAATCTTATGAAAGCTTCACCTTATTCCTAAGCTCAGACACTTGAGCTTTGTGACTAATTAAACAAAGGATATGTGTTCAAATAAGTAAAAGTGTGCTAAAACTGTGTAGTCAGACAAGCCCAACTATTTTGAACCTTTTGTTGGTTATTATTTTGTTTGTATTTGGAATTTGATTTAGGTTATCCTTAAATCATTATATAACACATAAAATTTAATCATGAAATTCATAATAATCTACGAAAGTCAAAAGTTAGAAAGCTATATGGGGAAAAACTCAGATGGATGAAGAAGAATTAACCTATTATCAAGTTTCAAGTTTATTTAACACTACTAGTTGATATTGGGTTTGGAAAGGAATCGCTATGAGTGATCTCACATGGATAACCAAAGGCTATATTGTCAAACCCAAAACATCTAAGATGGAGCAGTTGTTAGAGCATGTGCATTTTCATAGATTCAATTTGTGTTGGTTTGAAATGAAAAGAAAATACGTTGTGTACTGATAAATGAGACTTTTTGCTCTTACAACAATTTGAAAATGATACTTACAACAAATCAAAAGAGAAGAAACTGATGCTGTTGCATGTGCATCAAAGGAAGACCTTTGAAATACAACTTCAACAATCGGCTTTGCTAGTGTGAGTATAACTGCAATCACAGGAAGTGTTACAATCTGCACTCATGAACCAGTTAGAAGATAAAATTAGTGTCAATGTTCCCGCTATGATATATATTTAATTAAATATATCAAAAGTTCACATAATGATAATACTAAGTTAAAATTGATATGGAAGAGTTAAAACATAAAAGAGATAAGTTATAGAATAGCTAGTTAATGTTGGTCAAGTTGTCTTGCTTATAAAATTACAGAGAAACTACATCAAGAAGCATTGCTAATTAACCATCAGGCTTTTTGTGCATCAAATTAAATTTTAATCATCAATTATATGATGGTATAGGGAATACAGGCCAGCAGTCTCATTGTAAGTTTGTGCTAAGGCTAAGAAAAAGTTAATGGTCACAGTAGAAATACATGTGCTAACATATATGAGATCCTGAAAGCTACAAAACAAAGATTAAGAGTGGCTTCAAGCCAACAACTGAGCAGTGTTTACCGTATGGGGTAAATAGATTTATGCATACAGACAATAAACAAGAACATGTAACACAACAGTACTCCTTTTATTATTCGCATATATGCCGAAGAGATTACATAGTGATATGATTGCTTACAATGATGATTACCACAATGATCCAAAGTCCATTTCGGACAGTGTACATATACCATTCCGAAGGGGTGACTCAACCATTGTGCCCATTTGAAAATAATTAATTCTACTCGTCGGCTACATAGTAATTACCGACTACATGCTAATCTACCCGTCGGCTAGTTTATAACTTTACCGACAACATCATCACCCCCAAAAAGAAAAGTTGTCTCTGGACGACAATTACAAAATATCCACTTGTGTCACTTTCTCTGCTTCCAACTCCTGGGTACACTGAACCAAGTGTCATTGTACTGCCTTCAACTGGATGATCAGCTCCTCCCAAGCTCTCTATGCATCCACCAAGACAGCTTCACATCCAACACCTACTCCAAGTGCCTCAAAGCCTATCACTCCTTTCAAAAGGCTTGCTCTGTTGTTCTCTCCAACTCTGGCACACAAACACTCCATGCCTGCAGCAACTCCACGTCTCATCAACTAGTCATACTTCCCAAGACTGATAACTGAAGCGACTGAGCACTCTCAAAGCCACACAAAATTCTATAGAATACACCATTTTTGTGATTTTCTTCCGATCCCACTCTTTCTAGCAACTGCTTATGTTTTACTACTTGTTTATGTCTTTCCCTTCCCTTGGGCATCATGCGTTATTCATTTTGAACATTTTTTATTTGTCGTCGTGTTTTTTTCTTTTTCTTGCTCCTCTTCTGACTACTTCCTTCTGCCTTCTCTTCTGACTGCTTACTTCTACTAATCTGTGATGGTATTATTTGCAGAGGCCACACAGATAATACTTGTGGGTGCCTAATCCCTCCTCTTCGGTCAGTTGGAAGATGTCTGCAAAACCCAAACCAAAATAGCTCTCCCAAGACGACGAGCTCTGCCTATGCATGCTTGTACAGTGGTAGTGTCTTTCATCTCCTGTTTTGCATGACCGTACGACGGCAATGTCTTTTATTCACTGTGTTTTGCGTGATCGTACGGTGAATGTTTGTGAAGAGATTTGACCACCGTACAGTTGAAGGTCTCCTGAAATTAGCCGTCTGTATGGTATGGATGCTAGAGAAATTGATTGTCGAACGGTTGAAGCCTAAGTGATTAATTTTCTGCCTGTACGATTGTGTGGATGTACGTACGGTTTTCCTAATTGGCCGTATGGCTTTGCAAATGCTCTCTGTATGGTTTTTAAAACACCCGTATAGTCGGTTTTATAAACACTCGTACCGTTTTCACAATGCCCATACACTATCTTAAAATGTTTGTACAATGTCCGTACACCTCTGCCCGTCGTACCGTACAATGTCTATGTATGACAAGTTTTCATACGGTGCCTTAGAACATGGTGAAGATGCCATACAATTTTGGGAAGAACCGTACAGTGTCATGGAATGCACTAGGATGCCATATAGTCATCGTATGGTGCTTTTATAACTCTCTTTTTATCATGCTACGTTTTGCACCTGCTCTGTGTGACCTCCGTAGCCCATTGTGCCTGTTGTAATCACCTAAAAATGGTCATCTAGACTATTAGCCCCCTTTTCAACATTTTGGCTAAATTAATTTAATCATTTACCTAGACCAAATTGCTAATAATCAATTTATTTGATTATAACCTATAGTTTGACTATACTATCCTAAGTTCATTATTTGATTAAAAGAACATGTCCCCTTTTAATTAAATAAAAGACCCCATTCTTCTAACCCACTTAAAGTGCACACATAAAGTCCTTTTTCTATTTTGCAATTAAAAGAAAAGGCTTTGTGACTTTTGTCTTATATGACAAGTCAACTTATATTCTATTGGTTGACTTGTGTGTGCACATGGATCACTCCTATTTTCAAATTCCACCGTTGATCATCCACCATCTTCATCTTGATCTCTACCGTCCATACATCTTTAAAAGGGAGAGAGCTTTCCCCCTCAAAGGATCCAATCCTCATTTTGAATATTGTTATGCTGCAGGTTTTCTAACAGGTTTCTTTGGAGCTTTGTGGAGAACTTCTCTTTCTTGTCTACATTCTCTCATTCATGGCATTCTAGCTTAGCTTAGCTTTCATTTTTACATGTAGCTTAATCTCACATAGCTTAATAATGGTATTGTAACACTCTCATACATGTTTTAGCATAGCTCCACTTTGCATCTCATTCTAGCTTAATTTTCATTTGCATTGCATTCTTGAGGAACTCCTTGAGACATTTGCATTCTTGCATCTTGTCTTTGGAACCTCCCATTGCATGGTTTACTAGCAAGAAGAGTATCTCTAAGGCTCATCTGAGAGCCCTTGAACTTGAAATACACTCTCTTGCACTCCGTGGATAGGGAGCTCTAAGCCGGCATCCGAACATTCCAACTCATGGAATCATTTGGATAGAATGGCTTAGAGTGTGACACAAATCAAGTGTACATTTTTGGCGCCCACCGTGGGGCATGAATCAAGTTTTCAGCTCCATTTGCTTTCATTTCTTATCTCTAATTTTTTACAGCAGCATATTGGATCTAATCAAGTGCTTTTGTAGAATTATCACTTTGGTTTTAAGGCCAACCCATAAGTAGATTGGTTTGAAGACCAAAAATCTAGTTAGTTTAAAGATTTAATCATATCTTTTAAACTTCTTGGAGTTTGGTTCTGAAATTTTGTTTGCAGGTTGGTTATGTGTTCAAAATGTCTCAGTCCAATTTTCAAAGCATTTTGACGTGATTTGCGAGAGTTAAGATTTTTTCTTTGTTTTTCATAAAAAGTCGTTTCTGATTGCAAATCAGCGCATTTTTTTGAAAAACTTACATTTTCAGAAAGGTTTTTGAATTCTAAGAGGGGTATTATCTTTGTGTTTTGACTTTTGAGGTCATATTAGGGATCAAAAATCCGATTTGATAAATCTAGCCTGTTTTGACAAAATTGGTCTCTAGATCGCAAATGAAGAGATTTTTTTGAATTTCTTGCATTTTTGGAAAGCTCTCTAATTTTTAGTAGGGGTCTCTTCTTTTCATTTCTATTTTTGGATCCGAAATCATAGCAAACAAGTCCAATCTTGTTGACTAAGTCAAAATCAAAGAGTAAAAATGAGAGCATTTGTGATTAACTTGCACTTTCTTTGCATGCACTTGGTTGGAAGATAAATTGGATTTTTGAGTCAACTAACCACTTTTTATTGCAGTATTTTATGTTATTTTACACTAACTTGTGGTGCTAACAAGTTGTGATTGCAGGTTGCCATCCTTATGAAAAAAATTGAAACATTGCATAAAAAGAACGCATGTCAAAGCTTCAAATGCACAAGGGCTACTAACGATTGTTTGCAGGGCTGCCCAATGCATAAAAATCCAATTTTGCTTGTTCTTTATTTTTACATGTGCGGCATATACTAGTTGTTTATTTTTAGGCATATTAAAACTTACAATTGGGATCTTTTGGTGATAGGAGAGTATGCTCTTCACCCTTGTGGTGAATCAGAAATCTTGACTTACCATTTGGTTTCAAAAGTAAGAGGCAACTGAATCTTCTTGGAGTGTTTGAGAGAAAATGATTGGAATAGGAGAGTATGCTCTTCACCCTTGTGGTGAATCAGAAATCTTGACTTCCAAAAGTTGATCCACTCTTTGTGTAGTTTAGAATCTTTTAGAGGGCCTGCTCTCGGACAACCTGAGAGGAACGACCCAAGTGGGGACAAGCAAATTACCCGGCTCTTCCAACCCACTATAAACTCAAGGCTATCAAAGACACAAAACCTTGGTAGACGTAGTGTTTGTCTTCGCCTAGTGTGATCGCTTATGGGATTTCGACCATAGGGAGATCACTAGGCAAGAATGCTTAAGGTACTCTTGTGATCGCGAGATCGGTTACTCATCGCAAGGTGAGGTGTCCCGTAATTGGGAGCAAGAGGAACACTATGAACGAAAGCCCTATCTAAACACCCTAAGTTAGTAACTACCCTTTTTTAGCCACTCAACTTCTTGGTGCAAGGATCAATCCTAGTGGACTACTCGGATCACCCCAAGATTTTACACTCACCATCTGTGTTCCCTTGGTTATGCTTATGGCATTTCCATGACAAAGCCAATATCTCTTGTGGGAAACCACTTGGTGTGAGGCAAAGGAGCATCAAGCATGGGCCAAGTTGTTGAGTAATGAACCATGTCCTTTAGGTAGATATTGCTTGATGTGTTCTCGAATGTGGTATACCTGTGGAAATCTTTGGAACATACACATGATGATAGTTCTAGGGATTTCTTTTGAGACCTCACATATGCTTGTATCATGCAAAGTTGCTTTGTCCCTTGCTTGATTGTTTGAAGACTACTCCATGTGTCACTATCTTGCTTGGAAAGAAATTGCTTTTGAACATCAAACTTGCTATGCTATCAACTATTGTCAAACTTTATCAACCAAGTCAAAGCATCAAGTCTTAACATTTTTCTTGTGTTGCTTGCTAAGGGGAGTCTCATAATTTGATTTTTATCTTCTATGTCTCTAGTTCTTGAACATGCTTAAAGTGGCTCTTTGGTCTTAGTGCTCTTGGTCTTTTTGTCTTCATGGTCTATGCATGCTTGCTAGTTATCCTTTTGCTGAAATGGTTGCCTTGATTTCTTGACTACACTCATGGGTTGGAGAGTTGTTCACTTGTCACCCCGCTTGCTCTATCTATTTGGCTATTTGGGCATCTTGCCTAGCTATTGACTTGAGTCATTCATGTCGTAAGTTTCTGGGACATATTGTTTGACAAGTCGCTTTAATCTCTCTCTAATATCTTGGCAAGTGAACACTCTACCTCCTATATTTTCAACATCAAGTTATCTTCTAGACTATTTTATGCTTGGCTTTGCATCTAAAACTATGGGATCTAAACCTTATGCTACCAAACTTCAACCAAATCTAGATAATCATGATATCCTCCATGTCACTAAAGACTTTCAAGATCTATATGCACAATACAAAGAACTAGAAGAGACAAATGATCTTTCTTACCTTCATTTCTCTAAGCGCATGACAAAAATGTAGTCTAAACTTGAGAAAAGGTTAGAGGAGAAGATTGCATCATTACATGAATCTTCCTTAAGGTCTTTACATGCATGTGAGTCACCTTCTTTGAGGTCATCCTCTTCTTCTAGGTCTACATGCTCTACTTCAAGATATCAAATGTCTTCATCTTCTAGACCTAAAGACCTCTTTAGAGGACAAGCAAGTGATACCTACTTTGAGCCTATTCCAAAATTTCATGATGGACCTATCTTTGACCAAGATAATGATGAAGACATGAATGCATTCTATTCACTTGAGAAACAACAAGAAGATCCTAGACATACTTCTAATAGAACTTTTGCTCCCTTGGAAGATTCTTATGATGACACTTTGCAAGAACTTCTTAGCAATAAGATCATCATGTTACCAAAGTCTAGCTCATATGGAAACCCATTCTTGGATATCTATTGTGCTTATCATCAACATAATGAGCATAGTACTTCAGATTGCATTGAGCTAAAACATAAAATCCAAGATCTTATTGATAATGGAATTATTGATACCTCTAATGATTCATGCGATGAGGATACTTTTCTTGAGCAAGATTACATTAATGAACCTATGTCTAGTAGTGGCTCCATTACATCTTCCACTTCTTCCAACACTCATGCATCTCCCAACACTTCAAAGCTTTCCAACTTGCCTCCATCAAATAAAGAACCTAATGCTTTCCACATTGACTACATGTATCCTCAAGGGCTACCTCTAAAAGAAACTCAAGCTAGCCTTCACTTGGCTGCAAACCTTTTTCATGCTACTAATCCTAAACATCCTCAACCTTCATGCACTACTATGCCTAATCCAAGCACTACTCCACTCACTCTTCATTCTCCCTTGTCCTTAGAAGTGGCTCCATGTCAAGAGGACTCTCAAAAAGAAAAAGCTATAAATGTCAAGAAAGATCAAGATCAAGCACCCTTTCATCTCTTTCAAGATTTTTCCCCTCCATATCCTATAACTTGTCCACCTCCTAAGTATGATGAAGACACCACTTCCATTATCTCCCTTGAGCTTACTGAAAATTATGAGAAAAGTTCTCTTCCTATGCTATCCAAAGCTACTTGTCAAGATCAAAGCATCCCCTTGTGTTCTACTTCTCCACATCCACTTCAAAATTGTGCTCAAGCTTCGAGTGCTCCTATTAAAAATGTTGTTCCTATCAAAGCTACTCATGAGTCTATTGATGGCTTTGACTATGTTGCTCAATCTAAAGATGTTGATATCCCTTTTCACTATCCATTTGCATCTCCTAAGTCTATCCTTGGTCCTTATCCATCAAAGCTAAAGCCTTCAAACCTTCCATCTATATTGGGACCTTATGTTCCTTCATCTTCGACACTTTCCACTCCTAGCTCTCCCATCATACCTCAAGATCAACAAAGACACTCATCCTTGATGACTTTTCACCCATCTATCCATCTAAACCAGTCATATCAGCCTTATTCATCCACAAATCCCAATTCCTTTGGAAGTGAGAACAAACATAAGAATCCGTTGAAAAATGAAGATCACTATGTCCCATCTAATCGACATGATAATGCTAAGGAAAATGCACAAAAGAGACTACAAAGGTCCACTATTAAGAGAGCTAAATCAGAGCAAATGTGGGTTCCTAAATCCATGATTGAAGAAATGCACTCTCAAGCACCCAAAGAACAAGAAAAATCTAAAGCTATGTGGATTCCCAAGTCTCTTTTAAAAGACTTGAATATTGAAAATATTTCAAAGTTTACATTCAAGCTTCCAAAGGCTTCTATTCCATCTTCTTCCAAAAAACTTCCTAAAAATATTCCAAAGCCTTCCACTCCACTTTTTTCCAAATCTTTTCTACCACCTCATACATCTAAATCTCAAGCTATTTCATCCATGATTCCTCCATTGTTCCAATACCCTTCAAGGTATGTGTCAATGTTGATCTTGTCCAATATTTTAGCTATCCACATGAAATCCTCTAAAGCTTACACTTACTTTCTATACATGAACTCTTATCCTCAATATATTCTTCCTACGACCATTTCTCTTTCATCACCCTATCAACATCTTTGAGCATACCTTTCTATGGTCTTGGCTTATCATGACTTATCTTTCCTATAGAAGCACTATCTACATTCAAACAGCTTGAGCTCTTTCTAAAAATTCAAAAATTCAAAAAAAAGAAAAAGAAAAAATTGAAAAAATGAAAAAAATGAAAATGTGCCTTGGTGAAAACCAATTCTTGTGGCACCTTGGTAGCAAAAGTAAAGAGAAATAAATCCATCCTATGGTGAAAACTACTTCTTGTGGCACCTTAGATAAGTACCATGATGAAAACCTGGCAAACAGGCATCATGCGTGATTCTTCCATCATCCATCTATCCCCTCTTCTCTCTTTGATCTTGACAATGTTGAGCTATCTTTGCATATTGGCTATCTTATCCATGAGATTTTCTATTGTGCTCTCCCATTCACTCATAGCCTCCATCTTGAGCTTTATTTTTATTGCTCTATCCCATTGCTATCCTATCTAGTTGACCCCTTGATCTTGATCATAATAAATCAAACATGGTTCTCATAGGCCTCTTGACATGTCTGCTCTCTTGGATTGCACGCTTTCATGCTATCTCTCTCATTGGCTTCCACTGCTTATCCTACATGCTATCTTACTCATTGGCTTCCATCGCTTATCTTATATGCTATCACACTTGTTGGCTTCACCGCTTATCCTACATGCTATCTTTCTCATTACTTCCATTGCTTATCCAAAACATGCTTCATATGACTATTTCACTTCTTTCCCTAGCTTGGGTACTCTTAAGGAGTCAATTCTTGAGGATCACTTTCACTTGCTTCACATTCCTTTCTTATGCATCTTTTCTTATCCATCGGCTTGTTTCTCCATCATGTCCTATACCTTGCTAGACATTGGGAGAAAATGATGTGATCTTGCTTGAGAACTAGTGATCTCTAAATTATTCTAAAAAATCCAAAAAATCATATATGATGCTGAAAAAATCCTAAAAACTAGAAAATGTCTTGAAAAAAAATCTTCTTAGTGAAAACCTAGCAATAGGCACTTTGATGTATCACCAAAAAAAATAAAAAATACAAAAATACAAAAAATTGAAAAAAAAACTTGAAAAAAATAAATAAATCTGTCAAGTGGTGAAAATCTGGAAACAGACACTACTTGAAACCCTTGCACCTATGTCTATCAGTCTCAATCATCCACTTCTCTACACATTTCTTGGCTTGGAATTGTTTCTTGTCCTCATCTCGAGGGCACAACTACTTAGCCTATTGAGGTATTCTTGTGCATTAGGGTTTCTTGGACAACTCACAAAATAGTGTTTCTCAACACTTCCCCCACCTTGACATCAAGTTTTTTTCAACACTTTTCAGATAGTTTACCTACGGTCTCGGATGTCATGATATTTCTCACTATCAGAATCAAGTCTTGAAGAAATGGCCAAGTGACTTACACACACGCACTTTAACACTTAAACAACTAAGCTATGCTAATCTTTATCTACTTTGTGTGCTGTCTATGACAATTTATTTACTACATGTTCCATCCCTAATAGTCTTTCAAGGATGTCATTGACTAGAAGACTGAGGGCATGGGACATGTTTTCTTGATTTCTGCTTGTGGGTATACTTTGTTTGTCTATAGTGTTGTAAGCATTTGTGCTTGTCCTATTCAACACTTTGACTTATATATGTATCATCCTTGACTGTTTCACAAGACCGCACTTGGGGTTTATCCTAGCGCTTATGCCTTAATACAGGTGTAATCTTGCTAAATTAAACTTAGGGAATCTAATCGCGTAGTTATCTTGACTTACATGTCTCTGATGCTTAGATTGGATTTCCACATACCTATCTGATATCGATCATATTCATATCCTCATAGTTATACTAGTGATGGTTGTATGATCTCATGATGTCCCTAATAAATGCTCAATGATGAAATTAAGAGTCTAAATGTTATGCACTTCTTGCTGGTAAACCACTTTTCATATTAGCTTGCATTTTAGGTTCATTTTCTAGCTTAGTCTTGCATTCTTGCATATGGGGAGAGCTCTCTCTTCATCTTTTCATAGACATATCGGCTAACTCCTTTCATATATTTCTTTACTTTCTTCTTGTTCATATCCTTTACCTTCTTAATCTTTCACTTCATCTCTTTTCTATCTTATCATCACATTATATAAAGGTTTGACCTCTTAAATAATTTTGACATCCTAGATTCATTTTCGGGATCGAAATCCAAATTCGAGTTCATCTTGATGGTCAAAATTGTCTTTTAAAATTCTACTTTCTTCTGAGCAGTTAGCTGACCTTTTGAGGTCTAATCTCTGAATCATCACTGGGGCATCTTCATTTCTTCATGTCTTCATCATTTCCATACTTCATATCTACTTCAATTCACTATTTCATGTCTAAATCATCTTTCTACTAGATTTGACCTAATTTTTATGCTATATCCTTCAAGGTCAACTCTAGTCAAACTGGGGCATTTTATCAGTTTCTTATAGTCATTCTTGGGTTCTAATAATTTATCTGTCATATTAGACATTGCTATATCTCAATTTTCTCATGTCTAGCTAGTTTCTGCTTCCTCTTACCTCATTTCAATTTCGATCCCAAGGGGGTAGAAATACTCTATTGCTGATTGTTATAGCTATCTATTTCTTAGGAGCATTTGTTTGACCTTATCACTTGTTCTCAATCTATCTACTTTGCTAAGTGTTAGCATTCTTCTTGAATTCTGACATCATCTTTCCCTAATGTTCAGTACTACCACTATCAGGCTGTGCATTCAGGACTTGCTATCTATTTCTGCATTTCATTCTTTGAAATCAGATATCTATATCTATCACCGCCTACTTGGCTTTTTATTTTCTTTGACATAATGTGTTCCCAGATCGATCACGCATTAGTCAAAGAGGGGCAAATGTAATCACCTAAAAATGGTCATCTAGACTATTAGCCCCCTTTTCAACATTTTGGCTAAATTAATTTAATCATTTACCTAGACCAAATTGCTAATAATCAATTTATTTGATTATAACCTATAGTTTGACTATACTATCCTAAGTTCATTATTTGATTAAAAGAACATGTCCCCTTTTAATTAAATAAAAGACCCCATTCTTCTAACCCACTTAAAGTGCACACATAAAGTCCTTTTTCTATTTTGCAATTAAAAGAAAAGGCTTTGTGACTTTTGTCTTATATGACAAGTCAACTTATATTCTATTGGTTGACTTGTGTGTGCACATGGATCACTCCTATTTTCAAATTCCACCGTTGATCATCCACCATCTTCATCTTGATCTCTACCATCCATACATCTTTAAAAGGGAGAGAGCTTTCCCCCTCAAAGGATCCAATCCTCATTTTGAATATTGTTATGCTGCAGGTTTTCTAACAGGTTTCTTTGGAGCTTTGTGGAGAACTTCTCTTTCTTGTCTACATTCTCTCATTCATGGCATTCTAGCTTAGCTTAGCTTTCATTTTTACATGTAGCTTAATCTCACATAGCTTAATAATGGTATTGTAACACTCTCATACATGTTTTAGCATAGCTCCACTTTGCATCTCATTCTAGCTTAATTTTCATTTGCATTGCATTCTTGAGGAACTCCTTGAGACATTTGCATTCTTGCATCTTGTTTTTGGAACCTCCCATTGCATGGTTTACTAGCAAGAAGAGTATCTCTAAAGCTCATCTGAGAGCCCTTGAACTTGAAATACACTCTCTTGCACTCCGTGGATAGGGAGCTCTAAGCCGGCATCCGAACATTCCAACTCATGGAATCGTTTGGATAGAATGGTTTAGAGTGTGACACAAATCAAGTGTACACCTGCAATCAATGCTCATCAAGTTTATTTAAGTTACACGATCTCTCCTTCAGATTTTCCATATCGTCCAGTTTGCTCTCGAAACTCGGTACCATGAATTTCGTCGACTACCACTCCTTGCTGTTAATAACTGTATTCTTGATTTTAGAGCCTTCACTCCGTACTGCTGAAGTTTTTATTAAGCCCTTCCTCTTTGTTTCCTGTGCAGACCGTACGATGTGTTTTCCTTGCTGCCGACACCTTTCTACTAATTTCATGGTGTGGTGTAACCTTTTCTTTCCGTGCGGTCCGTTCACCGTTTACCATACGGTGGAATCTTTCCTTTTGTTGCCTTTATCTTCAGCCGTAATTGCCTTTCCTTCTTCCACTTCTTTGTGTTCCTTCGAACATTCATTTTCCTCTCCCTTTTCGTCGACCCTTAGCGTATTATAGCTCATAATCCTCCATCTGCCAGTGGAAAAAGGCCGTTCAATGAGTCTAGGTCGTCCTCATTCGACCCTCCTTCCAGTCTCAATACTCCCTCTTCATCAGGTTGTATTCTCTTCTTCTCCTCGTCATCCCCTCCAACTTCGCCTTCAGAATTTGACGACGCTGCCTCCTCACCTACCATTTGTGTGTGCAGGTCAATTACGAATCTTTTGCCTCCGCGCTCCATTGATAGGGTATTCTTCTTCTAGTCATGCTTAACCCTTGCTTGTACAAGCCATCCTCAGCCCAAAATGGCGTCATATCCTCTCCTCTTCAACGGGATGACAACGAAGTCGAGTAGGAACGACTGTGTTCCTATAGTCACTGGTTGTGCCATTAGGATCCCAAGAGGTTTAATGCCGTGTTGGTCTACCATTAGTAATTGGAATGTAGGTGGCCACAATGTCAGCTGTCCCAACTTCTTCCAAGTATCTTCTGGTAGGACATTTACCCCTAAACCTCTATCCACAACTGTGTCTGAAAGGATCGTTCCTAATATACCCATCTCTACGACTGTCAGATGCCATCTGGATGTGAGGGCGAGCAGCATTGGGTCTACTGCGCTTGCTCCACTTTCCTTCTCCCTTCCATGTTCTCCTGGTAGTTTAGTAGTTGGAGCGATGTTTGTGAGTGTCGATTGAAGTTGAGGCACTATGAGGATCAGATCATTTAACTTGACTGGTATTTCAGTTTGTAATATCTGCCTTATGATGTTTTGTTCTGCACAATTCCTCGTTGAGGTACTGGTGTGTCCTTCAATTGTGATTTCTCTACCTGCGTTGCTTTCTCAATTTCCGCTCGCGCTTTTTCCAATCTCTTCTTTTCTTCTGTTGGGTTGGGGTACAGTTTTGCTTGTTTACGGGTGACTGCCAAGACTTCTTCGTCTGCACCGATGCTGATCAAATTCGCTCCTGATTTCGAGCACTTGGCATCTTCATGATCTCCAGGACTGCACCATCTGCATAACAACTTTGTTGCATTTGTTGATGTACAGTTCCGTGCAAAGTGGCCCCACAAATTGCATGCTCGGCATTGAACCATCGGGTGGCCATTCGCATCATACTAAATTCGGCTGTGGCCCCCATTATTATTGTTGGTATTGTTGTTTTGCCCTCTTCTATTATTTCTATACCCACCCGAAATAGCACCATCATTGCTTGTGTTTCCGCTCCCTCCTGACACGGAAGCCTCTTGTGTTAGAAGCACTTACTGATGCCCTGTTGTTTTCATATTGAAGGGATAGTCTTTTGTGGAATGTCCCATAATCTGACAGATATCACAGAATTGGTTTTTTGGACAGGACCCCCTCGTGTGACCTTCTGTCTTGCATTTTGTGCACCATAGCTCGTTTCCCTTCGTCTCTTTCTGCATATTCTTAAATTCCTTCATCATTCTGATCATATCCTTCTGGAGAGCTCGGACCTTCTTACTGTCCTTTTCATCACCACTGCTATCTTCTTCCGAAGATGCATCATCTGAGTCGGATGAGCTACTTTTCTTCTTTTTTTTCGTTTTCTTTTCACTCTCTAAGTCCATCGCCCAATTGTATGCTTCGGTGTATGATGATGGCGACACATTCTTCATTTTCTTTCTTAATTCGAGGCATAGTCCTTCAATGAACCATCTCTTTTTCAGCCCATTTGCTGGCTTACTTTCCATTTTATTTATTAATTCTTTTAGTTTTCTAGCATATACACAGATTGTTTCATTTTTCCCTTGCTTTGTGGTGTAGATTTCTGCTATGATCTCATTGTCGTCTCGCAGCCATTGAAACTCGGTGATAAACTCCTTTTTAACTGTTGCCTAGGAAGTTAATTTTTGGGGATCTGCGTCGGCAAACCAATCAATTGCTACACCCCTTAGGGTTGCTAGAAATTGTCAGACCCATTCATCCGTGTGAATTACGCCTTTCGCCGTCCAAATTGTTTCGCATATCTTACAGTGTCCGATTGGATCGGCCATTTTATCACCATCAAACTTTGGCAATTTTTCCTTTAGTCCAGCCATTACTATTCGAGTTTGAGGTACTTGTTGTGTACCCGCATTGCTCTGAACACCCACGCTATTTCGAACAGTTGTCTTATTTCCAACAACTGTGTTACTTGGTGAAAAAGGATTTTCCTCAAGTGAAGTTGTCCATTCCGGAAGTGTATCGCAGACGAAGAGTTCACTCCACGCTCGTGCTCCCTTGGCACTCCGAGCCGTGTGAGTTAATTCCCTTCCGTCTGGATTCTCTTCCCTCGGCGTATATAGGTTAAGAAATTCCTCCCTTGTTTCTTCCACCAAATTCAACGGCTGTCAAATCTCTTCTAGCAATTTTTCGGCACTCCTTTGTCTGCTAGATGGATGCACTCCCTTTGTCTGTGCCCTTTCATCCTTTTGGTGTCCGTCAGCAATTTGCTGAAGTCTTTGTCTGCGCTCAGCTTGTTGTGCCAAAATTAAAATTTCTTGTGCGGTGCATATTTCATCTTTTCCCTTTATCTTATTTCTATCCTTGTTAAGCTGATTCTGCATTAGTTTCCATTCCTCTGCCTACATTCCAAGTCCATTGGGCAATGGCACCAAATGTTTATCGTATGGGGTAAATAGTTTAATGCATACAGACAATAGACAAGAACATGTAACACAACAGTACTCCTTTTATTATTCGCATATATGCCGAAGAGATTACATAGTGATATGATTGCTTATAATGATGATTACCACAATGATCCAAAGTCCATTTCGGACAGTGTACATATACCATTCCGAAGGGGTGACTCAACCGTCGCGCCCATTCCGAAATAATTAATTCTACTTGTCGGCTACATAATAATTACCAACTATATGCTAATCTACTCGTTGGCTATTTTTATAACTTTACTAACAACAAGCAAATTTTGCCCAAAAAATGACATTAAGAAACATCATGAAAGGTTATGATGTAGGAAGAACAATAAACAATTGTAGGGGTTCAAGACATGCAGAATGATCAAACCGCACAAACCCATAAACAATGAGGAATTTAGAGCCTACAATGCCAACAAGGAGGAAACAATAATACTAATCACCTATCACTATTTTCTAACTAAAACGTGCAATCAAATGTAGATTATACTTGTTTATTTTCATGGAAGTGAATTTTTGCAGCTATGTGATAGTTTATTGCTAGGATACCAATTCGTGGATACTAGGCCTGGCTTCTGCATCCGATGCAGACAGATGCCAAAAGCGTCTGGAAGCCCTGCGGATGCTGGCTGGAAGCTAGCCGCAAGCTCTTGGATGCATTTGGAAGCCAGCCACAGGCTCCCAGATGCATCTAGAAGCCAAGATGCATCGAGGAGCCTGCAGCTGGCTTCCGACCAGCATCCGCAGGGCTTCTAGACACATCCGAGAGCGGCTGGAAAAGCAAAAAAAAAAAAAGAAAAAAGTTTTAAACACTTTAAGTTGCCCATTAAACACGTGTTATAATTGTATTTTTAGGTCATTTTTTGCTATGAAACACTAAAATGACCCTAAAGGTGAATATTGAAGCATTCACAACTCATTTTGGAACTTTGTTTGCACCTACAACCACTTCTCATTTGGTCTCTAGTTTGCATTGTCACTGTGAAGCCAAGTTCAACATTTTCGAAGAGGGAGAGATAGATTTCTCAAAGGAGTTTAAATCATTCAAGGTAAGTGATCAATTTCATTCTTGAGTATTTTGATGAATTTTTTCAAGTTCTTGAATTTTTTTCAAGTTTTTTTTTTTGAAAGATATGTAGAAGCAAGTTTGGGTATCTATTTTAATAGTTTTTTCTCACTTCTTTCCACTTATATGCATGATGTTCATTGTTGTTATGACCTAATTAAAATTTATTTATTTTCTTATGGAATAGGTTGCAAAAAACTAGGCAAGAATGGATACTGGTGGTAGTGCTAGTCAAAGTTCAATGGGGGGACAAGGAGGGGAAGGGACTGGTATAATTTCAAAATTGATATATGTTATCCTTTGTGGAGACATACAACACATATATCACAGCTTTCAAGAGGTGGCTCATACTATTGGAAGTGCAATTATTGTCAAAGTAACAAAGGAAAACCTTTCAATAGCTCATATTCCCAAGTGAAGCTTCATTTTATGGGCCCAACTGGCAAAGGATTTGGAATGTGCAAAGGCAAAAATGGTACTGGGGTGACTAATGCAAAAATACTTTCATTTGTAAGAGAAGAAGAAGCTGTTGATGCATCGATCAATAGATCAAAAAAAGCTACTATCAAGGTCCTTCCTCAAAGAGCAAGTTGCATGCACCCACTAAACCAATTGCATTCTCCCAACACCCATTCTTGCAAGTACCTATGCCAGGAGAGGATGAGGAAGAAGTGGGAATTTCAACCCGCAAAAGAGGCCCATTGCACATTGCATTTAAAATGGAGGCAAGAGACCATGCTGATGAAGCTATTGCACGTTGCCTCTATGTGAATGGGCTTCCTTTCAACTTAGTGAGATCGCCATATTGGAAGGAAATGGTGGCAACAATCAAACAATCACCAGCTGACTACACAAGCCTAGGGTATGAAAAGGTGCGTATGACTCTATTGCAACAAGAGAAGACAGATATAGAGAAAGATCTTTAACCAATCAAAAAATCTTGGAAAACTTCGGGTCTAACTATTGTGTCAGATGGTTGGAAGGATACAAAAAACTAGCCACTGATTAATGTGATTGCAGTTTCCCCCAAAGGGGCAATGTTTTTGAAGGCTATTGATTGTGAGGGGCAAGTGAAGGATTTTGAATTCATTTCTAGAATTCTCATCAAGGCCATCGAGATGGTGGGCAATGAGAATGTGGTGCAGGGGGTCATAGACAATGCCAAAAATTGTAGGGGAGCGAGTGCTTTAGTTGAGAGTCGGTATGAGCATATTTTTTGGACCCCATGCATTGTTCACTCCCTTAACTTGATCATGCAGAGGATTGGCACTGAAATAGAGTGGGTGAAGAAAATATACCAAGAGGGGGAGGACATACAAATGTTTGTGACCAACCACCACGTCACAATCCATTTTTAGAACATACTCCAAATTGGAGTTGCTGAAGGTAAATTGATTTTTTTTAATTACTAAGTTTCATGGATTTGTAATTTAGTCAAAAATTAAAAATTAAAATTATATTATCAATTGACATATTGTAAACTTGCTTAGGTTGTTGAGACCTATTTTGCATCTCATACAATTGTTATGAGACAACTCCTCAAGGTAAAAGATGCATTGGGCCAAATGGTCATTGGTAAGCAATGGGGAATATGGAAGATCTCAAATTCAGAAAGAACACAGAGGATCAATGATTTGATCTTGAATGAGAGTTGGTGGGCTCGTGTGGCATATGTATTGGATTTCACCAAGCCCATCGTGACTATGCTCCGTTTTGCTGATACGAATACACCTTACTTGGGGAATGTGTATGATGGCATGGACACCATGGTTGAGAAGGTAAAACATTCTATACAAGCACATGAGAGTGACCCCACACAATGCGAAGCCTTATGCAAACAAGTGCAAGCAATTATCCACCATCACTAGAATAAGATGACTACCCCATTGCACCTCCTTGCATATGCCTTATCTCTTAGGTACTATAGTGAGGAGGTAGTTGGTATGCTGGGTAGAGTTGCACCATTTGCGGATGAGGAGGTTGCTGAGGGGTGCCACAAAGCTCTTATAAGACTCTTCCCACTGGAAGAAATGCATGAAAAAGTGAGTGAAGAATTTGGGTTGTTTGCTTCGAGGTTAAGGCATTTTCCATTTGCAGTAAAGGACCAAAATAGAATGGGAGCTATCACATGGTGGTACATGTATGGTCAACCTTTCAAGCATCTTCAACCTCTTGCAATCAAGGTGCTATCACAAATAAGTTTTTTTATTTTGTTTTGTAAATTTGTTTTAAAGTTTTAAAGTTTTATGTTTACACTTGCATTCTAGAATTTAGTGTTTCACACATTTTTAAAAATTAATTTGCTTTTCATTTGTATATTTTGTGACAACTATCTAGGTTGCTAGTTCTTCTATTGCTGAAAGGAATTGGAGTACATACTCCTTTATCCATTCAATGAAGCACAACCGGTTGGGCTCCAAGAAAGCTGAGGACTTGGTCTTTGTCCACACCAACTTGCTTCTTTTGTCACGTAAGAATGATCATTACAAGGAAGGGGCAACAAAGCTTTGGGATGTAGCCTCTGAGTGTGCAGATTTGGATGCAACACATCATGATCTTATTACAGTCAAAGATGGTGATGATGATAGCGTGGCACATGGTGCATCTAGCATTAGTGGAACCATGTTAGGTTCAAATGATCTTTCAGCAGTTGGAGATAATGATGAGAATGTGAATTTTCTTGCGAACCCCTATGATTCAGAATCAGACTCTGATGCAAGTTGATTGAATCTTCAATCATTAACTTCGAAATATGTTTTTATTTTGTTGGAATCTTGAACATGACCTATTTCAACTTATTGTCTCAGACTAAATGCTAATGTTGGACAAGAACATATTGATATATCATATAAATTTTGAAATATCTTGAATTTTGATAAAGGGTTAAGTATCATAGATTCATAGTCATACTATCAAATGGTTTGTTTTTGTATATTTCTTGCATTTCTTTGCATATATATATACACACGTTTCCTCCTGCATTTGCATCCCAAAAAAAAATATCCCCGCATCCCGTATCTGCTTTGGAATTCGCATCCAAATGGGTTTATTGGGATTCACTTGCACAGCTTCAGGTTGATCTTTATTGATCTGTATTTTCCAACACTTACTGCATCTAGGTGATGCTCATAAGGGTGAAACACCACAACTTCTTAGGAGATCATCAATCTTAGTACTGCTCTAACACAAGTGTGCTTTTCCGTGGAGTTTCCCACACAATCAAGCTCACTTAGCTTGCTATCCCATTAGTAACACCTTTAGCAAGTGTCATGCCCAGTGAGCCATTAATTATAGAGCTCCCAAGCTCATTCGTTTCATACAAGTGGAGATCATACGTCAATTTATCAAGATTCAACTGGATACAATTGAGTCAATCTTCATTGACCCATATGTTACTTATTGGTTCACTACAACCCATACAATCTTAAAAAAATATTACAAGTTGCAACTCTGAATGATGTCCCAATACAAAACATGTTACATGTATGATATCATATCATGAGATCATTCTGGTATGCTGATTTTATGTAGTTGTTATCTGTACAAATTCATTAACTTTGGAAACAATTTTACTTTCTAATATTAAAATTATCTTGTTTTAGGTGTACAAAGAACCCCTTTCAACTGGGTATAAGTTGTTTTGCGAATACCATCTTGATTTAAAATTCAGTGACCATTGTTTTGTGGAGTCCATTTAAAAATTTAAAAAAATAGAAAGCAAATAAATTTTACATGGACTTTTCTGACTCTTAATGTTGTGGATTTTTGCTTACCATGCACAATAGAACTCCTTGTTTCAGTCGCTCCTTTAGTCTTGGCCACAAGCTTGGCTTTGTAATTAACGAGATTGTTGACAGTTAAACAATAAGTCCACTTAAAGTTGGAGTTAATCCTAGCAGATTGCAAAATTTATGTCAAATTTACAGCTTTCCAAAATGAAAATAGAACTAGTAAACATACCTTTGAAAGCTGAGATAAAATAGGCAAAAGTGGCACCAGTATTGAACTAGAAAGTATGCCCAATGGAGCCATGGCTAAAAGATTTGCATCTGCAAACACCCGCAATAAGAAGAAATAGAATCACAAGTTCCTTGCTGCTCTAGAAAGGATAGACCACCATATTTCATAGAGATGAAACACAATTTGCTAAATAAATTGTTGATTCTCGAACTGTTCTCAGTCAATATATGTTAGCTCACAATTAACTCAATATTAATTTGTAGAAATTGCATGAGATGACTGAATTGATCTATGAGCATCAATGGTGGAAGATATTTTTGAACTTTCCAAATACACCAAAACCTCTGACCACAACATCAATTTTTTAACTTGAAAGTTTGACGAATCACCACCCATCACCCATGCTAATAGTCATTGGGTGTTACAATAGCTTCGCCAACTTTTCGTATATCTGATTAAAAAAACTCCCCACAAGCATCAAGGTTTATGACAATCTCATGCTAAGTGTGACTTCTTATGTATTGGAAAGAAAAGTTTAGCGACAGCTTCAAATACTCATCTTTATCAGAGATGTCAACTACCTTTAAATTTAGCCAAGTTTCCAATTATAAGCATGTGAACATTTGGCTACTTGGCCACCTTAGTTCTTATAACCAATGCGAATAGTTAATATAAGTTATTTTTCTTAGCCACACGTGTTGACTGATTAGAGTTCAGTATTCATAATGATTTCAATGGTTTGAGAATCTAAGAGACTATCGACCATCCCACCACAAGACTTAGAGTGAAAACTCTTGACCAAAACTCTTATGGACACCAATCTTGAAAGTATTTTTACAAAACATCCATATCTCAACTAGCCAGATAATGAATCTAATGCAAAAGTTTAAATTTTGTCTAGTTCGATATAGGGGTCAACAAGATTATATAGAAAAACTATCAATTGCCAGATGAATAGAACTAGTTGAATGCTCATTCAGCCAAATTGTCACCAAGCTATTGTGGGCACCTCATTAATTCTGATGATGGTAAAATAAAACAGTAGCCAGGAATGATTTGGAAGAAGAGAGAGCTAGATATCATGCCACATTAAATATAGAATATAAAGAAAAGCCATCAGCTATTAGATGAATACCAATAGTTGAATGTTCATTGAGCCAAATTCTCACCAATCTATTGTCGACGCCACAGTAATTTTAATGAAGGTGAAATAAAACTATAGCAAGAAATAATTTGGAAGAAGCTTTTTCTTTTTGTGCAAATAATATTCACTGAAACCATTTTTCAAATTTGACGATGACTGCAGAACAAAGAAGTGGTAATTCCATTCCAATCTCCAACTGACAAATTGCGACTGATCGAAACTAATAACTTCGTCCGTGCAACGAAAAAATGGTTAGTCAATAATATGAACTGTTGGTTTTATTCTACAAGATTTAATCTTCCTTATTTCAATTATTTCTTTGAATGGCAACAGTAATGATTCATGAACATTAGGGACTAACTGAAGGGCTCAAAAAAAACAGAAACAACAAAGTTAAATTCAAAATACTGGAAAACTTGTTTTTCCTGTTCCTAAATGATACAGTGATAAAAAGTTTCAGTTGCTCACAGGAAATACTTGCAGCAGCACCTGGAATGAAAGATGCAAAGTAAAGATCTGTGAATGTAGCAATTTGGAACATGCCTGACCCAACAATTGCTGGCAGTACCACAGCAAAAAGCTGTCGTCAAAAAAACATACTCTGATCAACACACATCATAAGACATAAGAAGAGCTTAGCACAGTATCACTTTCCAAAGTAAATTCCCAGCGTTCCCTTAATGAAAATGCAAATGCAAAAGTCAACCAAAATTCCAATTATTAAAAATTTAAAACTAGGAGATTGTTTAGTGTTAACCTCATGCATGTCAGCATCAGTAAAGGGATTTGTCCATAATGTCCTCAGTATACTAAAACCAGCTTCTCGCTGAAAAATTGCCTATTTTTTTGCAGTTACAAAAATATTGTTGCAATGTAAAATGAATAAATGCCCTGAAAAAGATAACAAATAGAAAGAACAACCTTTTCCAAGAAAAGACATGCTGACAATGAGTTATTAAGTAAGAATACATTACCTGCACTAGCCACTGTATTAAAGCCCCAACAGAAGCCCCAGATGCTAAAAAAATGGCACCTGTAATTGGCAACTAAGCTTATAACTTGTGAAAGTTCATCCCGTAGACTTATTAACTAGGTGAAGCACTCATAGAAATAATTTTACATTTTACCAGGGTAAAACTCATAAGAGACAAATGTAGAATTTGCAAATAAAAACTGGAGAAGCAAATTTAATGATCAAAGTTTAAACGTTGGAAAAGCTACACTATTGCACATATTAATAATCAATCAAATTTTGTTGACGAGTTGCAAGTTGCATACCAGAAAAAGAAGTCCGTGATGCAAATGCATTGGCCTTGCAACTTAAAAAATGTATGGCGATCTGTAGTTATAAGTGCCCAAAATAACAAAGTGTTAGGACTAACTGCCTTTCAAGAAACATCAAATGCAATCAAATATCCAATAACTGAAATTATCTTACAGCAAAAATAATTGCCATGCTTGACAGTGATGGAATCAGTGAAGGAATGTGATAAATCCCAGAAGAACTGTCAGTAAACCAATCACAAGATAGAAATCAGAAGTGCAACGCAAAATTTAGTAAAACAGACTAATATATAATTTTATTAATTGTCCTCATGCAATCTGAAGTAACCCATCCAGCACTTACTTGAGGCACCCAAATCCAACACCCAGAGGTCCAGCAAATAGAATGCATGGAGTCATGATCTTAAGCTGATGTTGGTCAAAGTAAAAGAATGCCATTAATCAGATTCCTCTCAAAAGAAACCAAAGCAATAATAATTTCCTAAGATTAATCTAATGACTTTTTTCAAACTTGTTATAAATAATGGAACTGACTTTCTAAAGTACACATAAAATAAAAGTGCAGATTTATTATTTAAACATGAATACTCCTGTAAAATTGTTACAATAGAGCCTCTTTAACTTCACCATACTATTGAGATAGTAGATGCCATAATTACAGAAAACTTTGAATCAACTAACCTTAGTTTACTCCAAAATCAAAATAATTTGTTGGCTGACACTTGGGAATCAAGAAACAGAAAATAGGCATGATACAAGTTGAAAATATCATATACTTCAAAAATAAAAAATGCAAATAAATTTTCAAACTGCAGGGGGCACTGACAGGAAAATGAAGAAAAAATATTAAATAGATTTCACATGCGTGTTGCCATTGCTTTTTTGGCATCCCATGCTTCAAATCCCAATTTCCCCAATTTGCCAATTAATCTTGCTTTTAAAGCCCACTTACGTGTGTAAAATTCCATTAAAGTTACATATTTCCTGGGTTTACGTTTCCTTATGGCAAGTGAATGATACCCAAGACAATGTGCAATGACTCCTAAAAAGCACAATTAGATGACTTAAGAAGCCTATAATGGACTTTAAACGCATCTTTACAAGCATTTTGTTATGTAGAAGTCATGTAATAACCTTACTTAGTTTACTCCAAAATCAAAATGACTCCAAATAAGCAAGATATCTTATGGGGCATCCCCTCGAGTGTATGAAGTGTTGTGAACTCTTCTTGCTAGTTGCAACTCGAAGAACTGGTTCGTCAACCACTAGTACCTCAAGTTGATCGGAAAAACCTTGCCCATGTGATTTAGGTGATGACATGACTGAACTCCATAAAGTTTCTGAGTTGCTTCTCTCTTACCTCTAACTCCACTCTTGGAATCAAAATTAGTTTTCCCTGATTCAACAGGGGCAATCCTGGAGTAGGCACAACATGTTGTCCAATAGCCTTTTCAAGACAACAAACATAAAAACCATTATGTATCCGACTATCATCTGGCAACTCAAGTTCATAGGACACTTGTCCAACATTCTTCATTATCCTATAGGGTCCATAAAATCTGGGTCTAAGCTTTTCTAAGCCACACTTCTTCAATGAACTTTGCATGTATGGTTGGAGTTGTAAACACACCATATCCCCAACCTCAAAAGATCTTTCGGTCCGGTGGTGATGAAGATATATCTTTTGCTAATTCTATGCATGCTAAATGTTATCTCGAAGAGCTCTGATAGTATCCTAATGATCATGTAACTAATCTTTAGCTTGTGGAGCCCTGCTGTCATCAAAAGTTTATTCCATAAAAGACAAGGGCTCACAACCATAAAGAGCTCTAAAGGGAGGCATGCCCATGGTAATATGGTATGTCAAATTATAACAATGTTCTCCAAAATATAGCCATTTGATCCACGCTCTATACTGCCCTGCAACATAATTATGGAGATAACCTTCTAACCATTTGTTCACTATCTCTGTCTATCCATTCGTCTGAGGATGGTTGGTGGTATTGGGAGTCAACTTTGTTCTTGCCAATCTGAATAGTTCCTGCCAAAAAATGCTAAAGTTGTTGTCCCTATCATTGACAATGGTCTTAGGTAGAACATCTAATCTAAAACCTCTCTGAAAAATAACTCTGATACCTAAGAGGTTATCGAATCAACTGTAATAGCATAAAAATGGGCATATTTAGTCAGTCGGTCAACCACAACAAAAATACTAACCTTACCCCACACTCTTAGTAGATCTGTGATGAAGTCTATGGACATACTTTCCCATTTTTGCTCAAGGATAGGTAATGACTGTAACAAACCAGTAGGGTACATATGATCAGACTTGTTCTGCTAATATGATAAACACTCCCTAATATGCTTAAGGACATCATTCTTAAGACCCTTCTACGAGGACCTCTCTCTGATCAGCATGTAAATCTTAAAATAACCTAGATAACCTGCTAATGGTGTATCATGAATGCTCTTCATAATCTTGTCCTCAGTTTGGATTCAGTTACTAAATAAATCTTGTTTTTATAGTAGATCACATCATCAATAACTCTATACCTGTCACCTTGAATCTGTCCATCCATAAGCTTGCAAGCAAAAGTATTTTTGGAATACTTAACCAAAAGTTGACACTTAAAATCAGCTGAAATCTTAGATATTCAACAGCATGTAGTAGTAGGTGGTCTCCTCTAAAGTGCATCAGCCACAACATTCCTTTTGCCCTTGACATACTTGATGTCAAAATCATAAGCCTGCATCTTATTTGTCCATTTTTGTTCTTGCTCATTCAACTCTTTCTGCTCAAGGAAATAACGCAAGCTGTTATGGTCTGTCCTCACTATAAACCTCCTACCCACCAAGTATTGTCTAGATTTTGCCAATGCATGCATGATGACCAACATCTGCTTGTCGTAGGTACAAAACAATCTCTCATTCTCCCCCGACTTCCTGCTCCCATAAGCAATGGGGTGTCTATCCTGCATGAGCACTGCATCAAAATTCTCACTTGGAGCATCACATTTCAGTACAAATGGCTGAGAGAAATCTAGAAGTGCTAACACTAGACAAGTACTCATATCTCCTCTGCCTCTACTAATCAATTGAATGCTCCCTTGTGAGCAAGGTCTGTGAAAGGACCTACAAGTTGCAAAAACCCCTTAACAAATCTCTTGTGGTAAGAACAAAGCCCAAGGAATCCCCCAATACCAAAAACATTTCTTAGTGCTGGGTAGTCCAAAATTGTTTGTATCTTTTCTTAATGTACCTTAACCCTATTAACCCCTATCAAATGGCCAAGATATAGGATCTTTGTCAAAAAAAATTCACATTTGGATTCTTTATCGTATGAAAATTACTTGTCCATGATGCTCAATACTTCATCCAAATGTTGTAGGTGCTCCTCCCAAGTTTTACTGAATATCAAGATATCATCAAAAACACCAAAAATAACTTATGCACTTGCTTATTAAAGATGTTCATAAATGACTGAAATGTAGCAGGTGCGTCAGTGAGACCAAATGGCATCACCAAAAACTCATACTATCAGTAGTGGCATCTAAATGTTATCTTATGCACATCCTCCTCACGAACCCGAATCTGGTGGTATCCCAATTGAACATTTATCTACGAGAAGTAAACAACCCCATGCAACTCATCAAACAACTCATCAATGTGTAGGATAGGGTACCTGTATTTTAGGGTCCTTTTATTCAAAGCACGATAATCAATACACGTCCGTAGAGTTCCATCCTTCTTAACCAAGATAGCTGAAGAATCAAAAGGACTAGAGTTGGGTCTATTATGTCCCATGGGAGGTAACACCACCATTGTTTTCTGAATCTCCTCCTTGAAATATATTGAATGACAATAGGAAGTGGTGATAACACGCTTAACTCTGTCTTCTAGCTTTGTCACATGCTCAAATCCACAATCAAGTGGTGTACCTGTCAAAATGTCCCCAAAAAACCCCTTGTGCTTATCAAGCACAAACTGTATGTCTATATGATGTTGTTGTCCAATATCAGAAGTGGATTTGGTAGTTATGAAACACTAAGTTCCCATTCAATATCATCATGTCTCATAATAGCCTCCATCCAATGAGATGATAAAATCTTGGGACCACCTTCTTTTGTAACCTTTAGAATTACTTGTTGATCATCTCTCATGAACTCTAACTATTTCTAATTATGATCAGTTGTGAAACCGCCAATAGTCTAAAGCCACTATAAACCCAAGATTGCATCTAATTTATCCAACTCAATGACATTAAATATCAGCCACTAATGTATAATCACCCAACTGGATCCTATGTTGTGGAATCTTCTCAGAACAACTTAGACGATCACAACTTGCAACTTTAACATCAAATTTAGGAACCTCCTTCACATGTAATCTCCATTTTGTTGTCATGCATGCACTAATGAAGTTATTTATGGCTCTAGTATCTAGAAAGGCAAACACTTTGCTACCCTATAATAACTCCTTTCAGGCAAAAATGATTACTTGAAGATACTCTTGAAAGTGAAGCAATGGTAATGCAAGGCTCATCGTGATGTAGAGAATAATTCTCTGCATCACATCGATTACATGTTTTTCACCTCTTTCAACAATGGGTTGTTCATTATTATCCTCATCATCGCTGCCCTAAACCTGATGTCTTCATTCTTCTCATCTTCCCCATCAGGAACAACTTCAATGTAGTGAATATTCTTTCCCAAGGCATCTATGATCAAGAGTCCATGGTTCCGTACATGCAAAACATAGTTTTCTTCTCCTTAACTCACTTCCGGTTTCTATATCCATCTCAGAAGATGTTGCTTTATTCTGATTTGTAGGTTTCAAATTTGGCCTTGAGCCCTTAAAAGGCTTCCTAAGAGGCTGCAATATAGAGGATGACATATCCAAGTCATAGGTCATCTTGATAACCTCTTACATTGTGTTTGGTTTCAACACTTTCACAATTCCCTTAAACTTTTCATTCATCCCTTCAACAAATAACAAACTTTTCCTTTTTTTGACATATCCTGAAGCATGGTTGAAAGCCTTTGAAGTTTATCAATGTAGGGGTCTACCGAACCACTTTGCTTCAGCTAGGCCCTATCTATAATAGACTTCAATGTCCTTGTCAAAACGAGTGATCAATTTATTACTAAAATCCTCAAATGAATTAATCAATGCATGATCTTGTGTCACAAGACCATGATGCAACCAATTATACGCTGCTTGTAGAAGGTAATTTCGTAATAAATTAATTAAGTAGTTATGAGGAAAGTTTTGCACCAAATGTCACGTTGGTTGGTATTAGTGGTATATGTAGCACTCAGTGGGAATAGAAATGGTATGGTGAGATTGATAAGCATTAGTACTACTATGCAACCCAATTGGTACAATAAATAAAGATATATTTCGCCATTTGTGTCTTGTTCCATTTATTAGAATGAAAGTGTTGATAATACTATAAATTATATATTGTTGGCAGCATTCTATACCATATTGGCATCAACATTTCTGGCGTTGTTGCCTAAGTATGAATCTAGGATCAGGAAGATGGGAAAAAGATGTAAACAGAATGGGCTGATCCTTTGACCAGCAAATAGTGATAATTGATAATGACATTGAGGAAGAGGAAGTAACGAGAGAGGATCAATGACATAGGACCTTGTACAGGTGTGGGACATAGCAGTTGATGTTTACCGTATGGATTAATTAAGCAACGCACACAGGAAATAGACACGAACACGAACAACAAACAGAAGAACTCTTATTATTATTTGCATATACCAACAGTACATCATGCTTTTCTCATATGATAATAATAATTACAATGCTCCCCGAAGGGGTTATAAATACTTTCCGACGAACCTTCCCGAAGGAATCCGTCGGCCAGATACATCATGTCCGCTACAAACTATTACCGTCGGCTACATAACAAGACCTTTCCCAAAGGGACCCGTCGGCTGATACACAATTTCCTTTCCGAAGGGACCCGTCGGCTGATACACAATTTCCTTCCCGAAGGGACCCGTCGGCCGATACACAATTTCTACTGACGACATCAAAAAAGAAAAGTCATCTCCTGACGACTACAAAACAAAACTCAAACAACTAATACAACAACATTGATCTGCCATATTACTTTCACATTCATCCCGTTGCATCTATAGCCTTTGCTAACACAATACTGACTCCTCAAGCTGACCTTGATAGCCACCTGTGTTGCTTCCTCTGCTTCCAACTCCTCGGAACCTTGAGCCAAGTGTTGCTGCACTGCCTCCAACTGGATGATCAGCTCCTCCCGAGCTCTCTACGCATCCACCAAGACAGCCTCACGGCCAACACCTACTCTCAGTGCCACTGATACACAGACACTCCATGCCTGCAGCAACTTCAACTCTTCTCAACTGGTCAAACTCCCACGACTAATATCCGCAACGACTGGGGGTCCAGGGGGCAACGCCCCCGGCAGGGTCGAGGGGCAGCGCCCCCGCGGGGTCCAGGGGCACTCTGAAACCCACACAAAACTGCACGAAACACACCATTTCTGTCATTTTCTGCCGATTCTACACTCTTTCTGGCAATCGTTGATGCTTCCCCTTCCCTATGGCATCATCTGATACTCATTCTGAGCAACTTGATTCTGTCGTCGTTTTTTTATTTTTTTATTTTTATTTTTTAGAAAACCTCTTATCACCCTTCTGTGATGAAATCCATACGGCTTCAATCTTGACACTGTCTACTGATTGCATATGGATGCCTCCTTCCTGCACACAGGTTTTGATGAAACAAATCTGAAGGCGTCTTCACTATTTCAATCTTCTGGAAAAGCCGTACTGCAATATCCTCCCAAGTCTTGAAAATTCGTACGATGAAAATTAACAAATTTTGGCTCCAAATTCCGTACGCTATCCTTTTGAGGCTATCAAAATCCGTACGCTGGTTTCAGTGTTACAATATGCAACTTTTAAAAATCGTACAGTGCAAGGAAAAGCCGTGCCACAGGAAAATCGTACACCACTTTCAAGATGGAAACCGTACATTGCCTTAAAACTGTACTTCAAATTTGAAATCCGTACGTTGTCTTTAAAAACCGTACTGCAACATGAAATCCGTACGTTGGCTTTAAAAACCATACTGCAAATATGAAATCCGTACGTCGTCTTAAAAAACCATACAACAATCATGAAATCCGTACGTTGCTCGATCACAAGAAATCCATACGCTATCTCCACAATCCGTACGGCAACTGTGAAAATAACCGTATGGGAACTGTCTTTAAAATCTGTACGGTAACCTTGCTGCTAAAAACCGTGCGGTATTTGCAAGTTAAAAAAAACCGTACATTGCTTTCTTATAAAAATCCGTACGGTGAACCAATAAATTTCGTACACAACCTCCAAAAACCGTATGGTGAGCAGGTTAAGAATCCGTACGGTGCTCCTTCCTTCACTGTAAAATCTGTACGGTGCTCCTTCCTTCACTGTAAAATCCGTACGGTACATATCAAACTTGATGCTTTTCCGTACACTACTCAAAACCTCCAAAAAAAATCCGTAAGATGCAAAACTTGGCGAAATCCGTACGGTACAAAAATCCGTACACTTCCTTCAAAACCGTACGGTGAACATTTAAGAATCTGTACGGTGCTTTGTTTCCAAAAATCTGTACAGTAGCTTTTTCATCACTTTTTCAAAATTTTTTTTTTTTTTGAAAATCTCACTTCTGGAACAATTATGTACAATATTTACATATATACAGTACTTACAGTCTTCTCTCATTTATTCATCCACGGGGGTGCATTACTTCTTTCATGGCAAACATTCAACTTCGACCTATTCACTACATCGAATACTTCCTTTCCGTCTAGCATCCACTGTTTTATTGCTCCGTTATTGCTTACTTCCCGCATCTGGTACGGCCCGACCCATTTAATTTTGAACTTGCCTGGTTTGATCTCATTCCGATCGTCGTACTTTAACACCCACTATCCGAGTTGAAACCTGCTACGCCTGTTCTGTGTCATCTCCATACTGCCCAGTTTGTTCCCGAAGCTCCGTAGCATGGACTCCATCAGTTGCCCCTTCTGGCCGCCAATAACATGTCCACTCCGTACTGCTGCAACTTTTATTAGACCCTTCTGCTTTGTTTCCTGTGCAGACCGTATCGTGTGTCTTCGTTGCTGTTGGTACCTTTCTGCTATATTTGTGGTTTGACATAATACTTTCTTCTTGCGCAGTCGTACAGTAGAATCTTTCCTTCTTTTGGGTTCGTACTGTATGTTCTGTCCTTCAGCTTCAGTCATACCCGCATTTCCTCCTTTGACTTCTCCATGTTCCTTTAGACATTCATTTCCTCCGTCGGCTTCTCTGTGTTCCTTGGGACATTCATTTCCTCCTTCGGCTTCTCTGTGTTCCTTGGGACATTCATTTCCTCCTTCGGCTTCTCTGTGTTCCTTCGGACATTCATTTCCTTCTTTCTTACCTTCGTCGATCCTTAGCATATTACAACTTGGAAAGAGCTCGTAATCCTCTATCTGCCAGTGGTAAAGACCATTTACTGAATCCAAATCATCATCTCCTTCCAGTCGTAAAACTCCTTCCTAATCCGGTTCCATAATATGCCCCTTTTCATCCTCTTCTCCCTCAGAATCTGACGAGAGGGCTTCGTCCCCGACCATCTGAGTGTGCAGATCAATGACATACTTCCGGCCTTTGCTTTCGAGTGATAAAGTATTTTTCTTCCAATCGTGCTTTGCTTTTGCTTGTATCAGCCACCCCCAACCCAAAATCGCATCGTACCCCTTCCGCTTGAGAGGAATCACAACAAAGTCCAACAAGAATGGTTGTGTTCCGATTGTCACTGGTTGCGCTGTGAGTATTCCCAACGGCTTGATTCCATGTTGATCGGCTGTTAGCAGCTCGAAGGTAGTTGGCCATAATGTCAGCCGGCCCAACTTCTTCCAAGTATCCTCTGGTAGCACATTGACACCGGATCCTCCGTCGACAATCATGTCCGTTAGTACAGTCCCAAGAATGCCCATTTCAACAACTGCCGGATAGCGTCCAGATGAAAGAGTTAACAGCATCGGATCTTCTGCACTTGCGCCACTTTCCTTCTCCTTTTTGTCCGCTGCACTTGCTCCACTTTCCTGCTTCCTTCCATGTTCTCCTGGTAGTTGAGCAGCGGGAACAATGTTTGTGAGTGCCGATCGGAGCTGAGGCATAGTGAGCAACAGATCACTTATCTTGACAGGTATCTCAGCTTGCAATATTTGCCGTACAATGTTCTGTTCTGCACAGTTTCGGATGGAGGTACTTGGCGGGTCCTTCAGGTGTGCTATTTCTGCCTGTGTTACTTTCTGGATCTCTGCCCTTGCTTCCTCCAGTCTCTTCTTTTCTTTCGTTGGGTCAGGGTATAACTTTGCCTGCTTCCGAGTGATTGCCAGAACTTCTTCCTCGTCTGTCCCTACGGTAATCAAGTTTACGCCGGACTTCGGGCACTTAGTATCATCATGATCTCCAGGTCCACACCAACGGCATAGCAGCTTCGGTGTGTTCGTCGTTGTGCACTCTCGGGCGAAGTGATCCCACAGATTGCATGCGCGGCATTGAACAATTGGCCGACCATTCGCATCGTACTGAATTCGACTCCTTCCTCCATTGTTGTTGTTGCCACCATTGTTGTTATTGCTGCTGTTGTTTTGACCGCGCCAGTTGTTTCTGTATCCACCTGATGTGGCACCTTCCGTACTGGTATTCCCGTTCCCTCCTTATTGGGATGCCTCCTGCGTTAAGAACACTTGCTGCGGTGTTCTTACTTTCAGATTGAAAGGGCATTCCTTTACCGAGTGTCCTAGAATCTGGCAGATTTCACAAAATTGATCTTTCGGGGAGGATCCCTTTGTATGGCCTTCTTTCTTACACTCTGTGCACCATAGGTCATTGCCCTTAGTCTCCTTGTTCATGTTTTTGAATTCCTTCATCATCTGCATCATGTCCTTCTGGAGGGCACGGACCTTCTTGTTGCTTCCTTCGTCATCGTCGCTGCTATCTTCTCCTGAAGGCTCATTGTTATCTGAATCCGATGAGTTGGTCTTCTTTTTCTTTGTCTTCTGGTCATTTTCGAGGTTCATTGCCCGATTGTACGCTTCAATGTATGTCGATGGTGGCACGATCTTCATCTTCCTCCGCAGCTTCGGGTGAAGGCCTTCAATGAACCATCTTTTCTGGAGCCCATCTGCTGGATTATTCTCCATTTTACTGATTAAGTCCTTTAACCTCCTGGCAAAGACCCGTACAGTTTCATTCTTCTTTTGCTTGGTATTGAATATCTCTGCGACAATTTCATTATCATCACACAAAAGTTGAAATTCTGCGATGAACTCCTTAATGTTATCCCAACTATTTAATTTCTGTGGATCGGCATCAGTAAACCAGTCAATGGCAACACCCTGTAGGGTAGCAGGAAATTGTCGGATCCATTCGTTTGTATCTGTTATACCATTTGCCCTCCAGATCGTTTCACATGTTTTACAATGTCGAATGGGATCAGCTGCTTCATCACCATCAAATTTAGGCAATTTTTCCTTCAGACTTGCCATTATCACTATATGTCGAGGGTTTTGTTGTGTACCTGCGCTGTTTTGTACTCCCGCGCTGTTTTGAGCACCCGCGCTGTTCTGCACACTCGCGCTGTTCTGGACACCCGCGCTGTTCTGTACACCTGCACTGTTCTGTACACCCGCGCTGTTTTCTGCTTCCGCGCTGTTTTCAACACCCGCTCTATTTTGGACTTCTGCACTGTTTGGTGAAGAAGAGGGTTTATCAACCGTAGCTGTCCGTTCCGGAAGTATATCTTGGACGAAGAGGTCACTCCACGCTCGTGCTCCTTCGGCACTCCGAGCCGTGCGAGTCGATCTCCTTCCGTCAGGATTCTCTTCCCGTGGTGTATGTAGGTTTAGAAACTCCTCCCTCGCTTCTTCCACCAAATCAAGCCGTTGTCGAGTCTCCTTCAACAATCCTTTCGCGCTCTTGTTTCCGTCGGAAAGCTTTTGAAACCTCCTTCGACGCTCTATCTGTTGAGCCAAAATTAAATTTTCCTTCAGCTTACTCTTATCTTTGTTCAACTGATTCGGCATTTAATTCATATCCGCCTGCCCGCGTACCAGATCCATCGGGCAACGGCGCCAAATGTTTACCGTATGGATTAATTAAGCAACGCACATAGGAAATAGACACGAACAAGAACAGCAAACAGAAGAACTCTTATTATTATTCGCATATACCAACAGTACATCATGCTTTTCTCATATGATAATAATAATTGCAATGCTCCCCGAAGGGGTTATAAATACTTTTCGACGAACCTTCCCGAAGGGATCTGTCGGCCAGATACATCATGTCCGCTACAAACTATTTACCGTCGGCTACATAACAAGACCTTTCCCGAAGGGACCCGTCGGCTGATACACAATTTCCTTTCCGAAGGGACCCGTCGGCTGATACACAATTTCCTTCCCTAAGGGACCCGTCGGCCGATACACAATTTCTACCGACAACAGTTGATGAGTACGTCCGGTAAAAGGCAGCACAGAGGGCTCTCCTGACTAGTACGTTACGTGTCAAACTCAAGGTGAACAAGACTGTATATGATCTCCTTGGAAGTTTTCCAAGCCTGCTCATATAGAGGCTGGCAGCAGTAAAGGAGCACGGGGAAGCCGAGTTGAGGGAACAAAGAACGCAACAAACATTACAACGTTTGCATCAAAGGACTCACAAAGAAGAGGAACCTAAGGATACAAGCAATTATAGAACAAACCCTTGGTGGAGGAACGGAGAACCACAAGAATCACATAACAAAACCACTAATGAATGCCTCTCCTTCCTAATGAGGATAGGACATGTAGGAAGGAAACCCAATTGGAAGACAGAGAGGAGGAAGTGAGGCGAGTATTACTGGCACAACAACAAGCAGAAAGGAGGTGAAGACTACACGATCTCGCCCAACAAGTACACAAAGGATTAGAATGCAGTGAGTAAGCCCTCATTGGAAACAAAGACAAAAGTCTAGACGGGGAAGTAGCTGCCCTGCTAGAAAGTATAGTAAGGGGAATTAAATGACTAGCCATATCGGACAAACCAACCATAGGGAAAACAAAACCAGAAACTCTCGGGAAGTGGGAATCCCATTACCACCAAAGCGACGAAAGCGGAGAGTGTGAGAGAGGGGAAGTATTACAACCCCACAAAAGTATACCAGGAGAACATGGAGAGAATTCACAACAAACCAATCAAATAAAGATGCTAAAAACACTAGATAAACAAAAACTTTCAAAGCTTAAAGGTGAGGGATCAGAGGACCCCATAAGGCACTGTAAGACATGTGTGACTATATAGGAGGTGATAAGACAAGACAATGAGGATTACTTGTTAAAAGCCTTTCCTGTTGCCACCGTACGAATAACAATCGACTAGTACACAGACTTGGCAGATGAGGAGAAGGCAACATGGCCTACCTTGAAGAAATCATTTGAGGAGGAATTCAAGCTATTGAGAGACGATGGATTGTTCCATTGGCAGATGGAGGAATATGAGGTATTCTAGGAAAGCTGCAATATGCTTTGAGATTGCCAAAATAGAGGAAGAGGAGGATATATACCAAGAGGAATACACGAGGTACAAAGAAGGGACAGTGTCTGAGACACAACAACAACATTTTGCGAAGATTATTGCCAAAAAACTTCATTTAACCGAGCAACTTCATGCTTGACCTCATTTTTCTTTTCCCTTTTTTCATGGTTGCTCTTTAATACATTGGCGAGTGCATCTTAAGCATCCTATAAGCAACTCAGTCGTGACTGCTTTGCAATCTCTACCTTGGTGAACTTGTAATCAGAATGTGTAAGCTCTTCAACATGCTTGTCCACCAGTGGCTCACCAACCTCTACAAACTTAGATTTTTCTTAATCAACTAAGATTCTAGAAACAATCTTATCTTCCAAAGATTTGGACATAGTTTTCTTTACAGGAAGATTATCTGGGGGTACCATAACCTTTCTTCTTTTCATTGTAATCTTATTCAACCATAAAGGCAAGCTGAAACTTTCATCTGTAGAAGTGGGTACAGTGGAGACCATTGTCATTGCTCCTAATTGTATCTCTGTTGTAACTAAGCAAGATTCAGTTTGCACAGCTGAATCCATAGGTGCATGATAAGAGGATTTTGTCATGAACAACTCAAAACCTGTTAAGGATGTATCAAGTTGAGAAACTTGACCTTCTATGAGAGTTGGAAAATCCTCGAACACATTCCCCAAATCTTCATATTGTTAGTTTGTTAAAATGGGAGGCCCTGTTGAAGATATAGGAAGAGCCAATGCATTGACATTTGATATGATCATGAGTTTGTGCATGGATGGTTCATGAGTTTGTGTAGGTCTTGGGGAAGATATGATCATGACTTGTCCTTCTTCCTCCTCATTTTCTTCTTCTAACTCTTCCTTTGACTCTTGAACTAGTTTAGGGGTCTGAGATGATTTAAATCCCTTTCCACCCTTCAGCTTGAATTTGAGAGATTTATTTACATCAGAAGAAGCATCATCTTTACTTGTGATTTCCAATTGTGACTTCCTTCCAAGAGGACCAAAACTTCCACAATCCAAACCCAATTACGGATTAACCCTTTTAGGCCTTTAATTTTGAACCACTTGTTGGGGTTTGCCAAAATGGATTGAAATCTATCAAGGATATATGTACCTTCCTTTTGTTGTCATTGAATAGGGAAAGGGCATCATTTATCAAAACCAACTTGATGATATTCTGGATCAAGCATATTACCATCATCTTCAACTTGGAAATTAGACAGGATCTCAAGCATATTAAGATCAATGATTTGTTGCAAAGTCAATCTGCAATAATCCATTTTCATTATATCCAACTCTGACCGCATATTGATCCAAACATCTTCTACACGATGAACATGAGTAAATGCTCTCTTAATTTGAGAATTCATCTTTCTATTATCAAAGTCAAATCTAGCTTTGAATCTCTTCAATGTGATCAACTAATGTTCTGCTTGCATGGCTTTTGCTTTGTATACATAATTGATCGTATAATTACTAATTACCAGGAGTTTGGCAAAAGAAATTAAAAAACTTGGTCTATGCAGAGCATGCTGATGAAATTGAACTTCCATAAGTTGTTTGGTCAATTGATTCCATAAGAATGATCTTGTCATTGGCATACCTAGGTAAGGTATATGGCTCTCCTTTAAAGTATCCAACCCTCAAATAGGTAAAGGTTGGAAACTGAATAAAGATACAACCATATTGATTTACCTTCTCCCAAGCTTCATTAGATACCCTTTTAACAGACAACTGTCTATCAAACAGACATCGAAAATGCCCAAAGAATGTATCCTCAACTCTTTTGTAATGGTACATACTATTAGTCAGAGTAATCTGATCATAATATTCCCAAACTGAAATTTGAAGACGATCATCTTTGGTGGAGAGTCCAGAAAAGAGCTCATGGTAGCAGCAATATAAACAAGGTAGGAATTCATGTAGAAAGGTGGTGAAGTTCCTACATTGAGCAACTACTCACAAAGTGCAGTGTTGATTAGTTCTCCCCAAAAGATATGTTCTTTATTATCCATGATCTCGAAAATGAACTTAAACATCCATGGTTCAAAGTCACTGAAATCTTTGAGACCACATATCCTACTGAGAAGGATAATAAGCTCTTTATATTCTAACTTGAAATTAGATCTGTGAATAGTTTTTGGCCATATTGAGAGATTATTCCTTTTGGAATCCAACCAATATAGATTAACATACTTCTGATAATTTCTCTTATTCACATTCCATATCTCCAAAGATGACTCTTTGGTCAAATCTACGCACTCTACACTCTGTGGCACTTTGAAAATCTGCTCAATACCCTCTGGATCAAGGCTTATAATAACATTACCATCAACAACCTTGATCGTCTTTGACTTTGGACTAAAATGTTTCGCACATCCAAGAACAAACTCTGGTTCCAGGGAAAGCATGGCAAATGTGGACACCAAGTCAATATTATTGCTTTTGATGCGTTTCATTTCATGACTAATAGGAGCTTCTACCCTTCGCAGGATATCAGTCATGTCCACATGTCTAATCTTTGTATCTGACACATTGGCAAGAATGGACGTGATATGAGATTGAGTTGCATGAGCCAACTCTTTATCATATTGGTATTTCATTTTGCATTTAGATTTTGACAGTGAAGGCATCTCTTGTGCTTGTGCTGCAACACAAAAATTCCAAAATATGAACACATCATCAGAGGATATTACCATAGAGGTTGATTTAGAATATGGTTTAGACACTTCAAGGATCCAATGAGATGATATCAAAAAGAGACATTATGCATGTGTAGAAGATGGAAAACGGTTGGGGAGAGACAAAAAACATGGAGTGAGGAATATGCTATGAGACATGAAAATGGAATGCATGGGAATGCGTGTAAATGTGTTCTCAAGATGTCATTGCATGAAAGGTTGATTACATGTAAATGCAACATGTAATGAGGAACGGAAAGTGAGATAACATGTAAATGCAGAAAAAAATAAGCTTACATGTAATTGCATGTGAAAGGAATGGATGCAATGTGCCTTGAGAAAGTGAGGCAAAGTGAGCTCTTATAGATATCTCCAAGGAAAGTTGAAGTCCAAGTACAAGCGAATGCATGCAAATGACATTTTTTGACCTTTTAAAAGTGACTTTTAGTCAAAAACAGGTTCTCAAGATGCAATTACATGTAAAGGAATTTTTATGTAATCATGACATGTGATTACGTGCGTAGAGTGAGATGCCTGAAAGTGAAAATAGAGAATGAGATTACATGTACGTGTGGGTGATGGATAGAAATACATGGTGAAAGGTGGAGTGAAATGAAACATGCTGAAATTCTTGGGAAAGAACTTGCAACTTCTTCAAAATGAAGAAAAACAGAAATGCAAACAAACAAAACACAAAAAACAAACATAACAGAAAAATGTACCTTTGGCAAAAGACTCAAACATACCAACAAGCAAGCTACTTCAATATGCAAACCCAAATTTGGAATTTGGGAAAAAACCAAAAACATGGAAATGTGACTTTTCATCATTTTTAAAAGGAAAATGCACTTTCCATTGCATTTATATCAAAAACTGTGAAGCATCAAGCTAAAACATGCATAAAATCAGCAAAATAAGCATGAATTAATTAGCAAGAAAGAAAATGTCCACTTACTTCATGATTGTGTGCCAAAAACGAAGGAGAAAGAAACTCCAATGTTGAAAATCTTCAAACAAACTTGGACTTCTTCAACCTTTTAATGATGAATTCAAAATGAGCATCTAATGAGGCATTTTTGGATAACAATGCCCAAAATGTGCCCTAAAATCTCTCCCAATTCCAACGTTTTTATTCATGCAAGATAATGGGACGTTTCTCATAAAAAACGTGGTTCAACTTGCCCAAAACAATTTTTTTTGCAAATAGAATGAAAAAATGTGCTTTCCAATAGCAAAGATATATATTGAAACTCCAAAACGCCTCTCCTTGGCCCCAAAATGTGATAAAAAATCCTTCAAATCTGAAGACATTTCATGGAGAAATATGAGGTTTCTATGCAAAAACATGTTCTTGGGAAGAACATGCATGGACATTTTTGCCCTAAGAGCAAAATTCGGGTTCTCAAGAGGGCATTACATGCATTTAAAGTCCAAACACATTCTTAGAGTGCTAATATATGTTTAAAAACATGCATTTGACTTCTCCAAACCAATAGGCATTCTTGAAGTGCATATACACATTTTAAAAATATGCACCTTGAGCAAAAACGAGTTCTCCAAATGCATACGCATATTTTAAAACATATGCATATGCATATTTTGAAAACATGCTTTATGTGTAGCTCATTCTTGGGAGGCCATTGCATATTTTGAATAAAGGCATTTACACGCTTTTAATTCAAAAGCTCATTCTCTAGATGCATTTGCATTTTTTAAAAATATGCAAACGGGTCTAAAGAATGAGATGCATAACTTAAGTGACTTAAATAAGCACATGGTAATTTGATTTTTGATGTAATATTACTTAAATGGGCCATAAATAACATTTACACTATCATATTAAAAATATAATGTGCAAATATTATTTTAAAAGTAATATTTGCTAGAGCATTTGATTTTAAAATAAAAAATTAAATCAAACTATATAGTTAATTTAAAAGTGAAAAATTTAAAAGTAACTCAACTTAAAAATATAACATAAAGTGCACTATAGTTACTTTAAGTGAAAAATTAAAAGGATAAAGTAACTTAAAAACATAACATAAAATGAATTTATGTTATATTTTTCATAAAGTGAATGTCAACCTAAAAATGTAACATGATATTTTTAATTCATGTAGTTGCACCCAGAGAGTCCACTTTTTGGGCACTAAAATGGTCATATGTTTTGATTGCTAAATCCGATTAAGCCCTAAGATATACCGAATCGAAGGAAAAACCAAAAGCAATGACTTGAGCAAAACCAAAGGACCAAAAACCAACAAACACACACTCAAAAACAAAACAAAAAGACGTTCAAGGCTTCAAAAATCAAGTATAGGTGTTACATCCCAATTTTTGACCTAGCTTGAATATAGCCGTTGAGGTTCACATGAAGTCAGTTGGCAGTTTAATTTGATATAATCTAGCGAAATGGTAAGATGGTTGTTATGATTTCAAGTGCAAACGACATGTGAGTTGATCGTTAATCGTGAATTCATGGAATTAAGATAAAAGGTTAACTATTGTGATTATTTATGATTTAATAATTTAATTACGGAGAAATTCCTTGCAGAAAGCATGTCGAAGGGGTGGAAGCGTTGTCAGAAAAGAATTAGGCAGGGCATCATCATCACTGGGCAGATAGATAGAGGACTTAGCAACTTGGAATAGGATACGTCTGAGTAACCGCATGAGTTATTTAATTAATTAATTAAACTAAAATAATAGTGTTAGAAATAAAAACAAATCTCAAAGGATTTTTTAAAAAATATCATTCATCATATTTTTTTTAATTAATATTTATAAACGTTCATATTTGTATAAATAATTTGGCATCATTATAATTTAATAATTAATAAAGTAATGTTGCTTGTAAATATAAGATCTTAATAACGTTCGAATTATAATAACATTTCAATTATAACTTTCCAACTATATTCTTTCCGATTTAATAATTGGCATTCAAATAGTCTTAAAACTTTCCAATTTCTTATTTCTCTTTTATTCTTTTCTTTCTTGTTACTCAATTTAATATTTGGAATCCGAATGGTCATCTTGGGTTTTTGAAGGGTTTTTCTTGTAACTGAAGGGAGTTGAAGAGTCGAGCTCCTTCCATTTAAGAGAACATCTTAAATCATATTGGGGATACTTCCATCAACTCTCATATTCGTTATCTTTAAACACATTCCTTGCTTTTGGCGGATTTATTCTTAATCGATTCTTTGATATTAGTTGGCCGTACGTAGTTAATCTGGAGGAAGCCGTGAGGAAGAGAAGGGATGACCACTTACCTTGGAGCCAAACTTTTTCCTTCTTGCAACATTTTCAGATTTCTTTGTTTCATAACCAATCCGACCTTGCATTCAAGCATCGATCATCTACAATTTGCTAATGAAAAACGTCTGCTAATACCCTATAGACACCACAATCCACTTGGTCTCAAAGGTTTAGGCTGTACTCTGAAGTCTTGCATTGATTGCCAATGCTGGGTGAAGTAACATCCATCTCAGTTTGCTTATCATTTCAAACAAATTAGTTCTGCGTTTTCTATTGTATTCAGGTACTGTCTAACGTTTTTATCTAGTGATAATGGCAGTGATGATTTAAAGCCTTATTAATGTTTATTTGTATGGCTCAAGTTCGCTGGTTCTTAGCTTAAACCTTTTCATTGTATTTTGTTTTATTCATTAGAGAACCATGCTGTAAAAACAGATTAAATGTTTAAATCTGAATTCATCCAAATTTGATATGACATTGAAATTATAAAGTTTGTTTTCTTATTCAACTCATTTATATATATGTGTCCGAATATGTAGAGTTACTTGAGTTATTTTTGGATCCAAGTTAAGAAAGTATATCAACCCAATTTAGAATTCAGATCTTGTCCGTCATATTACATTGCTTCCCATATTCTAATTTAAGATTGTCGTAGTTTTCTTTATATGGAAAAGTTAAATATCTCTGATTTTTCTTTAAAGATTCAAGACAAATAAGTAACAATCAAGTATTATACCTTTATAGTCTGATCGGCATATATAAATATCTCAATAAGTAAACACAAAGGAATTCACCAGTCGAATTGCCAAGTATGGTGAAGAGGTGTGAAATATCACAATGAATATAATTTGCTAGCATCAGGGAATCGCCGGCTTGATGGCCTAATATAGATGAAGAGGCGCAGAGAATCTACAATAAACAAGAATGTTATAATAACAAGACAATTAAATAATGCATTAGCTCAAGCATGAAGAGTGTTGTCAAGAATGTTGACATTTTGTGATCTTCTAAGAATATAATCATAGATTGTGAGATGTTGGATGCATGAAATCTTCTTGAGTAATTGTTAAAGCCGTCTGCTCTAAGAATTTCGGATACCAAGGACTCACCCGGCTGTGTAGCCGAGAATATGGGTGATTAAGTGTGAGAAAGGAATCCTTAATAGTATGAATCAATATCAGTTATGACATTTCAATAATTACCATTTTAAATGAATTTAATTAATAGCTCATGCATATTCCTGTTATGGTGATCTCCTATTACGAAGTTGTATGGCGTGTTGTTTATCATGATGCCCAGTGGATGGAATGATGTTCCTTCTCAATTCCAGGTAGGGAGGGCCTTTCTTGTTAGAGATCGTGTGGGGATATATTGTGGTCCTAGGTTGGGTGGTTAAGCTCCTGACAATGCTTCACCTCTCTCAAGATGTCGGATATGGGTCAAACAGAGAAAAGCCAAGCAATCAATTATTTATCGGAAATAGGTATTATCATTTTTTATTTACGAAGAGGTAAGATTGAATTCACTTAAATTCATTGTTATCATTATTTTACACCTGGATTGATTTGTGAATTGTTTTCATTTATGTGAATATTGAATATAAGTATTTATCTAAACTTGAGAAACTATCACACACAAGTAATCGGAAGGAAGAGAAATCCGAAGCCCTAATTGATTGAATGACAGCTGGAATCTTAAATGATACAGTGGTATTGGAAGCCCTAGTTGAATCCGTGGTCGCGGAAGCCCTAAATTGAATCCGTGGTATTGGAAGCCCTAAGTAAGATAGCGATATCAGAAGCCCTAATTGAACCAAAGGTAAACAATGCCCTAATTGATATAGTGGTATGTGATGCCCTAACTTAAAATAATAGAAGTATTTAAATTGATAGTGGTTTTTAGATGATAGTTGTCATATGGAAATTGTTATAGTGTATTTGTGGACTAACCCAAGTGGTTGCAGAAGCATCCCTAGTTTGATTCGAACTCAGTTTTTCAAGGTATGTGGTTTTCAATTTCTATAGTAACTTAATTTGATGGTACTTCTAGTATTTAGTTAAGAAATTTTGACTAACAGATTTTAAAAGTAAATCTTATTCGCATGAACCTGAATGATATAACTATCTTCCTTTGAAATTGAAGTTATAACTATATTCTATGCTTATGTTAGATGTTAATTTAGACCCGGAAATCAGGATGTTACAATAGGCTCGACAAACAGAAAAATGAAAAAGACTTGACGAAAGCCTTCACTAAGGGCTCGTTTGGTTCCTGGAATTCAATAGGAATAGGAATTGAAAATTAGAATTTGTTTTTAATTCTCTGTTTGTTGCGCCAAATTAGAATTGGGAATAGGAATGGGTATTCCCATTTTGGCCCAAAATGAGGATTTGTCCATTCTCAAAAATACCTGTAATTGGAATTGCTGTTCCTATTCTCTTCTTAACTTTCACATATTTCATTATTATTTGAAGTCTAGTATAGTTTCCTACTCTGGCTCTGTTCTTTGCTTCTCGAATTTGTGAGATGCAACTGAGGTAAGGCTGCATGCATTTTGTTCGCTGGAGTGTCTACCATGTTTTTTTCAAATTCAGTTTCAAATAATGCCAAAGCAGACCATGTCCTTGCTGGCATAGTCCTGTGAAGACCCTTGTAAATGAGTCGTTACCTTTGCTGAAAAGTGTGGAAGAGAAGTGATGCACTGCCTCTGCTGTAATTGTGTTTGTTTATAGATTTGTTGATGAAGTTGAGGAGAAGGCGGAGGATGAGCTGTTGAAAATGGTGAAGGTGCTCCACCATTGAATGCCAATTCTGATCGATTCTTCAATCTGTGCCTGCTCAACAATTGCTTTACTAGTGGAAACACAATGGAGATTCTCATCGACAAACTCGACCATGGAAGGAAGAAAAATCGATTCAATTCCTTTCAAATGAAAATTCATTTTTTTTCACAGAGGATTTGAAACAATTTCACACTGTCTGCAAGTTTCTGGTTTGAATTCTGATTTAATTTTGTCGAACCAAACGAGTTTGGAATAGCAATTTCAATACCCACTTCAATTTTCAATTCCAATTTCAATACCCACTTCAATTTTCAATTCCTATTCAAATTACTGGTTATAATTACTAGTTCTAATTCCATTTTTCCTATTCTAGCAACCAAATGGGCCCTAAAAGAATTTGTTACGTGAATTGGATTTGATCGATCAATCAAAATTAACCAATTTAATTAACAATTTCAACTCAAAGAAATGAGAAACTAGTTTGAAAAAGTTTCGTATAGTTACCTACATTTTGTGGTGACAAAATAAAGGACAACACATTGTACGAGTGCAAACGTCGACGAAGGATGACAGTGGAACTATTTTCATCTTTTTCCTTAGAAACGGCATCAACCCTTCAATAAACCACCTTTTCTTCAATCCATTGCTCGGCTTGTTGTCAAGCTTTCCTATCAATTCCTTCAGCTTCCTACTATAGGCTCTGACAGAGTCATTCTTCCCTTGCCTTGTATTATAGATCTCTATCACTATTTCATCAATTATCCTGAAGGGGTCTGAATTCTTCTTCAAAGGCTACATGGAGATTATTGCATATATCCTTCTTGCTTGCCTCCAAATCTGTATACCACTCAATGGTTATACCTCTTAGTATGGTTGGAAATGCTTTTAGCCATTCATTCGCATCATTCCCTCCGTTGGCTTGCCATACGGTTATTCATGTTTTACAGTGACACGCGGGGTCCTCTGAGTCGTCCCTTGTGAATCTAGGGTGTTTTTGTTTGTCCATTGCCATTCTTCTACTATTTTTCTCTCCTCGCGGGACTCTCCCTCTTAGTGGGCTGCTCCCTCCTGACTGTAAGCTCCCTCTCACCGATCTAGATTCCTAGTGCTAGTTCCAATAGCATCTCCTTCTCCTAGGCTAGGGTTTTGTTCTTGTCAATGCTCTATGCGTGCAGGGGTTTCAAGATTTCTACACCTTGCCTTTCTTCTTGGTGCGTCAAAGATAGCCAAATTGGCTATTCCTTCAATTGTATTTTCAATCAACCCTTCCTGGATTCGGAAGTGGTCCCCTCGTCCCCTTAGATTACGACGTCTTTCCTCCTATTGTTGGAGGCGTAATGTCCTCCATACAGCTTCCTCCTCAATTTCTTCCTCTGGCACTTGCCTCGAATATTTGTTTGGAATCAAGGGCATGAAGTGTGACTTCCTCCTTAAGATCTTCCTCTGGCACCCGATATTTGTTTGGTCTAGTGTCTATTTACCTTCCTTGATTTATCACGCTCCTCTCAGTCTTGTTCCCTTGTCCTTTCAGCAAACTGTATGAGCACTTGTTGCCTTCTTCCTTCTCTTTTTGTTTCCGCTCTTTCTTCCTCCACATGTACCAAGTTTCTTGCTAACAATCGAGGAATTTGTCCAAGTAGATCATACATTGCCGGTGGTACCAAAAGTTCATCCCATACCATGCTCTACATAATCGCTCTCCCATGGGCTTCCCTTTGCACATACTGGTCGACAGAAACTTCCTAGGCCGTCACTAGATCATGTGTCAACTAGTCTTCCCTGGCTATTTCCTCGTCTTCATCATCATAATTTGTTACTTGTATATGTGGTAGGAAGGGTCTTCCCATTACTCCATCCTGCCTCACCGATGACCTCTAGGTTTAGACTTAGGCAATGGTGCCAAAATGTAGAATAGTTATCAAGCACAAAGGATAGAACAATATAACACATTCACATAATATACTAGACAATCACTCGTTCCAATAAAATATTCATTAATTGTACCGAAATACCAAAATAGCGAGAGAACCTTATTCTTTATTGATATCAAAAACATGAGTACATCATAAATATTCCAAAGTTCTTATATAAGGGTCAGTTGGTCGGGAAAACCAACTGACACATTCCCTCACTTCCTAACTAGCCAAACCCTACAAGCTTAACTAGTTCTAATTACAATATTGCTTTATTATGTACTACAAATGTAGTCAACATAAAATGCTTATAGTTGTGTTTGATAATATTGGTTATCTATCAATGTATTAATTTGCATTTGTACTTATGTGATTGATGCATATTTATGTGTGCAATCAAATTAACTTCCAATTGATGATGTTATTGTGTCTCTTAACTTTATTCAATTGGGAGTATGAAACAAGTTTTAAATCCTTAAAAATCTCTAAATATCAAGATTTTTTTCCCACTTTCCCGAGTCTTTGGAGAGTTGTTATGTGGAGTTACAAGTCATGAGTCGAGTAAGCGTTGCTAAGTCGGAGTCGAGGAAATTTGATTGTTTACTGAAAGTAAAAGATAGTCAGCATGTTTCTTCCTAGTTTACATGAGTTGCTTATTACTCAAGTGTGATCGTTTAAGTTCACAATTTTTGTTCTCTATACTAGCAGAATTTTACTTGAAATTTCTATTTTATCTGACAATGGTAGGTAAGTATGAATGTGCTGCTTCTCATTTTGAGGCTGTTTTGAAAAGCCAAAATCTGTATTCGTCTTTTGACCTTGATGGAACCTAACAATAGATGGCAATAATTTACATCAAACAAAACTAAATTTAAATACCACAAAATATACCTCTGAAGCCTTATTGAAAATAACTCTGTTGAACATGAATAATATGGGAAATTAAAGTTTTCTTTGTACTTTAAAGTCTCTCATGTCTATGATTGTACTTAACACTTTTTTCAAACATTGTCTTTTTGGAGTTGTTATGTCAATCATTATGTTACATTTTGGAGCCTTTTAGGCTGGTGTCATGGGAAAAGGGCTCAATTTATCCCTCCATTTATGCATCAATAAACATATGAAACCTTTCAATTTCTTAATCGCATTTAAATAGGGCCAAATGATTTTGCTGATGTTTAGTTTAAAAGTTATATCTCTATTAAATACACAAAAAGTCATGTATTAACATAGAAGATATACCTGAATGGTAGCCATGTATCTAATCAAAACTCCATGATTTCCTTCAACTGCTGAGAGTCTTAATTCAACAAACAACAAAGTCACAGATCAATCCCAAATCTTTGTTCAGTTAATGAATGAAAACAAGTACCGCTCATAATGATCTATGTTGTCCAATGTAGGACATATACAATTACAAAACCATAACGCAATTTTTTTTAAATTCATCTTAAACTTTTTAAGGGGCATTGAAGGGTCAATATTTCAAAATTGAAATTAGTGAAAGCAACATACACAACTTGTAAAGCCATTTCATGAGAAAGACACATGCCAACAAAGTGCAAAATGCAAAGCCAAGTTATTGAAAGAATAAGAGACATACACAAGAGTTAAAACATCATAACCATTAAACTTCCACAACAAACTTTTGCCTCTTTGGCCTTCTAATCTATCAAACTATAACCACATATCTATAACATTAGTTAGAATAGGGATATAGATCTGTAATATAGGATAGACAAGATAATACACAATCATACAGCTCCCTTGAGATGTTCAGAGTATGCCATGTAGAGAACATGCAAATTAATAAGATTTCTATTCCACTTCTATTATTCCTCTGTCTAAACTCACGTCTCTTTATTTTTTCTACATGAGCTTAACATGTCTAGAGCATTGTCCTCCTACTTCCCTAGGACCCAAATTATTGGTATCAAAGCAGTTCATCTTGCATGTTCCATTCAATAGAATTGAAGTATCTAAAACTCAGCATTTAATTATGAGATGCAGCAAATTATCTCCCAAACCATTTCAAGTGAGTTCAACTCGAAGAAGTGCAAGATGTAATCCATGCAATAATAAAAAATGAAATTGCAAAGGCTCTTCAAGATCAATATGCATTCATTTTGAACCAATACTTTCATGTTCTCAAACAAGAGTTTCCACCACCACACCTATTACATAAAGCTTTCAATAATTGATTCCCTCCTTAAGTAAATGTGTATATTGATGCAAATGTATATAGAAAAATACATAGATATGTTAGTCATATTTCTTAAGGAGTCATATTTCTTAAGGAATGACTTTTTGTAATGAACCCATGCTGTCATATTTCTTAAGTAATGACTTTTTGTAATGAATCTATGCTGAAATAATCTTTGCTTCTTGTTTTTTGAAGTTTCATAAAAAAATTGAGTTTTTCAAATAAATGATTTTTTTTTTTTTGTGATTTTCAGAAAATATGTAGGAATGGTTACACAATAATATAAAATTCAAACTACTCAATGATATGTAATTCAATTTATTATAGATGCTTGCTTAATATTTAAATTGCATTGACATACGCAGTTATTACAATCATAGGCTATGCATGAACAACAATTTTCAGAGCCTGTATTTGGCATTGAGAATGTTGCAGCAGAGGTAGATAAATTCCCACGTTCAAACCACAAGATGGCAGCCTTAGATATGAAACACAGCTAGTCCAGAATTGACGCTGCTATAAATCTCTACATTATATCCAAAAAGATCGCTCCGGCAGTGATCTCAAATACAGCCCAATAGTGATGATTGCAGCGCACAAATCTGCCCTCCAATGGCAATAATAATAACTATGAATCAGTAATATTGGTGCGCTCAGCAATATAGAAAATACCTTCCAATAATCTTCAGCTACAGCAGTGAATTTCTCATATAAAATCCTTCTCTTGGATGCCAATTTCAGACCAGATGTAATATCAAATTGCTATACAACAGCATCAGTTTGATAACAAATTAAATCAGAACTCAAATTCATAAAATGCAAATAACCAGAGATAATATAATGAATGAAGTCATCTCAAGAACTTTGCATTTATAACATTTCAATCCAAAAAGCTTCTCCTACACACCTTTCACTTAAAAGGCTTCATGCTCACACTTTTTTTTATAGGTAAACGGAAAAGCCTATTATTAATTCTCAAATAATTTTTACAATGTTCCTCCATTCAGTGCAGGCACTGGAGTAAAAGAATAGAGGCAAGAAAAACCTTTGATATCGCCCAGAACTTTTGTCCAGCACATTAGTACATCCAGAATTGATGAGGCACACCTCATTTACAAATTGATTACATTTATTCAAAAGATTATTACCCTTATTTACAATTTGAATACAATAATTTTTGTGATGCAATCCAAGATTGCACTTTGTCAACAATCCATTGACAGGACATACCCTTGCTCACACTTTTCACTTAAATTATGATTTTGCATTTGGGAACCTACTCTAATTTTAAATATAATAAGATTGAAGATGAGAGGGTGAGACAGGTTCGTGAGCTCAACTTGCGAGTTCATGGACTCCCTCCCACTCTTGATCCTCTCGCAGTTGGACGCACTTTCCTTTGCGATCATCTTGGTCTTACTAATATCAAGTTGGATAGACATTGGGTTAGACATGGTGAATTCCTATTTATCAGATTTTTTTCACTTGCAGATAGGCTCCGGGCTCTCCGAGCTAAGAGGAAGCTTTTTTCTCTACCTTCCAAGATTTTCTTAGATGAAGATCTCACGAAGGCTCAGGTTACAGAGCTGAAACACGCTCGTGGGATAGTCGTGGATGCAAGGAAAGCTAGTAAATGCGCAGTTATAACGAATCTAAAAGTTGTTATTAGAGATTCCCCTCCCAGTCGGTGGGAAGAGAGGCAGGCCCCCAAGGCCAAATGACGGTCCCACTAGCAGTCAAACAAGAGAGACCCCCACTTGCTCCCTTCTTGTAAACCGCTGGAATGACAATGGGTCTCTTTGGTTGTTGCCTAGCCATTTATGGGATGTTGTGGGATCCGCAGATATTCTTGTCATTACAGAGACTCATGAGAATCTTGTACGTCCTCTTCCGGGTGTTACTGGCTATCAGTGGTTATCTATATGTAGAGAGGAGGTTCGTGCTTCTGGTGGTGTACGTGGCTTGGGTGGTGTGGCTTGTTTGATCAAGGAGGATATTTTCACCGGCACTTCTATTATTCACTTGGATACATTTGCCAAATTTATGTGGGTCCGCATTGACCGCAGGTGTCACCATCAGAGAGATCCTTTTTTGGTTGTTTGCTATTTCCTGCCAACTTCCTTCCACTATGCTATTCATGGTACCGAGGACGGAGACCCGTATGTCGATCTTCACGAGACTTTCTCAATTTTCTCCTCTTGGTGACATTATTATTCTTGAGGATTTTAATGCGAGAACCAAGGAACTCCAAACTCCGATTTTTTATCATAGCTCGGACCCCATCTGCTCCACTAAGATTGATCTGACTTCCCTTGGACTTCAACGACACTCTGAGCATGCTCTTGGGTCGTTATTTATGTATGGTAGACATTTGCTGTAGTTTTGTGAGTCTTCTGGTCTGGTAGTCTTGAACGGCCTTTCTTGCTTCCCTAGATCGGTATTCTTCACTTATTGGCCTCATGGTGGGGGTGCTAGTGTCGTTGATTATGTCCTCACCTGTCCCTCTTTCATTTCTTGCATTCACAATGTCACCATTTTGCGACTTCCTCTTGCAGACCATGCTCTCCTCAGTATTCACCTTTGCCTCTCCCCTCATCTCTCGTCCACTCTCTCAGCCTCTCATCTCTCCTCTACCACTGCCCGCTCCCATTCGATTTCATTTTATCGAAGGTGATTGTGAGCTCTTTTCCGCTCATCTTTCGAGGCTCCTCAACCCTTTGTACTTTTCTGACTCATGCGAGCCTGCTTCCATGTTTGACCTACTTTCAACAACTATTCAAAATTTTGCCATTCTTTTCGTTCCTCATCGCCCTCCTTTGCCCCTTCGCAGCAAACATCGTAATACTTGTAGTATGAACCAATGGTTCGATACAGACTACAAATCTTTCCATCATTATATGCGTTCTACTTTTGTGGCTCGCTCCACCGACTTTACCTGCATTCGCTCTTCTTATCTTCGCTTTCTTCGTGGTAAGAAGCATTCCTTTTCTGCTTTTAAGTGCAAATCCCTCTGCTCCACGTTGATCCATAATCCCCAACTCTTCTGGCGCACTCTCTTCCTCCACAATTCTCCTCCACCCTCTGCCCTCGACTTTTTCTCCCTTAACTTACACGCCACGACTCTTTATGACATTCTAGGGCAGCCTCCTATCCATCTCATCTCGCCTCCTTTCGATCACTTGTTCACCCCTTCCCACATTTTTGAGGCCATCAAATCCATGAAGTGTAGTAGAGCTGTTGATAAGGAAGGCTTTCAAGCTGAGCTGTTTAACTGTGGTGCCTTAGTTTTGGGTCCCTATCTCTCCATTCTTTTTAATAGTGTGATTCACATTGGTTTTCTGACTTCTCAGTCCAGGCATCTGATTTATCCTATTCATAAGATCGGTCTAGTCTCTGATCCGAGGAACTACAGAACCACCATGATTGGGCACACATTTGCCAAACTGTATGCGATAGACCTTAATACTATGTTATCGGGTGAGCTAGACAAGATTGGTTGCAAGGCCAGAGGGCAGGTGGGTTTTCGAGCTGATTATCAGACTATGGACCACATCTTCACTCTACGAGCTATTATTGAGGAGGCTAGACACAGATCGGAGAAGGTTTATTGTTGCTTTGTTGATTTTCGCAAAGCTTTTGATTTTGTTCCCAAGGTGGCTCTGTTTGAGAGGCTTAGGGAGATTGCCATTTCTGTGATGTTACGTACCGCTATTATGAGACTGTATGAGACTGTGGTTGGCAGATTCAGGACTCCCGAGGGTTTCTTGGATCCGATCCATAGCACCATTGGGGTTAAGCGGGGTTGTCCTCTCTCTCCTACATTATTTGGATTATATATTGATGAGCTCGAAGACTTCCTACAGAGGTCCTCGGTCCCTGGAGATGGTTGTTTTCTTCACCAAGTTCTGATCTCCATCCTTTTTGCCGATGATGCGGTTCTCCTTGCTTCCTCTCCAGACAGTTTACAGAGGCTTCTAGATGGCTTGGCTTCCTTTTGTGATCAGCGGCAGCTTGTGGTTAACTTGAGTAAGACTCGGGTCATGATTTTCAATTGTTTAAAGACTTCACATCTCCACTTCTTCTTTCAAGGTCAAGAGATCGAGATCACTACATCCTATACTTATCGGGGGGTTAAGTTTTTAGGATCAGTATGAGGCCAACCATTCAAGCTAGAGTTAATAAGGGTATGGGTTCTCTTGCTTTGCTTGAGAAACAGTGTTTCAAGCACCATTTCCATGATACCTCATCCAAGTTATCTCTCTTGGACTCTCTTGTGAGGCCTAATGTTCTCTATGGGTATCTAGTTTGGGGTCCATCTCTTCTTGGTTCTGACTAGGCCTCGATCAAGCAGGTTCAGACATTATTTTTGAGGCGCATCATTAGATGCCACAGGTTCATTCCACATAGTATCATTCTTGCGGAGTTTGGCACTCATCCGTTCAGTCTTGCGGCCATTTTTAATTTGGTTTGGTTCCTCCATCATCTCCGTGGCTCTGCAGATCATGCTAGTGATTGTGATCGGTACTTCTATTTAGCTTTTTGTCCGTCCATATCTACTGTGAACACTGAGTCTAGTTCTCATGCACGTCGTTGGTATGCACAGGTCACTTCTCTGCTCAGTTCGATTGGGATTGATATTGACCGCCTCTCCCCCTTTCAGTTTTCGTTGGATGCCTCGATTCATCTCCTTCCATCTCAACAGGAGTTGAATGAGCATGTCAGGCTTGACATCTATAGACAGTACATTGCCACTACCTGGGTTAACCCTCCTAGTGGGTTACGCCCACGGATGTCCTTTTACGCGAAGCACTTTTTGAAGATGTTACATGGTATTATTGTTCGTCCTAGCTACATTTCCCGAAGGTGGTCTCATGCCTTGTGTATCTCTTTGGGATCTTTCAGAGTTGGGTCTCACCGTCTTCGGGTCCAAACTGACCATCATATTGACAGTGGTGAGCGGATTTGCAGGCTTTGTACTTCAGGTGAGGTGGAGACTGAGACACACTTCATTTTTCGTTGCCCCATTTATTATGAGATCAGAGGGAGATTTTTCTGTTTGTTTCGGGATTGCTTCTCTCTTTATGATTTTTTCAACTACTATGCTCAGCACTGTCTTGCACTTTATCATCGAGAGACCACTATGCTCCGTGATAGCACGATCTAGTCACTGCTTCCGCATTGGCACTCGTCTACTCAGCTCATTACTACTTTTCTCACACCGTTATCTCCTTTACGTGGGGTGAAAAGGCCTTCTAGCTCCACTAGTTCTACCAAGCATTCCAGGTGCGTCAAGTCTTAGACCAGCTATTTGCACCAACAACACTCCTCTTTGAGTGCCCACATACAGGATAGGGCCTTTATTCATCAACATACATTTCATTCAGTGACTGACTTCTTTTTACCTCGAAAGGACTCCTAGTCTCTTTATTGGCCTCCTCTCTGATTCTTTGTTTGCTTTCTCTTGTTGTTGTATTTATTTTCGGATACCTTTGTGTGCTCCTGTTGCTGTCAACCTCGTTGTAATTTTTCAGTCCCATTGACCTTTTATTGGTCTTTTGTTGGACATTAATATCATTATCTTATCTTATTGTATCTTATTTTTATAATTCAATGGCTAGAGTCTTCTTGTGCACACTTTTCACTAAAGAGCCTTGTTCAACAAACCATTCAATTAGAAAAACAAATTTATAAAGTTATTTAATTAAGTCAAACTTAATTAATAACCTTCATTATGCTTTTACTGTCCCAGCTCTATAAACAAATTGAGATAGTCTGACCCAAGTGTCACCACTATGTGCTACTATAAAATAGTAACCAACTCTCATGACTTACTATAAATAGTAAGTCCCTCAAAATGGAGCCAAATGTCGCAACAAGGTCCTCTAATCACCAGTATTAGTCTACAAGGACCCAATGATAGGCTAAATCCATTGACTCTAATGCTTGATCAAAATGGGGACATTACAGTCCACCATCCTTGAATTTGCTTGTCCCCAAGCAATCTCAAAAACAAATAACATCAATCCACCCAAATCCCACAAAAAAATTGACTAATGTCCTTGTGATCACTCACCAACTCTTGTAGTGTCATCACCAATACAACTGGCTGAACCATCCAAACTAAAGTAAATCTAGCTATAGATTTCATAGGAGTGAACATCTCATAGGGAAGCAACTTGGTAAGCTAACAAAGCTTGCTTCCCCAAACTGTGCAAAGTGAGCTACCATACACACTATTTGACACATGTATAACTGAACTGTGCACCTAAAAAAGATCATACGCATGAGAGTCAAAACTAAAACCATATTACTCAACATCTTGCTCACATTCCAAAACTCCTCCGTGAGCCATGTCTAAATTCCCAATGCACTAGAAAGATCCCAAACACTGAACAAAAGCCTGCCAAGAAGAACATCCTCCAACATCTTCTTCTCAACTCTAAACTGAACTTCACCAAGTCCGAAATGGTGAAGCCACCCAACGAGCCCCAACCAAACATCAATGCTATCCATGTCAGCACTAGGGACCCAAAGCACACTGAACTCATAGCCATCCCTATTATGGAGATAAAAACATTTGAAGGTGTTTGTAACACGACCATCTCCATCCTCTATTGAGCTCCCAAGGATGTGTGGTCTCTACATGAAATCCATCTGGCAGTCATTAATCCCATCTACTACAGATGGAAAATACTCATTCCACAAAAGGATGGTACAATCTTGAAACTATTTTGTACTAATGGCTCACCAAAACCCCTGTGTGTGCATCAGAGTAGTAATGAGTACTCCTCCCTATGCAATCCCGATAAAAGGCTCCCACCTTAGTCAAATATTGACTGTCACAATAATAAATATAACCTATGCTATCTGAGCCATCACCAACAACCCCTGCAAAAGACAGCTATGTGAGAACCTGGTGCAACATGTGGTTCTCTACTGCTCTTAATAGATGCACTCATCCCAATTATATCAACAACACCTATTACTGCAATGGTTGTAGCCACATCCTCATCATAATCTGTGGACATAGGAAGATCACCAACTACTCCTATAAAAACCTGAATTGTGTGTACAAATGGTGTAAAATGTGTGCAGCTACACTAAGGTGAGTGATAAACATCAAACTCAAAAGTGAATTTTCATATGACAATGTTGCATCCATCTTGAATAGAGGATTGTCCATAAAGTGAACCTCAACACTGTGTCAATCCATACTATAACTTGAAGTTGACTCTACATCACTCACCTCATAATCAACATGTGTGCTACCATTAGTGCGCACATGGACAACCACATGCATACTACTAAACATCTAAACCAACTTTAACCAAGTCTAACTAGAAGAGAAATTATTGGGTTACATGCAATTGCACATGCAACTCGCATTACATGTAATTACATCTTTCCATGCAACACATCCTCTTTGATCTAGAAACAGAAATAAAAACAAAAATAACAACCTTAAAGATTGTTCTTTAGTGCCTTGAATTTGATGATAACATCACGCACTGTAGGAAGATCAGAAATCTCCATTGTCTTTGATATCGCCTCTATCCTTACTGCATTTGCATATGCTGATTGCACAACCTTGGAATTAGCCACCTAAGAATCTCACAAGTGTGTTGACAAAGATTTATACGAAGCAAATTTATTCATTGTGTGAGAACCAAAATCCTCAAAATCTAGGTCGGCATTAATCCTGATTGTATATTCTGAAGTCATTCTGTCAAGTGCAATCAAATTACCATGTTCATCAAGAATCTGATATCCCATTTTCTCTAAGTCACATGTGATCCGTGTTTCTATTGCCTGGCAATCTCCAAGAGATGCCTGCAACTTTGTTATCAGTTTTCTCAATGTTTCTTCTTTATAGCCCATAAGTCCTTGATATCTAAACAACATTTCACATGACGGAAGAATGTAACATCAAATCATGGCATCCAAATCAAACTTAGCAATCTCATCCTAGTCAGTAAGAATTTCTTTCAAATCATTTGCTTCTTGAGTAAAGGAGGAAATCAAATTTTGTTCCATTTCATTCATATCTTTGATACGCCTAAGGACTTTAAAGATTTAGATTTTGTTTTCTTTACAAGAAGGTTATCTGGAGGTACAACCACTTTCCTTCTCTTCATTGTGATTCTGCTTAACCATGCAGGCAAGCTGAAACTTTCATCTATGGAAGCAAGTACAGTGGAGACCATTGGCATTAATTTTGATTGTATCTCCATTGTAACTAAGCAAGATTCAATTTGCACAGTTGAATTCATAGGTACATGACAAAAGGATTCTATCAAGAACAACTCAAAGCTGGTTCTAGAAGTGTCAAGTTGAGAAACTTGACCCTCTGTGAAGATTTGAAAATCCTCAAACACGTTTCTGAAATTTTCATGTTGCTCAGTTGTTAGCATGGAAGGCGTTGTCAAAGATATACGGAGTGGAAATGTATTTACTTCCGATGACGGAATAGGAGGTGTGAGGACCGTAGAGAATGAATCTACATCATCATCTATCCCATCCAGAAAAGGTGCTTCCTACATGGATTGTTCATGAGTTTGTGCAGGTCTTGGGGGGGATATGATCACAACTTCCCCTTATTCTTCCTCATCTTCTTTGTCTGATTCTGCCTCTGATTCTTCCTCTAACTCCTCTGATTTCTGAAGTGGTTCAAGGATCTAAGATGATTTGAATCCGTTTTCATGCTTCAACTTGAATTTAAGAAACTTCTTCACATCAGAAGAAGAAGCTCCATCTTTATCTGTAATTTCCAACTGCAACTTCCTTCCAGGAGGACCAAAACTTCCACAATCCAGACCCAATTTCGGATTGACCCTCTTTAGGCCTTTAATTTTCAGCTACTTATTGGTATTCGCTAAAATGGATTAAAATCTATTAAGGATAGGTGTACCTTCCTTCTGCTACCACTGAATGGGAAAAAGGCATCTTTTGTCAAAACCAACCTAATGATATTCAGGATCAAGAATATTGTCATCATCTTCGATTTGGAAATCTAATGGAATCTCAAGCATGTTAAGATCGATGATTTGCTGCAAAGTTAATCTATAGTAATCCATCTTCATTACATCCAGTTTTGTCTGCATGTCAATCCAAAGTTCCAAACATCTTCAATGCGATGAACATGTGTGAAGGCCCTCTTGATTTGAGAATTCATTTATCTGTACTCAAAGTCAAATCTGGCTTTGAATCTCTTCAAAGTGATCAACTGCAGTTCTACTTCCATAGCTTTTGCTTTATGTATAGAATTAATCATATAATTACCAATTGCCACGGGTTTGGCAGAAGAGATACCAAAACCTGGCCTATGCAAAGCATGTTGATCAGATTGAACTTCCATGAGTTGTCTAGTTAATTCCATCAAAATGATCCTGTCAGTAGCATACCTAGGTAAGATATATGGCTCACCTTTAAAGCACCCAACCCTCAAGTAAGTAAAGGTTGGAAACTGGATTAAGATACAACCATACTGATTTACCTTTTTCCAAGCTTCATCAGATACCCTTTTGATGGATAACTATCTATCAAAAAGATATCGAAAATGGCCAAAGAACGCATCTTGAAATCTTCTATAATGGTACTTACTATTAGCCAAAGTAATTTGATCATAGTAATCCCAAACTGAAATTTGAAGACGATTTCCTTTGGTTGAGAGTCCATAAAATGATCACATGGCAGTAGTGATATAAACAAGGTAGGAATTCATGTAGAAAGGCACTGAAGCCCCAACATTGAGCAATTGTTGACAAAGTGAAGAGCTGATTAGTTCTCCCCAAAAGATATTTTCTTTATTCTCCATGATTTGGAAGATGAATTTATACATCCATAGTTCAAAATCGGTGGAATCTTTAAGACGACAAATCTTGCTGAGAAGAATAATAAGATCTTTGTAATCCTGCTTGAAATTAGATCTATGAATGGTCTTTGGCAATCTCGAGAAATTGTTTCTCTTGGTATCCAACCAATATAGGTTCACATACTTCTAATAATCTCGCTTATTCTCATTCTGCATTTTCAAAGATGAATCTTTGGTCAGATCTATGCACTTTGCATCATGAGGCACTTTGAAAATTTGCTCGATAACCTCCAGATCAAGACTAATAATAACATTGTCATCAGCATCCTTGATCATCTTTGACTTTGGGCTGGAACGCTTCGCGCATCCAAGAACGAACTTTGGTTCCATGGCAGCCATGGGAAATGTATACACCAAGTGGATATGATTTATTTTGATACATTTCATTTAATGCCAAAAAGGAGCTTCTACTCTTCACAAAAAATCAGCTATATCTACATGTCCAATCTTTGTGTCTAACACATTGTCAAGAATGGATGTGAAATGAGATGGAGTTGCATGAGCTAACTCTTTATCAAACTAGTATTTCATTTTGCCCTTAGGTTTTGATGGTGAGGGCATCTCTTGTACTTGTGCTACAACACAAAAATTCCAAAATGTGAACACATCATTAGAAGATATTACCATAAAGGTTGATTCTTGATCAGCAACAAAGGTTCGAGTATGGATTAGTTACTTTGAGGACCTGATAGATGATCTCAAAAAGAGACATCATGCATATGTAGAGGATAGAAATTGAAGGTGGAATGAAAAATTATGGTGGAAATGGAAGGAGATGGATATGATTTAAGACATGAAGGTGGAACGCATGGGAATGTGTGTGAACGAAAAACTCTTGACTTTTAAAAAGTGACTTGAACTTTCAAGATGTCATTGCATGGAAAATGGATTACATGTATATGCAACATATAATGAGGAATGAAATGTGAGATGACATGCGAATGCAGATGGAAAATGAGCTTACATGGCATTGCGTATGACGGATGAGATATTACAAGAGAAGTGGAATGATATGTATTTTGCTCATGGAGGTGTAAGTGCATATGGAAAGATGGAAATGCGATGTGCCTTGAAGCAAAGTGATCTTTATAGTCGTCTTCAATTAAAGGTAAAGTTAAAGTACATGAGAAAACATGCACATGACACTTTTGACCTTTAAAAAGTGACTTTAAGTCAAAAATGGGTTTTAGAGATGCAATTACATGTAAAAGACTTTTCTTGTAATCATGACGTGCAATTGGATGCAGAAAGTGAGATGAGTGAAAATGGAAAATGAGATTACATGTATATGCGGATGATGGATGGAAATACATGTAATCGCACGTGAAGAATGAGATGCGAAGTGTTGTGACATGGAAAGATGGAAATGGAATGAAATGATGCTTTTGCATAAAATGGAAGCTCGCATGAAGTGAAACATGATCAAGTTCTTGGGAAAGAACTTGCAACTTCTTCAAAATGAAGAAAAACCGAAATGCAAACACACAAAACTCAAACACGAAATAGAAACATACTTTTGGATCAATATTATTTTGAAATTATTGGATACAAGCACGGGAAATTTTTTGAAAGGAATCAATAGAATAAGGAGGTAGAGAATAATACCATTGGAAGGCTTTATCTCAAAAATTTCTAGTGAATAACTTAGCCATGAACCTATAGTTTTTAGCAAGATCACTACACAAGGTTTAAAAGGTTTGCACACGAGTCACAGGATCACTCTTACCATTAAAGTGCCAAGATGGGGAATCTCAAAGTTAGGAGATACAATATCTTGGATGATGTCTAGGACAAAGGGCTAACAATGTCACATGTAGGGACGATATACTTAAATTGTGTGAAAGAAGCACATTACTGTTGTAAGGTGGGCATTGTTTGAACAAGGCTATTAATGATTGGATAGCTACAAGAATGTTCTAGGAAAGTTATGGTGCATAATGAATGTTGTATGAGGAATTAATTATAGTGGAAGTGGTCAAAGGAGGATTGGTATACATAAAGGGAGAAACATTATAAGAAGGCATATATTAAGGTAATGAAACACCTGGGACACTCATAGGGAGAGTGGGACTGGGAAGACTTATGTAGGTATCACTACAACATTTGGGGTCAAACTGTAATGGCAATTTGTGATGATGATGTAGTTTGTGGTGATTTTCATGTTTTTTTTTTTGCAATTATCCTCGACGTCATCACAATACCAACTTTGGCATCTTAATTGTGATGCCTACGTGAGTATTTTTTTTAAAATGACATAAGCAAAATTCCCCATTTGTTTAGACTGTGAAAGTTGCATGTGAAAGAGGGTGGAGAGCTCTGAACATTGTCATACCCTTGTGATCAATGCATTTTGTTTTCGTTCCCTCGTGATCTCTATATTTCATTGTTGTGCCCTTGCTCTACAATTTCGTTGCCGTGTCGTGCTCTTTGATCTTCATGCCCTTGCTCTGCAATTTTGTTTAAGGGGCTATGTAAATGTTCTTTCCTTTTTCTTCTAAACATGTATCTCTTTATATTTCCTTCTAAACATGTATATCTTTACAACAGAAAAATTGATCCAGTTGCATACATATTCCAGAATCCAAATAATAAAACTATAAAATTCTATACCTTGGCTCAATAATGGTAGCCACTGATGTAACCATGCATGTATTGGCACACTCTCCCAGCAAGGATCCCAAGTATCTACTGTTGTTGTTAATTTGGGCATCACTATATTATCCAGAATGTTATAAAGTACTAAAGCCAGTAGTAACTTATCCCATGTCTCTAGAAAACATAGCATAGGTTTAGGGTCCCTTGGCTCCCAAGAATTTGTAGCAATTATTCTCACTACCGAGAGAATAACTTCAGTGAAGAGTTGAGTGTAAGGAGTTGAAGAAGCAAGTTCTGCTTCTGTGTAAATGTCATAATCATGAGGCTCTTTCCCTTGCAGAAGCCTTTTCCACAATGACATTACCTCTAAACTATGCAAAGAATGTTGAAGTGGTTCCCAACCTTGAAACACTCTTATAAAAAATTGATACTTGGGATCATCATAGGGAGATTGTGCCAATACTTGAAACACTCTTATAAACAAATGTAGTTGCAATACATGACAAATTGGACAACTTGTAGTCTTACTGATATTTGGACTATAAATTCTGAAAGACACTTGCAAGTGATTCCAATGTCATAGTACCTACCACAACACTTTCCTAGATTCTATCTATCGGCTCCCATAATATGCTTTGTGTTGTCTAATTGTTGTTTATGTTGTGCAATCTCTTTCTAAAGCCACTCCTCTTCTCTTTCTAAAGTCACTCCTTCTCCTTCTCTCTCATGCCTTCAATTTTGATTATCAGACTTCTGAATATCTGCCTCTACCATATCTAAAATCAACTGCAAATTGTATTGCAACTCTAGCATAGGTGTTTGATCATTGATAGCTTTCATTTCAACATTCAAGTTTTCACGATTGGTCAATACCCTCACTTGCAAACCTCTCATGTCAAGCACTTTATGTATTGTTTGAACACCATGTTCTTACTTCTAGGCTAATAGTTCTTCAAGTACATTTTCTTGTAAAACATTAATTTTGTTGAACAATTGTAAATTCTTAGAAAGTGTATTGTTGTTTTCATGTATGTATGCATATATGTAAGTATGTATATATGTATGTGTATATGTATGCATATATGTATATGTATATATATATATATGCATGCATGCATGTATGTATGTATATACATATATATGTATATGTGTATGTGTGTATACATACAGACATACACACATATCTGTGTGTCTATGTGTGTATGTATACAAAGAGATTTTGTGGATTGTGGATTATAAAAATAATAAAAACACAACATTAATCATTCCCCATTTGTTTTGATTGATTGTGGAGAACTGTGCACAAAAGAAGGTGGAGATCAGTGTAGATCTAGGATTTTGTTATCATTCCCTTGTGATCATAACATATCGTTGTTGTGCCTTGCCCTTTTGATCTTCGTGCCCTTGCTCTACAATTTTCTTCAAGGGGAGAAGTGGTACCTATGTAAATGTTCCTTTTTTTCCTTCTAAACATGCACCTCTTTATATTTCCCTCAGCAGGTTAATAGAGAAGCTTCTCTTTATGTATATGTATGTGTCTATATACATACACACACACACATATATGTGTGTCTATGTATGTATGTATGTATAAAGAAGCTTCTCTTTATGTATATGTATGTGTATATATACATATATACACACACATATGTGTATGTCTATGTATGTATGTATGTATGTATTTATGTATGTGTGTGTATATATATATATATATATATAGAGAGAGAGAGAGAGAGAGATTTTTTTAAGGTGCTTATTACATCTTAGCACAACAGAAAAATTGATCCAACTGCATACATATTCTAGAATCCAAAAAAAAAAAAAAAATTCAATCAAGTCGTACTAAGTGACTTACCTCAAAATCCTACACACAAATAATGGAGATTTGGAAAAATGGGCAAAGTTCGCTAGAAATTCTACAAAAACATATCATAGCAGATATTTGTAGAAAGATACAAGCCATGACCCAATTAAATGGGTCTAGTTGTTGATTGGTTGGGTTGATTACAAATTCTTGTAGAACTATCATCAAATTAGGTACAGTAAAATGAACAATCAATTGTTCCCAGCTAGCAGGATGAAATATAATTTTCGAAGGTGATATAATTGCATATGCAGATGCATCACTTGCATGCTAGGCATAAAGCACATTCCCCAACTTATAATGAATGGTTGGATATAAAGGCTCCATATTGATGCAGAGGTAAGGGTGGTGGGAGTCAAAACTAAGTTAATCCCACTTAAACCTATAAGGGAAGCTATTAGGGATGGGGCATACCGAAACAATTAATATATCTCTTTTCCAACGTTGTATCTTGATGAAAATTGCAGGAAAAGATTGCACTTGTTTCGTGAAAGTTATAAATGGTTGTGCTTTGCAGTTCATAGGGTCAGTCTTAAGAACCTAGTTTCATGAGGATTTGTTGAGTGAATGTTTTATTTTGAATATTATTAAGTTAAAACTTGTTTGAATACTCCTCAGGTATCGTAGAAGGCGTGTGATGCCTGCCCTTGGAAGGATTTAAAAAATTCTTAATGGGTTTAAAGAGTAGTTTGTCATTTGAGTAATTTGAAAGTCTAACAAGAATGTGTTGTATTGGTATAATTGGAAGGGTGTTTGTTGTCATTTCATCAAAATATGTTGGTAAAAGGGTTGAAAATTCCAAGACCCAATGCTTGTGTTTGCTGAATGCTCATCAAGTTCTTTGAGCAAGTTCAATAAGAACTAGTCATGGTCCTGGATTGAAGCTATTCTTGTAATGAATCTAGACTTTTTGTATAAAAAAACTGCATCAAGTACATGGAACAAAGAAAATAATCAAGGAGTGATAGTTTAGAAGAGTTGGTCAAAGTTAGTATCTCAGTTAATAAATGATGCAGTTAGAAAATATTGCTTGTGATGAGTTGCAACATGACAACTTTTCTGCAACTTTTACAATTCAGAACAACATTATTGAGTTACTGGAAATCTTACCTCATCATGGGTCAACTTTGACCACTCTCCTAGTAAGTGGACGACCCTCTTCTTAATGGCCCATGTGGACCCGCTTATTTATGACAGATTCTTTCTCCATTACCTTACCCTAATTATGACTGAAATGGCAAAATCTGGGGCCCTTAATTTGAAATCAATATTGGTCCTTCACTTATACAAGCAGCTCTATAAAAGGCCTTACCTTCTCATTTGCAAATCACAGGTACACAAATAGTTAGCTCGTACACATAGAAAGACAAATAGTTTTCTCATGGTTAGCTCATAGAAGTAAAGAGCTCTTGCTCCTTAGAGTAGCAGGATTAGAGAAGGAGAATACAACATTGTAAGACAGAAAAAACAAAAAAAATTGATTTCATTGAAGATATAGTGGATTCATGTTTGTTTTAACTTGTTGCATGGTGTTCTTCCAATTTCTTAATTGTTAAATAAAGTGCTTTAATTTCAATGGAGAATGTAATGGTGTTTGAAGAGTTCCAATGGCTCATACATTTTGCATCTTGTTGATTATAAGTTGCAATGTAATTTTCGCTTGTACCCTGTCATATGGATGCTTAACATAGATCATTAAATGTGCATGGTTCATTATGACGTGAAAAATCTTTGCACAGCCCCCAAAACATTGTACAAGTTCCTACCGAGTAGTTGTTGATCATGGCGAAGCAGAACTTGGTTACCTTGGAATTCATCCACTATAATTTATCCATTGATATCATTTGCCCCTGGAAGTAGATTTAGATCATTCAAACCATTTTCCCCTTTAATTTCAGTTCATTCCAGTTGTGTCGTTCAAGGAAGAAGCATCACAAGATTGCAATACTCGTGAATAAGTTCCAGCCAGCATTCTGGAAGAGGTGAAGAATGTTTCAAACTTAAGTCCCTTTGTGTTACCAGCATAGTAAAACAACCATTGAGCTTATCCATGTGTTCAAGAGCCAAAGCATTGGAAGATGAAGATATGTGAGAGTTCAACTATGATAATCCTGCAAGTACAACTAGTTTTCTTCTAGTTTATAAGAACGTATCTATATAATAGTTAGCATAGAGATAAAGATAAAAGATATATGATAGATAGGAAAAAATACACAACCATATATCTCCCACAAGAACATACAAAATGCACACATAAAAATTCATGTTCAAATTATAGTATTATTCTCTATCGGAACTTGTCTCTTTACTGCATCCACACACAAACAACACGACTAGAGCTTGTCCCCAAGACCAGCTAGGATCTACATTACTGGTGTCTTAAATAAACAAACCTTAACTTGGGCCATATAACCCCTCCAGGACATTAATGGTATAAAGTCTAAATTCGCTAGAGTTGATTTCATTTTAACAAATGATATACTGAAACAGGTGCACGAATAATAGTAAAATATTTTATGCAATTATGAGTGTGTAATTTTGATAGAATATATCTCAATAGCTTAACAAAGCCTTCCTGGCCATATCTGAAAAAAAATGTCTCAGTTACCAAATCAGCACATGTAAATAATGGAAACTCCCATCGAATCAAATGAACTCCCCATCAAATAAATGCAATTGCTAAGCTTTGAAATTGTTCACTGCATGCAAACTTAAGCGTGGAAAACCTAAAGATTGTTGGACACACAGATGAATGACATGTTTCCAAATTATAAATGATTGAGAATATTAAAAAGAAGAAAACGACAGATCATTTATTATTTCTCAAAGTATTAATATTCTGTTAGGACTATCATGTGCTAATAGAAACAGTATTACAATCAGTTAAGGGCAGAAGGATGCACAAAATAAGCACAGTGAAAATATAGCAGAGATCTACCCAGGAGCTGACAGATGAATGATTGTTTCTGCACAAATGAAAACAGCAATGGCGAAAACAGCACTAGCCTGGCAAGAAAACAACACAGAAATCAGATGCATCTCTATGATATATTAAAGTAAATCCTTTTTGAAAACAGCAGAAAATGGAACGTACCAGAAATACAATAGCATTAATCTTCTCAACAAGTCGTTTCCCATCCGTGGTGGAACGCTTACTGTTACAGTACTGTATCAATTAGAATCCAACAAATGAATCTAAATTTTGCATGTGACTGACAGAAACCCCTAAAAAGTAGGGACCCTCCCTAAAAAATATAGGATTAGCGTATCAGTGACCTTCGTAAGCTAATCTGGGGGTTAGAAGGTCTCAGTGGTCAGTGATGTTCAGGATGGCCTTTCATTTGAGCTGAATTGGAACACTTACTATTTATAGTGACTATTTTGGGAGAGTTGGGGTTACTATGGTTAGTGGGGCACTTGATCTGTTGGTGGCAGTACAGAGATTGCCTGGTCTAAACCTAGGTCATTTTGTGGGGATTTGTATTTATAGTAAGCTAGTTATAAGCCAGTTGCTATTTTGGGCATGTCATCCAAGCGTCACAATCTAGTACGAAGCACTTCAATTACATATGGATTATTGATCAGATTATAAGCTATAAATTTGGTTTGTAGTCATTAATTAAGTCATACTTGATGAATGTGCATTTATTAATTTGGTTGACTTAAGCCGCCTAAGAAAAAGTGGAGGCTAAGAATGATTTAATAACTATTAATTGAGTTTTACTTAACTAATATTAATATGGAGGCCATTTTCAATTAATGGCTAAATATTTCATATGACTCTTATTAAGGTATTTTGGCATTAAGTAAAAAGGGAATAATATTAAATTATTTTATTTTAAAAGCCCGCAACAAAAGCAAATGGTTGTATTTTAATTTATGTGAGACCATGTTGAACCAATTGGTCGGGTTTGGAAGGAATGGAATTATTAAAGCAAGGGATGATAATCACACCGTTCATCTTGCATGTTTGTTTGGTGAATTTGTGAAATTGTTCTTCAGAAAGGATTCCAGAATTTCAAGAGCGGGGAGAATTGTAAGTTCTTCATGCTATTGCACTTTGAGTTGGTTGAGTATTTGCCAATGAATTGTGCTTTAGGTGGTGTGCATCACAGCCATCAATTGGGCTTAGTGTGGATTCCCAACATTTGATCATAGTCTATTATTACAGAGTTGAAAGAATGAGTTTTATATGCAAATAGCAACATTCTTCTTGGATTGTGATTGATGTATTTAATGGCTGCCGCATTTCAGAAAGGTAGTCTCACCTGTTGCGGTGATAACTATTTGGAGAAGGCTGTGATTAAGTTTCAGAGCATGCACCAACAATCAAAATGCTCGGTTTTGCATATAAGGGTTTCACATCGTATTTCCCAGCACCCACGTCAATCCTGGAACTGTTGTATTCTAATAAGACTAGTCAATGTCATTTTGGCATCCAGTCCAGGTTCCTTATTATTAAGAAATTAAAGCAATGAAAATATATTTAGGTTATAAATTTTGGCATATATATTAATCAGTGAATAAAGTGGCGTGAGCATTATTCTGCACTTTCATTTCGAATTATTTGTTTGTAATTATTTATTTCCTAAAAAATTCAAAAGAAGTACATATTTCAAAAGCACAAGAATGTTGCAGAATAGAAACTTCAAAAAGTTTAGAGTTCAGAGCCAAAATTAAAGTCATAACCCGTTGGGGTCATTACACAAGCAAAGTCTCCAAATGACATCCGGAGGTCCTATGGTGTGTTCCGGTCAATTCCCAGTATATTCGTATAAAGTAGGAATCCCTCATCAAATTAGGAGATTGTCCCAAACTGCCCAAAGTGTAAAAAGCCCCTGCGTAGCACCTCAAACTTCTATATGGGTCCCCCTTATCCATATTGCTAACCTACAGAAACCCAGCTAATAGGCCAACCTCTACTAACAACTGAGTTGTCCAAGGGGCATGACCGTCCTCCCTTCATAAAGATTGTTTCTCCTCAAGCAATCTGCACATGCGCACTGAACACCAATTCGGGGATCCCATACTTATTCAAGACACGTTGCTCCAATTATCCTCTATACTATGATATAAACATTAATATACCCAGAGTGAAAAAACTAATCAAGGATCCAATGGAGGAATGTACTACACGTCAATGATAGGATTCCAAGCCAATCTTAGAAGGAACCCACCATGCTCATGTTGCACCCTTCTAAATATAACTATAAACTCATACAGCCAATGCATTTCAGTGAGGTATAGAAGATTGTAGCAAGATCAACTATGAAAACACCTATCCTATGAATGTCTCTATGGTCACAAACTGACAGCACATTATTGACACTTAGTCTCCAAGTGTCAAAGGGACAGGTAGCTGATGAGATCTCCAAGATAGTTGAATTACCTCTAGCAAAAAACCCCAACTAAAGAGAGCTCAACTGTTGGTTTGAGCTGGATTAGCCATCAATTGTACATGTAGACCAACCAAGGGTTGTGATAAACAACTCACATGCCCAAAATCAACATGCTAAGCCACCACATACTGTTGTTATATCTTAGATCAGGTGTTGTCTTTCCAATGCAAGCCAAAGGAACCCATCTCATATTCCATGTCCATCCGATGGACATGCCTCCATACACTCCAATGCATACAAAAGCTGACGTAGATCCAAACAGTTTCTAAAATGCAGTGAACTATAGGACAACCACTTGTCACCAAATAACCTATGTCATTTATCTCTAAAGCCAAACAATAAGTAGTTGTACAGTCCTAAGAGCTAGGTATGCATGTTGAATTTGCAATGTAGATGTCTTCCTTAACACCAAAAAACAACTCATGAAAGGCTGATCTACTATGAGTAAGACCCATAAAATGACTATGCCAAAATATAGCATTGTCAACATCAACTATAAACTCGGAAGTAGAGGGGTCTTGCTTCTCATTATAAATGGAGTAGTGTATGTCACAAAGTTTCTTGGACCGATTTACTAATGTTGTTCTTGAATAAATAAATTCAGTCCTCTTGGAAGAATGGTGCAGGAGCACCATTGATAATCCTCATCATTTCCCTCAATTTTGGTGTGACAGTCAGTCATAGGATGTTTTTTCATGTTTGTAATGCATTGGAATTGGTTCATTTTTGGTTTGAAGTCATTTGTGTATGTTTTGTCACAATAAGGCTATGTTAGCCACTTGGCCAAACTGGGTCTAGTCAAAGGTCAGATTTTCATGAAATTTGGTCATCTGATGAAATATAAGGTCTTGGTATGCCATTGAGACCCTTGGTCGTGATTGTATGGGTCTTATCTTGGTTAAGATGGAAAATGCCCAAAATGTTGCAAAATGTAACTTTTGCAATTTCTTGTCAACTTGTGAAGGTGAATAGTCACCTATGGTTTTCCTCGTGGACCAGCTTTCATGGAAGGTGTAAGGACATCTGATACGCTCATAAATGTATGGGAGAAGCAAATTGAAGAAGTTAATGAAGATTTGGACTATGATTTTGGTGGGAATCTGTAATGTACTTATTAGTAAGTTCAATGATTTCTTTGCACACTTACTCAGACTCGCCTGCTTATTATTGGGAATGAATTAAGGATGTTTTGCATTGCATTTAGCTCAATTTGATTACACTTATCTAGTGGTTTGGTAGATAGACTGTACTCTGAATACAATATAGTACTCTTTGTTTTGCTTGAAATATGACTTAGGGTTTGATTTAGATGGGCTATATCTCACCTTCAAACTACTGCAACTATGGAGAAAGGGAGATAGTCCTATGTATGATATGCATTCAAAAACCTTGCTCCCCACCTTAGTCATACTGAGCTCTGTCATTTAAGTATTTGACTAGCTACGGTTTGGTAGCAGCACATTGCAGATGATTTCAAATGGTGTTGGTTCACTAGGATAGCATCATGGGAACCTATATGGAGTGTTCATAATAAAGATTTCAAGATTCTACAAGTGGGTATTGTCCTTAGGTCCCTGAAACAAAAAAAATCCTGATTTTTAATCCTTAAATCTAGGGTTTTGTAGAATAGTGGCACAAAAGGGGCTTGGAGACCTAATTCTTTGAAATCTCATAGAACTGTTAAATGGGTGTCTCAATGTCTAATTTGTCCCTGAGGTGTTTTGGAAGAATTTAGAGTTATGGCCCAAAAACTCGATTAGGAGGGCTAATTGTTTTAGGTCTCTTTTAGGCCTGTTTTGTGTTTTTTCATTGTGGGTATTTCCCATGTTGCTTATAACCCAAAAATTGGTTCATTCTAAGTGGGATGGGATCCTTTCAGCCTTTGTAATGTTCTTGGAGAGTCTGTGGGGAAAGATCCTAGGCGATGGTTGTGTGATTGCCTTGGAAGGTGGCGAGTCCATTTAGAGTTTGGTGAAGCTTAAGGATTGGTGCAGTAAGAGGTGAAATGCTTGTGATAGGTGGGTTGGAACCTATACAAGATTACCCTAATTGCCTTAACAATCAGAAGGGTCTTGGGGTTAACCCTTGTCTTTAGAGCTTACCATAGTAGTTTTTGATCTTAGTTTGTGATCTTACCTTGCTATAATACAATTCTACTTGCATCAAAGAAACATCAACAAAATAATCATGCTTAATGAATGAATCATGAATGCCAACCCTTGAAGATTCAATTTCAATAATTACTCTCTAAACAGGAGTTGCAAGTTCATGTAAATAAGAGAGAACAACTGCTGTCCTCAATCAAAGATCTAGGACCAACTGTAGCCTCTCTCTCATTAATTTGGACAATGCAACAGTACACTTGCATACGGTTGGCAACTCAATAGTAGCAATGTCAAGTCTTAGAAACTATGACAATCTCGTACTCAATAAAAGTATCAATAGTATAAGGCATCAGCATACATATTAATTCATTTTCTTCTGCAACTACTGTAATAAAACAGATAAAAGTTCCCACCATAACCTGATGCTTGTTATCCTTTCATAAATGTCAGCCATGCTACACTAGTCTTCACTATCCTTATTGGATTTGAGCCCATATGAAGTCAAGAGATTGTCGTTCACAATCAGGAAATCACAATTATGTTCAAGGTGTCATTGTGCCCTTGTTATTTTCTTGAGGCTAGTGTCCTTCCATGCATGCTCACCTATGAAGTACATCATGTTGCAAGTAACGTGGATTTCTAGCTTCCATAGTTGCCATCAATCCAGTCTACACCTTTACCCCCATGAGTGATATGTTTTCCCTTACCAATTCTCTCCAAGGTGTAGCATGCAAACAAACCAAATATTATCAAAACAAAAGATCTTCTTAGAAGCCAACCTCTTAGACTCCATAATCAGCTCTTTAAGATAAAATGCACCATATGACCTTAACAATTGTTCTTTCAATATAGGTAATACATAATTAGCCAATTGGAATGTAATATACATCCGATTCCACACACATCGATGTATCACTTGTGGCTGGTCCATGGGGTCTACTAGAAGGATCATCCCTGTTTTGAGCCTTTAAGGGGCTCTCTAAAAGAGGGAAAGCGTACACTTCATAATGTGAACTAGGCCAAACTGAATTTCCTGGATCACACCTCCTTTCTTCTTCACAAGCCTCAACATGCTCTTCTTGTGCGCTTACCTCAAAATGCTCTTCATGTGTATGTCCATCATCTACACATTCTTCTCTTGCAAGAAATAAGGACCTAAAATATGTCTCTCTTTTTTCTTACATTATCAAACTGATTGCAATTTATCTTGAACTCTGTCGTGGGGTTTTCACACCATTGCCACAAAACTTTGGGGACCCCCCCTTTTTCGGGCAAGCCTTGGCAATTTTCACGGGTGTTGTAAGTCTTTATTTGCCTTAGTGAATTTTTGGAGTTGTCCAGAGGTTTCGAATTGGTGATTTTACACCTTGGATGTCTTGGTCTCTAGGAGGGATTAGGTTTATTTTCACCTGGTGCTAAACTTGATTTTCCAAAACATGTAATTTTGTCCTTAGCCCAAACAGAAATCAACAACAACATTTTTTTGATGGTTAAAATAATATCTGGCAGGACAAATTTGCAAATTTTGGACTTACATGGATTTTTGAAAATTTGATATAATTGTATAAGCTTGAGCATTTTCAAAATGAATTTGTGGACTTAGTTGTTTTGGAAATCCAAAAAAACTTTGATGGTGAAAAGAAATTTTTTGATGGTGAAATTGAATTGCCAACTAAGGATTTATTTTAATTGCAAATTGAAATTGTATAGCAAAAAATTGAAATTGGATTGAAGTGCAAAATTTGATTAAGTTGATATTAAATTGCCTAGAGGGGGATTTCAAAATTTTAAAAGTGAAATTGAAATTAAAATCATATTTTTGGGCGAAGTGTTTGTAATTTGGAAATTTAATTTGCCCCCCTTTTGTGTGTTAAATTCAATGTATTTTAAGGCCTAAGAGATGTGAAATTCATGGTAAATTATTGGGTCCACAATGGGGAAGGTTTAAAGCTATATTGGAGACCTACATGACCTTTTTTTCTTAATTTCAATTTTAGGGCTTATGGTAATTTTGGATATGGCTAATTTAAACCCCTTATTTAATTTTATTTCCCTCCAATGCAGGTAGACCCTATTCAAGGAGGCAAAAGTTTGGTATAAGAAGAGGCTCCTCCTCTTCATTTCTCATTCCAACTTCTTCCATTCTGTGGAGCAGCGAATTTGTTTGGAAGGGGAGCATGGTTGATTGTGAGATTTCTTTTTTGCCCTAGCTGGGCAAATTTTGAAGGTGACAATTCTGACTTTTAGGGGACAATTTTCTGCCCTACTTGGCCGAAATTTGTAGTATGGCAGAGTTTTAAAGTGCACACCCGAATTTGCAGCAGAGGTGCAATTTCGAGGGCAGAATTTTGGAGGTTGGCAATTTTTTCTTGGAGTGATTGCGATTTCTTCCTAGGAAAATGATTTTTTTTACCCTGGCTAGGCAATTTTGAAGGTCTGAAATTGGTTAAAGGGCAGTGAGTGTAATATTCCCGTTATAAAATAAATTATGTATCAAACTATTGTTAATGGGCCGATATATTTAATATATCTTAGACCCATTTTTATTTTGTTTCCGTAGTTTGTGTCGCCGTCGGCTATCTTTGTACACCCTCGGAAAGTTTTCCCAATAGGTATTTAAGCACGGCTTGTAAGTAGTTTTTAGGTATGCAATTTGGATTATTTTCTCTGTACTACAAATTCCTGTTGGAGTTCTCTGTTGTTCGTCATTTCGGAAGTGAAAGATCTTCCCTATTTGGCTTATCCGGTTTCGGTAGGATTCAAAACCTCACCCTATTCTCTCGCCTGTAACACTTCGCTCGGAGCTGGCAAATCGGGGCAACATCGTGAGGAAGTACAAAACACACCCAAGGCCGAGACAGAAGTCTCCGAACATAATAAAACCCCCTCTCCTAAACAAGCAGATAAACGAAAGAAGGAAATCGTGGCTGATTTATCAGCAGATATAAAGAAAATTAAACAACCTAAGTTCTCTGGTTCTCAGTCCGGAGAAGAAGCTGAAGCATGGCTGACAGAAATGGAACAATACTTCGAAATTAGAAATTTCTTAGAGACCTCAAAGGTAGTATGGGGTATATACCATTTCATCGGGGAAGCTACAACTTGGTGGGGAAACACCAAGGCAGAACAAAACATTAGATCTACTGACATCACTTGGGAAAAGTTCGTAGACATATTTAGGACACGATGGCTGCCCCAGACTTTCTATGATCAGAAACTCTTGGAATTCCAAAACTTGAAACGGATGATTTGTCAGTACATAAATATTGGGAGAAATTCACTCGGTTGCTTAAATACGTACCACCATACCAACAAGACACCAACCTGAAGGTAAGAAAGTTTATCATGGGACTGAATTACAGGATAGGGGGAGCTGTAGATGTTCTTGCACCTCGAACTATGGAAGAGGCTTTGGAAAAGGTTGTCCAACAAGAACATAAGGTTAGGAAGGATGATTCCATTTGGGACAATAAGAGAAAGATTATCTGGAATCCAGAAAGTGCTGAATTTGGACCACCAAGAAAACAATTTAAGGATTATAAGAATAACAAACCCGAGAATAAAAGCAGTGGAACAAGAAACATCAAAGGAAATTTTCCTGTGAACAAAAATGACAGAAATAATGAGAAGAGAGGACCACCAGGAGGTTTTATCTGCGGAGGAAATCATTATAAGAAGCAGTGCCCTAACTTCAACCAGTCACAACGTCCACCCTTGCCACAGCAGCAACAAGTTTTTAAGCAGAGAATTCACACAGACTTGGATAACAGGCAAGCGGAGCAGCAGATAGGCCCCATTGAAACATCGAGTAAGATCTACGAAAACCCTATGTCTATACTCATTGATACTGGAGCAACTAAATGTTTTATATCACCTAGGTTGTTAAGTAGATTTCCAAACAGATCTGGTTTCATGGCAAAACCATGCACAATCGAGTATGCAAACCAGTCAAGAGCCAAGGTAGAGCAATGCTTGTTTGAAGCTCGAGTTGATTTCCCGAATTTCTCCACAGAACTGAATTTATATGTAGCTCCACTAGGGTCTTATGACATTATTATTGGAATTAATTAGCTTAGTGAACATAAGGCTAAGGTAGATTGCCTTGCCAAAATTGTTAATTGTGTGGATGATAGAGGTAGATTCACAAGTATTTCAAGGATCAAACATGAAATTAGAGCACAACAGATTTCCGCAATGCAACTTAAGAGATATGGAAGGAAAGGTTGTGAAATATTTGCAGTGAGAGTTGAAGATACAAGGGAAACTACATATGGGGATGGTTATATTTATGAAGATGGAGAAATCAAGCAAAAATTAAAAGAATCATTCGAAAAAAAAAATCCCTATTTGAAGAACTATTAAGATGTGTTTCCTGAGGAACTTCCCGGATTAGCCCCTTCCCGAAAACTTGATTTCACCATAGACTTGTTACCAGGAGCTAAACCCATATCCAAAGCCCCATACAGAATGACCACCACAGAGTTAATGGAGTTACAAATTCAACAGGAGGATATGATGGATAAGAAGATGATACGACCCAGTGTCTCACCATAGGGAGCTCCTGTATTATTTGTAAGAAAGAAGGATGGAACCATGAGGCTATGCATAGACTATAGGATGCTTAATAAAGTCACCATCAAAAATCGCTACCCATTGCCAACGATAGATGATCTCTTTGACCAAATGAAGGGTGCGACTATGTTTTCAAAAATTGATCTAAAATCAAGATACCATCAACTACTTTCAGAACTAGATATAGACATTATGAGTTTACGGTATTGCCGTTTGAATTAACTAATGCCCCCGCAACCCTCATGAACTTAATGAACAGTATATTTCAGTATTGCTTGGACAAATTTGTATTGGTATTCATAGATGATATTTTAATATATTCCAAAAATGAAGAAGAACATCAGAGACACTTAGAGATAGTTTTGCATAGAACTAGAGAACAAAAGTTATATGGGAAATTATCAAAGTGTGCTTTTTACCAAAAAGAAATTCAGTACCTAGGGCATATTATTTCAGCACAGGGTATAGCAGTAGATCCATCTAAGATTAAAGCAATTAAAGAGTGGCCCATACCTAGAAACGTGATAGAAGTCAGGAGTTTCATGGGATTAGCCGGATTTTATAGAAAATTTGTCAAAAACTTCTCAAGGATAGCTTATCCAATCACTTCACTCCAGAGGAAAGGAAAGAAATTTGTATGGACAGAGAAATGTCAATTAGCTTTTGAGTTTCTGAAAGAAAAACTGATTATTGCACCTATTTTAAGGGTACCCGATCCACAGAAACCATTTGTGGTAATCACTGATGCTTCAGGTGAGGGTTTAGGGGGTGTGTTAATACAGGAACAACAAGTCATTACTTATGAGTCTAGGAAGCTGAAAATTTATGAACAAAATTATGCACCTCATGACCTTGAATTAGCAGCTATAGTACATGCTTTACAAATGTGACGGCATTATTTGATTAAAAAACCTTTTGAGCTCAGATCCGACGATCAAAGTTTAAAATATATTTTCACCCAACAAAATCTTAATGCTAGACAAAGGAGATGGTTGAAATTTTTAGCAAATTATGAGTTCGACATAAACTACATTAAAGGAAAGGAAAACAAGGTGGCTGATGCCCTAAGCCGGAGAAGACACATCTCGGCAATGACTATGGTAAAATTCAAATTGAGAGACCAAATTTTACAACATTTAGAACATGACGAGTTTTATACAGAAATCAGCATGGCACTTATTAGAGATCCACAGGATCCCAAGTATTTAAAATTTAATCTGGAAGAAGATGGATTGTTGAGATACCGCCACAAAATCTATGTACTCAATCACCCTGAACTATGAAGATTAATTTAGGTGAATATCACTCAGCCCCATATTCAGGACACCCAGGAGTAACGAAAATGTTATCTGACATAAAACCCTTATACTTTTGGAAGGGAATGAAAAGAGAGATAAGTGAGTTTGTAGCAGGTTGTTTAGAATGTCAGAGAGTGAAGGCAGAACATCGATATCCAACAGAGTTGCTACATCCAAATGAGGTACCTGAGTGGAAGTGGCAAGTAATATCCATGGACTTTGTACAAGGGTTACCTATGACCCGGAATTGACACAATACTATTTTGGTTGTAGTTGATAGATTGACTAAGGTTGTACATTTTATACCGGGGAATTTATCTGATGGAGCACTTGAGATAGCCCATAAGTGCATAAAAGAAATTTTCAGATTACACGGGGTTCCAGAGAAAATTATTTCAGATATGGATGCTAGGATAACTTCCAGATTTTGGCAAACATTGTTTACAGGCTTGGGCACTATATTGAATATAAGTTCAGCCTATCATCCTGAGACAGATGGTCAGACTGAGCGAGTAAATCAAGTATTAGAGGACCTCCTAAGGGTTTATTGCATGAATCGACAGTATCAATGGGAAACGTGCATACCTTTGGTTGAATTTGCATATAATAACTCATATCAGTCTTCGATTAAAATGGCTCCTTTTGAGGCTTTGTATGGCCATAAATGCAGAACCCCAGTAAATTGGAATCGATTGGAAGACAGAGTCATTGTCAGGCCTGAAATGCTTCAGGAAATGGAGGAGTAGATACTTCAGATCCGTCAGAGGTTGAAGCAAGCAAACAACAGACAGAAAAGTTATGCTGATGCTAAAAGAACACCTAGAGAATTTATAGTAAGGGACAAGGTGTTATTAAGAGTTAAACCCCAAAAGAGTATTATCAAGTTTGGCAAGAATGCTAAATTAGCCCCGAGATATGTAGGACCTTTCAAGGTTTTGGAGGTTGTTAACCCAATGGCTTACAGGATTGCTTTACCACCAGCCCTTGCCAGGATGCATAACGTCTTCCATGTGTCTTACCTTAAAAAAGTTTGTTAGTCACCATGAGCACATGATTGATTGGAAATTGATGCAGGTGCGAGAGCCAAGAGTGGTAGAGATAAAACCGCTTAGAATACTCGAGGTACGTAAGCTGCGCTTACAAAATCAAGAGGTAACTCAGTGCAAGGTCCAGTGGGACTAGTATACAAAAGATAATGCCACCTGGGAAGATTATCACGATTTTTTTCATAGATATCCCTACTTTTTCACAAAAGTTGAAAACTGAATATTTTATTTCCTTTATTTTAATTGTTTAAGTACAATTTGATATTATTTTCATCGGGGACAATGAAAAATCTAAGGGGGTGGGTATGTTACATCCCAATTTTTGCCCTAAAATTTTAAACTGATTATAGCCGTTGAACCAAATTATTTCTTCAGGTTCAAGTGAAATTGAATTAGTTCATTATAGCCGTTGTTATAACATGTTAGTTATAGCCGTTGCTTATTCCTTCATGTTCATGTGAAATTGAATTAGTTCATGTTAGTTATAGCCATTGCTTATTCCTTCATAATCATGTGAAATTGAATTAGTTAATTATAGTCGTTGTATCGATTTAATTATCATATGAAATTGAGTTAGTTAATTCTAGCCATTGTATCCATTTATTCATGATCATGTGAAATAGAGTCAGTTAATTGTAGCCGTTGTACATATATGATGAACAAGTTAGTTATTATGATATTGATGAAATTACCAATGGTCACTTGATGATTTTAATTAACAATTTATAAATCTTGAATTCATGTATTGGCAAGAATGTTGTTTTGAATGATTACAGGATGAAGAACGGAGAGAGAGGAGAAGCATTGTGAAACGAGGTCATCGGAAGGGGATGGTCATTTGGTTCAGTCATCAAAAGCGACAGGTTTGACCTAAAACCATCTTGGCAAGGTTATTAGGACTTGGCAACATATTTCATGGTGGAACCGCATGAGCTGTAAGTAAAAACATTATAATAAAACAATGCAAAATAAACATAAGTTCTTACCTTTAAGAATTATCAAATATTAATATCATTTAAATATTATTTTATTCTCTCAATTATGATCATATGTAAATAATAATAAAGTGGCACCATTACATTAAAAACATTAATCCAACGATGCCACCTTACCATTACGTACATATAAAAACAATCAGGAAAATAGAACAATTATAAATAATATTAATTATTTAAAACTTTTCATCTTCTTTTTCTTCTCAACTTTTCCCTCCTTTCTTCTTTTCTTTTGAGCCAATTTGAACAAGTTTTGAATATGATCTTGTAACTGATGGTAGCCGTAAGGTTGGGCTCAAGATTATTATATGAACCTTTAAACTAAATCAGCATCCATCCTTGCTTTCGGCATTCTTTTCATGCTCTCTTGACTAGATTTTCATTTTTCCTAAGTATCAAATTCCTTGATCAGTATTATTGTGCCAACTGAACCCTGTTCTGATTTTTAATTGTATCGACTCAAACCAAATACCATCCACCGTGGGACTCTAAGCAAGAAAGGCAGAATTAGCCAAGCATAGGCCCTTCTCATACTGCGGTGACAGAGAGTCACATAAGGTTTTATTTAAAATTTGTATTACTTTCCAATGCTAATATGAATCCTAAGTCAACCATAAGATCAAACCGATATATGTTCATCATTTTTCATTGCAAGTATGTCGTTTTCTTTTATGTTAGAGACTACGATCTGTGATTGAAGCCAATCGTTTCCCATTTACAATCTGCCTTTCTTTTAATAGTGATGTAAGACAATGATAAAAGCCGGTTATAATCTTTTCAAGTTCATTATAATCTTCTAAAGTTCAGTCGACTGCCATAGCAATGGTTCTTATTCAAGTTTGTTATTCTTTTTAATATCTGAATATGTAACATTCTGAATTCTTCTTGAAAAGCTATCTTCTCTGATATAATTTATTATGCATTCTGATATATAATGTTTGATAACTGAAGATGAGATAACAAACCAAAGCACCAAGGAGTTCACCGGGCTAAATGTCAGAATATGGTGAAGAAGGTGTGAAGCATATAAGTAAAGTAATTTGAAGGCACTAAGGAATCACCGGCTTGATGGCCTGATTATGGTGAGGTGTAGATGAACCCATAAAAACAAGAACGATATCAAAATCGAATACAATAATAAATTAATTAATGCATTAGCTCATGCAAGTTCCACATGTGAAATAAGTTGTCAAGCTGAGTGGTGGAGATAGGGTTGTAAACCCACAATGTGAAATCCTTGGCTAGGGTGGAATTAGGAAGACTTGCCGGAACAATTGATCTTGTTGTTGTCCAGACGCTTCAGTTATTTCGTCGAATAATTGTTGGGACCTCAACCCACGTGGATACTCTGATGGCTAGATCAATGAACATCTCAAGCCCAACCTCAGGGTAGGGAGGGTCATTCTATTAAATTAGAACCTGTGGGGATAAGTAATGGTCCGCGGCTAGGAGGTTAAGCCTATGTCAATGCTTCTTCTCTCACCAAAGCCAAAGCTTGGACAACCATTAAAGGAAGCTTCACAAATTAATCTATATGTTCTTTTAATCCTATATGTTTAGTTATTTCTTTTCAAGATTGAAAGTCATTTGCTTAAAAGATAGTTATTACGTTAAGGTAGTTAAATGATCATATGTAATTCAATCTAAATTTTCGTTCAAGAACATCTATAAATTATTTTTGGTTGAAATATAGAAGTAGTTAAATATTTACTTTCATCTGATCAAGTAAATTAATTTTTAATGTTTTCAATTTGAATTCTTGGTAGTTCAGCATTGTAATTAGACTTATTTCAGTTTAAACAGTTGTTGGAAAACTTAGTCATGTGAATAAAAGATAGAAATCAATTTAGTTCAAAACTAAAATTAGTTAGTGAAAGACTGGATGTTACAGGCGCAGTGCTAATGCAGGATAAACACCCCATTGATTATGAGAGCAGGAAGCTTACACAAACGGAACGCTTATATTCCATCTACGACAAAGAAATGTTGGCCATCGTACATGCACTAACCAAGTTTCGGCAGTATCTGGTGAGTGCCAATTTTGTCATCCATACGGATCACAACACTGATATTTTCTAGAGCAAAGGGATGTGAACAAGAGGCAACAAAAATGGGTAAGCAAGGTTCATGCTTTTGATTTTGACATTGAATATGTAAAAGGAAAGAATAATGTGGTTGCAGAAGCTTTGTCCAAGAAACCCACCATCTGTTTACTAAACCAGATTTCAACCGAGTGGAAAGCACATTTGTTGGTAGAATATTCCAAAAACACATTTGCCTCTGAGCTAATGGATAGCAACACCAAGGATGATCAGTACAAAGTGGTGGATGACATCATTTACTATAAGAGTTGGATATTTTTAGTGCCGAAATCCAAACTAAAGCAAAAAATCCTAAATGAGGTACACGACTCACCCTTGGCACGACACTTGGGTTTCCTCAAAACTTACAGAAGTCTCCGGGAGAGGTTTTCATGGAAAGGAGTTAAAGGAGACGTATTGCAGTATGTAAGAGAGTGTGCGGTCTGCCAGCAGAACAAATCCAAGCATACTCTAGCTGTCGGGTTACTGCAACCTCTGTCAATTCCAAAACATAAGTGGGAAAGTATCTCAATGGATTTTATAACGAGGTTTCCCAAGGTAACCAGAAAGGATTGTATTTTCGTGGTGGTTGACAAATTGACAAAGTACGCACATTTCTTCACCATCCCCTCAGATTTTCAAGCCGCACAAGTTGCCAATCTATTTTTTAGAGAAGTCTTTCGTCTGCACGGGTTACCCCGACACATTGTCAGTGATTAGGATGGGCGATTAATCAGTATCTTCTGGACAGAACTGTTTCAAATGGTAGGGACAGAATTGTCACCAAGTACTAGTTACCACCGGCAGACAGATGGACAAACGGAGATTGTAAACAAGTGGCTCGAAGGTTACCTTAAGAACTACGTTTCGGCACAACAACGGGCGTGGGTCAAATGGATACATCTAAGGGAATATTGCTATAATACCACGTACCACATGTCCATCGGAATGGCACCATTCAAAGCTCTGTACGAGTACGAACCCCTTTCCTTCATCGACACAATTCTATGTGACAATCGCGCACCAAGGGCAACAGACTGGGGCTTCAAGAGGGACAGGACATACTAAGGTGCTTAAAGGAAAACTTACAACGGGCACAAAATCAACAAAAGATGTACGCCAACAGACACAGAATGGAGAGGAGTTTCGAAGTAGGGGACTTGGTCTATCTCAAGTTCCAACCATATCGACAATCCTCGTTGAAGGAAAAGGGAAAAGAAAAATTGAAGCCACGATTTTATGGCCCCTATCATGTAGTTCGTCACGTTGGTGAAATTGCATATCAGCTGGAACTTCAGAAGGGAAGCCATATACATAACGTTTTTCATGTTTCATGCCTGAAGAAAGTCGTGGGGCAGAACGTCACGGTAGCCACAAACCTTCCACCACTCAATGAAGAAGGAAAGCTCATATTGAAACCAACTGAGATCATCTAAGTATGTGAGAAGACTCTACGAAACTGCACGGTGAAGGAATATTTGGTGCATTGGAAACACTTGCCATTAGACAACGCGATGTGGGAGGGCGAGCACATTCTCCAGCATCCAGCATTGCATTTGCTTGAGGACAACCAAAATTTGGGACGGTAGAACCATAATATTCCCATTATAAAATAAATTATGTATCAAACTATTATTAATGGGTTGATTGATTTAATATATCTCAGAACCATTTTTATTTTGTTTTCGTAGTTTGTGTCGCCGTCGGCTATCTTTGTACACCCTCGAAAAGTTTTCCCGACGGTTATTTAAGCATGGCTTGTAAATAGTTTTTAGGTATGCAATTTGGATTAATTTCTCTGTACTGCAAATTCCTGTTGAAGTTCTCTGTTGTTCGCCATTTTGGAAGTGAAAGATCTTCCCTATTTGGTTTATCCGGTTTCGATGGGATTTAAAACCTCACCCTATTTCGTTGCCTGTAACACTTCGCTCGAATCTGGCAAATTAGAGCATCATCTTTCGGCAAATATATTTCTTGAAGGAATTATCTCTATTCGAGTCTCTATTATTTTGTGTCTGGATTCCATCAAAATCATTGTGTTTGTGAATGAACAAGAGTCTTTTCACCGTGGGGCTCAAATATCTAACTGTACCACTTCCTGTTTTTTCCGTAACTGCTTCTTCCTTGGCCATACAGCCTTCACCCTCCACCCACACCTCTGTACATTCTTCCTGTCTTACATCAAATTCAACGTATGGCCCGCCGTACGGCCATCTTAGCCTCACTCATATGCCATTCTCTTCCCCTCCACCATACATCAGCCTTGACCACCATACGGCTCACATCAATCACCATACGGCCTCCTGGACCATACCCCTTGCAATCCTTCCACCGTACGGAGATAATACAATCTCCACACAACCACTATTGTGATCCCCACACCATACAACCCTCATCCTAGGCATTTGCATGGTCAAGAAGTTGGACGTCACCAGGCCTTTGCACTTGGGAATATCATAGCAAGGTTGTCTTGGCAAGTCTGATTTTTGTAGAGTTGGGCAAATTTCACAAGGGCGCAGAATTTGCATGTGATATGATTTTGCATATTGGAGAATTTTCAAGAGAGGCAAGGTTCGTGAATTTTGATTTTTGCTAGAGATTCATTATTTGCAAGGATGTAATGTCCCCATTTTTAGCAGGTTTCTACAATTGGCCAGGTCAGTTCACCATAACTTAAAATTCTGACACGCAAGGCCATTGTTTCTTGTTCCCAAGATTTAAAAAATTTCATCCCGATTCCAACGAGCTATGATACTAAGGTGACCAAAAAACAACAGCAACCACAACGTATTTAGATGAATAATAATAATAATAATTCATCCATCTTACAAAAACAACTAAAGAAGCATCAAAATTGAAATCTGACAACAAAGTGATCTTGATGATGAAAGATGATGAATGAACCTAACGAGGTGACTTACTATAAATAGATGCTTCCTCCAAGATTCTTAGAGCCCAAACCGGAAGCTCGAAATAAAAACTGAGAGTATCACCCAACTCCTCTAACTCAATTGAGCCCATCAGAACCAATAGTTTGACTTACCATAAATAGTAAGTCCCTCAAATGGAGCCAAAACACAACATAGGCTATTGAAAAGCCTATAACCCCACAACTAAGACCCTCAAATCCCACTATAAGCTCACGAGGGTTGCGATGGCAAACTAAGCAAGCCAACTGCAGGAACCTGCTAAAAAAGGGGACATTACAGTCCTCCCTCCCTAAGATTGCTTGTCCCCAAGCAATTCTGGAGCAAAATGGACATCACAATCCACCTGGATCCCAGAGGTAGAACTATGTACTATCCCTGTTATGTACAAGAAACTCCTATAACACCAACACCCAAATAACAAACATCAACATCATAATCATCTGAAAACTAACCCGACCCACTGATGAAGGCAACAACTCATCGGAACTCAACCCAACTGAAATATCAACTATGTCCACACCTGAGTCTCCATCAAATGGATAGTCACACCCAACTTCACTGTGGAGATGGTAACAACAATAAGTACTTAAAACACTCCAAGCTCTGCCAAACTATCCTGGGTGTGTAGATACTGCAAGGGGTCTAACTTGTAGCTTTCAATCCCATCTACAAAAGATGGTGTTAACCCATCTCATAATGGATGGTATGAAACTAGAGCCAACCTACACCGACGTGAAACCAAGTCCTCTACATGTGGGTCAAAAGAAAAGTGACAAGCACTCCTCATAGTGTAATACCGATAAAAACTCTCAATCTCTGTCAAGGGATCATCATCATCAAACTAGGAATCAGAAGATGGCTCCAATCTCTGATTTTGAACTATTAGTCGAGCAAGATCCTAGGCAACCCTCTCAGCAAACCAACCACAAAATCCCCATTGGGAAGAATTGTAGCCAAGGTCTCTACAATCTTCCCCACCAATCGCCATATAGCATGAGAGCCCCGAATGAGAGTACCCTCAAATGCCCTATATGAATCCTCCCGCAAATCCAAGCTCTCAAGCAAATAATCCATGAATGACTCGGTATAGTAGAAATTGTGTGGAAGCATCAACCTACTCCCCTGCAATCCACAGTTGATCCCTCTGAAAATGTGACAATGCCAAGTGTCCAATGCTACTAGCTATATGAAAAGAAGAAATAGATTCACTACTAGTAGAAGGAAGCTAATCACCGTGAGAGCCCATCTCTACTAATGCTCTCACCTCCTCTATACATACTACACTCATATCCTGGATGAATGTGTTTGCCACATCATCACGTCCCTTATCCCCAACCGTAGAAGAAAACTCACCACCAACCACTATATATAACTGAACAGGGTTAGGCGCTAGTGTCAATTGTACTCGCTCTAACTCCATGGTAACCTCATCCAACTGTGACTATGACTCCTAAAGAGCCAAATGAGTATACTAAAGAGAGTCCACAATCACCTCAAGCTCCTGGGTGAGCTCAGCCACCTCCTCCTCTTTCCCTAACATCTCATAGTAGGTGCTACCCCACTCTAGAAGGTAATTCCTATCAGTAATTAACTACGAATAGTTATGCTACAAGATCCTGATAGCCTCTCGAAGCGCATGAACCTCTGCTAGAGAAAGAGTACTATCACCATGCTCATCAGACATAGGAGCACCCCAACCAAATGTAGCTAGCATCTGACAAATCACATCATAATGCTCGAAAGCTAAAGAGATGTTGCTTTCACTCACCTTCAACTAATAGGTCACACGATGCCTTTGTATACAAGCTCTCTGTCTCACTAACTGCATTGTAATAAGAAACCGAATCAAAACTACCCACCACAAGATTGCTCATATGTGTGCTATCGTCCTCGCACAACTTTGCATCCAAGATACAACTACTATGTACCTCAACCAACTCCTCATCCGAAGAAATGGAAGCCCTTGCAATATCAATCTCGTTACATGTCTCATCTTCCACCTCAATAGTGAGATCCTATAAAAATCAATCCTAGGACTCAACCAAAACCTCCTCAGAGTCATCACCCAATATCTGACAAGGGGTGTCATACCAAGTGCAACTCATAGCATCATCAAATGGATCACCAAATATGTCCATACTATCTGCATTCACATCTTCCAATAAAGCCTCAACTGCTGACACTTGACTTTGCACACATGTCTCAATATCAGGATGTGAATCAAAAATACTAGAGCATGAACCCACATTTGTCGACGCCGCTATAACACCCAGATCACCAACATCACAGTTGGGTGACTCCATACATGCATCGGTCCCACCTGAGGGAGCAGTTGCCTCTTGTACTGGAGCAACACTATGATAACTCACATACAAATCTCCAATAATAATCCCCTCCTCAAGAGAGCCAAAAGTATCAGTGGTAACAGCTGCATCAACTATCTCTGCATTAATTGCAGCAACAACTCTAGGAGCCTCAACCTATTGAAGCTCAGTGTCACTATCCTTCGTTGCCACTGACACAACCACGTCCCTGTGAAATAAGTCCACTTATATTGCGGGTAGGAATAGTAGCTGCCATACTAAATATAGGTACATCTACATCATGGACACCTATCAGGGAAAACTCAAGCCTCCTTGTCATTGACCTTCTAAAAGTAGAAACAATGTACCTCGTGGCTCTCTCAACCGTCTCTAGATTTGACAAGCTCTTTGTCAACCTCTACTAATGAAGCTTAAGTTTCTTCATACTCTCCCTCAAGGCATTTAATTTCTTGCTATCTTCCTCACTACTCCGCCAGCTCCCCAAACTACTAGGCCTCCTGTAACTATCCATAGCTTGAAAACGCTAGTGTTGGTCACTTCGCAAACCACAAAAGATCTGACATAAAACCTATTTTCCTACCCCACAAGATAGCAGGAAACCACTCTAATACACTGTAATAACCCCAGATGGCTATATCATTAACAATCATCGATTTTCCTTTGCTAATGAATAGTCTAAAATTTTGTCAAACATTTGGCAGTCTTTACTATTATTGTTGCAAATTTGACAATCTGATTTTTGAAATTACACTAGAGAATGCAATTGGGCACTTATAATTTCAGATAAATTTAATACTAAAAAGTTTGTATGAATGCAAACATTAATTCATAATTCTGCCCTACAAATTGTGCAATTATATAATTGTTAAAGACAAATGATTTGCCACAGCTTTAATCCATTACCAACAACGTTTCAAACAAATAGTAGCAACAATAATATTTAAAATGTCAAGAACCTGGAAATATAAATTGGCTTTGACTTTTTATTTGTAGTCCAATGTGAATCTACAACGGCCCCAATAATATATATCATAGGCCATATAAATTGAACGCAACTCTTGAAAATTGTAACACGGCCCCTCAGAAATGTCATACAAACCCTCCTTAGGTAAACATGACCCTGCAATTGATAAACTGCTGCCCTATAGTGAAACGGCAGCCCTAAAACACTCAAATTGAACTCCCAGCCGGGACGTAGAAGTATAAAATTAATAATTCGGTCTTCAATTTGTTCTCCAGAATCCAATCTTCAAGACTTGTTCAATCAACTTCTCAATAACAGTAGATACAGTAGAGAAGCAATTACAAAATTTTTTACCTCAGCAGCAAATTGCAAGATAAAGTCAAAATCTAACCCTTATACTTCAGCAAGGGCACAAAACCACAGACTTAGAATTGTCACAAAGACAACAAGCAAAGAGATAAACAAATAATCAGATGTTTTTCTCATCAAATGTCCTCATATTTATAATCTCCAAATGGCACCAATTTCCCAAAAGAACTCCACTTACACCACATTAAAAGGTAATAAAGTGTCATTAAAATAATTTATTAATTGCTTTTGGCTCTAGAAAATGACCTTTTCCACCATAACTTAAAATTCTGACATGCAAGGCCACTGTTTCTTATTCCCAAGATTTAAAACGTTTCGTCCTGGTTCCAACGAGCTATGATATTGAGGTGAACAACAAACAACAGCAATAAAAATAGCAACCACGGCATATTTAGATGAATAATAATAATAATTCACCCATCTTGCGAAAACAACTGAAGAAGCATCAGAATTCAAATCTAAACACACCAAAGTGTTTTTGATGATGAATAAGTTTCCAACTTATCTCCGATATTTTCCAATATCTTTTTTTGTCCTTGGCAATAAGTTGTTAATAACAATATTTTGAACTACGATGTATACCACTATAATGCATCACAAAATGAGCAATATTATGAAGTAATTGGTAAAATACTTGCTTGCTATTAACAGAGACCAAAAGGTCATTATATATAAAAGAATAAAATGATGTTTCCTTAGGAAACGATCGTAAAGAATAGAAACATTCTATTCTAACAGAGAAAGCTAAAAAAAAGAAAGCAAACTAAAGTTAACTAGATATTTACAATAGATTACCATTAACTAATAATAGACGACTATCTATTATCTTAATACCCTCCCTTAAAGGTTAATCTATCTAGAACACCAAGCTGTCCTCTAAATTTGACAAACTTATCAGGACCAAGAGGCTTGGTGAGGATGTCTGCAGTCTAATCTGTGGTAGGAACATACTGAAAATCTATAGTCTCATCTTCAACCATCTGTCGTATGTAATGACAGTGAACATCCACATGCTTGGTTCATTCATGGAAGACTGGATTTCGTGCTAACTTGATAACGCCTTCATTATAAACAAACAAAGTAGTTGGTCCTGCTAGTGACATCTACATATCCCTAAGAATCTGACAAAGCTAAACAACTTCACATCCAACCTTAGCAGTACCTTTGTAATCGGCCTTTATAGAGGAGAAAGAAACTGCCTGCTGCTTCTTACTGGTCCATGTGACTGCACCGGATCCCAAACTGAACACATATCCAGAAGTTGACTTTCTATCATCAACAAAGCCTGCCAAATCTAAATCTGTGAACCCACTGAGTTTAGGACTAGAACTTCGAGAGTACAGAAGTCCATAATTGGAAGTGCCCTTCACATAACGAAGCACACACTTTGCTGCCATCCAATTATCAACCTTAAGACCTGTCATAAAGAGTGAAATATAGCTGACTGTGAAGCTGATATCAGGCCTAGTAGTAGAGAGGTAGATGAGGCTGCCTACTAGTTGCTTGTATGTAGTATCATCAACGGGAGGAGAATTAGACTTTGAAGATAATTTGAGACCTTTCTCCATAGGTGTAGATGCAAGCTTGCAATCCTGCATACGGAATTTGTCTAACAGGGCCCTAGCATATTTGGACTAAGAGATGAATATACCAAAAGACTGTTGCCAAACTTCAACACCTAGGCAATAATGCATGAGCCCAAGGTCAGTCATATCAAAAGACTGGCATAAATTCTGTTTGATTCCCTGAATCAAAGATGTTGAACTGCCAGTGGTGATTCATCCACATAAATAGCGAGAAGAATGATGTCACTGTCAGTGGTCTTGATATACAGATTTGAGTCTGAAGAACTCCTCTTGAAGCCTTGATCACTGAGGTACTTGTCAATTTTTATGTACCATGCCCGAGGGGCTTGCTTCAAGACATAGAGAGCTTTTATCAATCGGAGAAACTGATGGTCTTTACCAAGAACCTTGAAACCAAGAGGCTGCGTCATGTAGACCTCTTTATGGAGATCACCATTCAGGAAAGCACTCTTGACATCCATTTGATGGAGCTTCCAACCAAACTGTGTTGCCATTGCTAGGATTAATTTGATGGTGCTCATCTTTGCAGTAGGAGCAAAGGTCTCCTCATAATCAATGCCCTGACGCTGAGAAAAGCCCTTCACAACTAAACGAGCTTTGTACTTATCCAACGTACCATTTGATTTGCATTTGATTTTATAAACCCATTTGCAGCCAATGGGTTTCTTCCCTAGGGGAAGATCAGAAAGGACCTAGGTGTTGTTCTTCAGCAGGCTCTAGTGTTCAGATGTCATGGCCTGTTCCCACTCTGGAATTCCTTTAGCCTTGGAATATGTTTGAGGTTCAAACACACTATGAATGTTGGCCATGAGAGCAAAGTTAAAAGACTGTAGTTTTTCTCCTTTTCCGAGTAGTTTTCCCATCAATGAGCTCATCATCACGAAGATCAACAAGTGTCTTACCCGACCACTTAGGCTAGATAACAGAATGACCAACATTTGTATTAGGAAATGTGTGATGATCAAGTTCCTTATCAGAAGAATCTGGATCAAACTCAGTTGAAGCATCTACAAAGCAAGGTGATTCTGCAAGAGAACCGGGAGGTGTCTATACAGGTATCAGTGGTATAACTAGAGCTGCAGGAGCTACTGAAGCCCTCCTATCAGGTGGACCTAATGGAAACCGAACTCCCAAATCATGAGCCTTCATAGGCTGGTCTACTAGATCAGAAACAGGAGAAACAGGAATGAACGGACCTTGTTACTCATCATCATGACTGTAGATTAGACGAGATGTCTCAACATCGATCAGGCAGTAGGCTTTGTGAAGACTACTGTATCCAGTAAGCATGAGTTTTTGACTCTTGGCATCCAACTTGGTGCATGACGCATCAGGGATCCAAACAAAAGCAAGGGAGCCAAAAACCTTCAGGTGATTGATTTTGGGCTTGCGACCTGACCAGGCCTCTTCCAGAGTTTCACCTTTGACCACTACTGTGGGTGACCAATTCAACAAATAAATTGCAATGTCGACTGCTTTTGCCCAAAACTTCTTCAGAACATGTCTGCGTTCGAGCATGGATCGAGCCATCTCGGTGATTGTCATGTTCCGACGTTCAACTACATTGTTTTGTTGTGGCATGTGGGGTGTGCTTACCTAGCGTTTGATGCCATGTGTATCCAGAAGCTGGAGAAAACATTAGAGCAAAATTCCCCCCCCCCTTGTCTAGTCTAAGAGTAATAATAGATTTCCCACACTCTTTTTCAACTAAAGGTTTAAACTTCTAAAATATAGGAAATGCATCTGACTTCTTTTTAAGGAAATATACCCACATTTTTCTACTGAAATTGTCAACAAACAACAGAAAATACCTAGACCCAAGAATAGGAGTGGCCATAGGGCTGCAAATATCGGCATGTACAAGTTGAAGTACCTAAGAAGCTCGCCATGAGTCACCACTGGTGAAAGGTGTGCAATGTTGCTTCCCAGCCTGGCATGCATCACAAACTCCAAGTTGTTGAGTCTAAATCTCTAGCAATCCAAAAACAAGCTCGCCCCGAGTAAGCTGTGAGAGATAATGCACATTTAAGTGCCTATATCGTTGATGCCAAAGTGTGCTGACAGAAGACCCCCGAGCAGCCATAGCTAAGTCCCGAGAATCACCAAAACTAGTAAGTCTAAAAAGACAATGATCCTCAAGACCCACCGCAATAGTAGATTGAGTTGCCCGATCAATGATGGTGCATAACTAAAGGTGACATCCAAGTGTGGAGTGTCACAACTAAGAGTAGATTTAGTTCCATCCATGGAACATAGTACACATCGAGGAATATGAGATTCCTCCTAACAGACTGAATCTGAATGTTGTCTTTGCCGACAACTGTGCACTCTTCTCTTCCACCAAAAATAAAAGAGACTGAATAAGGCAAGTAGTCAGTAAACCGGTCTCTGCGGTGAGTGAAATGACGATAGGCACCTGAATCAATATACCAGGCAAACGACTTCACATGATTTGTAGGTCTTTTAGCCATGAAGGTGTAAAAAGTAGATTTCGTGGTCTTTGGGTTGCGAACCTGATTGCTTAGACTGTGCAACTAAGCGTTTCCAACATTCAACCTTCATGTGTCCAAACTTGTGGCAGTAGTTGCATTGAATGTGCTTCTTTCAAGAACCATCTGGTGCTGCATTAGAGGACCTTTGCTGAGATGGTTGTTGAAACTTGCCTTTATCCTTTAGAAAGGATTTAGTAGCAAAGGTTTGCTCTATGGAGGTGGAGGTGGAGTTGTTACCGATCTGTTGTTTCCACTGATCTTGCTGAAGCAGCAGTGTGTAAAGATTAGTGAACTTCAAATCAACACCAGTAGACGTGATGTTGAGAGTCTCATTTAAAATGCTCATAGGACTTTGGTAAACTCCGAAGAGTGATAACCACAATATCCTCTTCTTCCATCTTGCAACTACTAGCAAGCAACTGATCATGGATTTCCTGAATCCTATTCAAGTGTGCCTAGAGCAAGGTTTTCTCATCCATGACAATAGAAAACAAAGTGTTTTTCAGAAAAAAAAAGCTTTGCTTTTGTCAGAAGTCTCATGAAGACCTTTGAGATGTGTCCAAATCTCGGCAGTTGTCTTGCCGGATGGAATCTGAGAAAATTGATCATCAGCCACGGATAATTTGAGAAGCATCACTGCTTTCGGATTATTCAGATCCAATGTATCCTGATCAAGACCCGGAGAAGTCAGATGCTTCGTAACACCCTGACCAAATTGATCAGTGCTACAATATTCAAAAATTGCGTTGATCCGTTGCTTCCAAGTGTCATAATTTCAACCATTGAATTTGGAGTTGTACTCGAGCAGAATGTTTGTCAGAGATGCCATGGTACGTTTTTTAATGAAAAGACATGAAAATCTGGGAAGACACCTTTTTTGAGGCAAAAAAAGAAGACCCAGAAAAATCAAAGTGACCCAGAAGAGAGCTCCAAAAACCCAGAAGGAATATGGTGTCATTTTCTAGATCCGCTGGTTCGAAAAACGAGGCGCTCAAAAAAAGGAGAACCCAATTGAGCTCTCAAGAAACCCACCAAGAATTTGTAATAAAAAAAAAATGTCAAGGTCAAAAATTAGGGTTTCGAAAAAAATGCAATCGGCAACCATGAAAGCTCGGATTTGCAAAAAAATGGCACAATGTTGTAAAAAATGCCCGAAAATGGACAATGTTGGTGCTGGGAGAGGCTTTTTTTTGCAGGGACAGCACAAAACAAACAGATTCTTCACCCTAAAATCGCAAAAAAGCAGAATTGCAAGCTGCCTTATATCAACAAAAAACGGCACCAAAGTTCGGCACACACAGGAAAAGACACCAGTTCGGCACACATGAAGTCACAATTTGGAGATTTTCAGAAAAATTCGATGATTTATTTCACTAAAAAACCCTAGCTGAAATTTTTACTAGTGTGATTTTCAGAAAATTCGATGATTTGTTTTGATGATTCTCCAAAATTCGAATGGAAACCCTAGCTGGGTTTTTGTGAAACAAGAAAACTTAGAAATAATCACAAAAAAAATTTAACAAATAATTTCAAAAGAAATTATAATTTTTTTTTGAAAAAACATTGAAGTATTGGCTCTGATACCATATTACTAAGTAATTGGTAAAATACTTGCTTGTTATTAACAGATACTGAAAGGTCATTATATACAAAAGAATAAAACGATGTTTCCTTAGGAAACGATCGTAAAGAATAGAAACATTCTATTCCAACAGAGAAAGCTAAAAAAACGAAAGCAAACTACAGCTAAGTAGATATTTACAATAGATTACCATTAACTATTAATAGATGACTATCTATTAACGTAATAAACAATGCTGGGGAAAAGGATAGAAAATCAAAGGAATAGTATAGCAAATAATGATATGGCGAAAAGTATCAAGACTAGATACTGAATAAAGATGATAATAATCGATTAAGAAATATTGGGTAATGAATATCATATGGTTTTTATATGTGAATTTATCATACCCCTTTCTTTAAACCTATTATGTATTACAAGTAATTAAACAATCAATTCACTGGTGTCACTCCTATTTGTGTATGTATTAGCTGTAACCTTAGTCAAAATAACATTATTTATTGTAAACACATCTTACTTGTGCCAAGATCCTAGCAATCAGTACAAAATTATTAGAAATACAACATGACTTAGACACCTCTCTTCACAGTTCCGATGCTCAAACTGTCCAACTCTAGATTGTTATTCTTTCATGCCCAACATTTGATTATTTTAAGTAATTGGAGTTCTTCTACAACGATGATTTAATTTTTGGGCATTTTAACTATGTAAGGTATTAGTACTTAAGTCATCCCTAGACAAACTATTCCATGAAAGAATACTTCCTTCACGTACATCAGGAAAGCAAGTGGAAGGAACCACAATGAATTCACGCACCTCTAAGCTATACTAGTATTAGAGAGGAAGGTGATACTAACACATCAACCCTCAACTTACAATCCAAATCCTACCGCTGAATTTAAAACCATTTTGGTGTTTACAATGCCTTATAAGCATACATTATCTCATGATTATTATCAATGTGGTGCATTCCACATCCAATATTTAGCATTCGATAAAAAAATTAAACCATACACATTTCACTCAGGTAACACAAAATCCAAAGTGAACAAATAAAACAGAGAACTATGTCAAAGAAGAATACCTCAAGGCAGCCGTAATTGTTGTATGAAGTGGACCATTTATGCCTGTACACTCATTTAAAATTAAGCCAACAAAGAATGATGAGCCTAATTAACGAAGAATTGAATTCTTTATTCACAACAAAAGAGAAATTTAAAAACTAAATGCATATAACTTTCATATAGCTATAGACAATGGTTCTACAATAACACTGAAATTCCTCTGTATACATTTACTCAAATTTCATATATAAGGAGTATTAGTTTCTTGACAGTGCTCCACTGAGTACACTTATATGGTGGAAGTATGGGAAAACATGGAACTATATAAAAAGAGGTTGTCTAGAGTGTAACATAAATCCTAGAAATTGAATTTGAATAGGAAAATAATATGGTAAGGACAAAGGGCGGAGTGGCTGGAAAGATAACAGTATGGAACAAAGCTTCTTGATTAAACAATAGTTTCTATTTGATATTTATGTATTTCCTAAGTTAAGAAGTTGAATCTCGGGATTATTTTTCAAGTTTGTACAAACTCCATATCACATCTCACATCCGTTGCAAAACATTGAATGTCTCAAAGATAATGGTGTCCATAAATTAATAATTCAAGCTTAGAACAAGAAATTGAAATTTTAGTGCCCTTACCACCAAGAAGTGAAATGAAAAAGGTGGGTATAATTGAAGCATAACTGCAAAATGCCACATCCACAAACAATAGCACATCAGTGATTGATGTTCTTATCTAATTGGAAACTTTAAGTACATAAGAAAACTAAAACCTATCATGATATTCAATAAAATGAGAGAACTTTTATATGCAATTGTAGTCCCTTTATTTTATCTTGGTCTGCGGTCTAAAGATGCATCAGACTCATTGTGAGATCTTCAAACAATTTTATTCCAACATTAATTTTTTTAGTTGTTTAAGGCGTTCAAATTGTTCTTTGTTTAAGAAAATTGATTGTAGTACATTGAATGAAAATTATTGCATAATTTTGCCATTTGAGGCCCAACAATGTCAAGAGGAAAAAAAATCATTCAGAAATTGCCCAAAGCTCATCATTTACAACTTATTCTTATGGCTTTTCATTTCATCTGCATAGAAAAGATCATATTTGGCAGTAGGGGAAGCCATTGAGACAGCATTATCCGCATGAATAAAATAAGGATGAAGTAAAACTTTAAGTAAATCATGGAAGCCTTTCATTCAATTGAAAAAATTAAAAAATGACATGAATTGATAGAAAAATGAAAGAACATAGTCCTCAGTTCTATATGATCTTCAAGGAATTTCTCAATAATAAGGTTTTCTCCTCTTAACAATGCTTCCCAAACTTGGGCCCAAAATCCCGATATTTTGATATCTAGAAATTAGTTGCACAACTATAATTAGTATAACTCGAACCACCTAATGTTTCCAGTAGTTGGACATTTTAATATTTGTGGAAATACAAAATTCCATCAGCAAGACCCGTCTTATATGTTATCCAAGTTTCCTCGTGAACTCAAATAAGAAACCTCCAAAAAATATCCAAAGCAATTCAGATCAAGGATGAGTCTACATTTGATTAAATTCCATTAATCTATTAGAATAGTGGAGAGGAAATTTATATTTTTACTTGACATTTTTGTCAAATAAATTTTCACAATAAACTTCATGCTTTCATTAAAACCATTTCAGATATTCTGCAAGATCTTTTTAGACAAATTCAAACTTCTTCATCCCCAAACAACCATTCTTATCAAACAGAAAATTTTGGAAATCTTGTCTTTATAAAAATAAAAAGTGTACAGAATTAGAGATCTCAGAGGAGGATTGGAGAGAAATATTACTTAAATGCAGTAATTACAGGTCCTATCCCAAATGTTGCTGCTAAAACTGTTTCTCGAAGCAATCCCTGTAACAACACCAATACAATTCATGCAATAGCTTGAGACAATGATCTTGTAATTCTCAAGTTTAAATACTAAAATCATTTAGTCAAACTATATTACAGTTAAATCATGAAGGTGACTTTACTAGCCTCCTCCTACCCTGCCAAAATCAAAAAATTCACTTTTCTCAGGAAACATATTTCCCCCTTACCTTTTCCAGTCTCCATTCTCTATTTTTCATAGCTTACATTTGCAGTTATGTAGGGAATATGTGGTGATTCATTGCATTTTATTTTTCTTCCTTGTGTCTTTTTGTTGTCAAAATATTCTTCAAACAGTTACATTTTACTGCAGGCACCCATGTAAGGAGGATCTCCATCAAGAGCAGAATGCTAAATCAAGTGAAGTCCCTACGGTTGATGAGTTTGGCAAAAATGTAATGTCCCCATTTTAGCAATTGACCAAGTGTGTGTGTGTTAGCCTTGTTCTACATGGTCCTGAGGGCTAAGGAAGGGTTTAATGGGATCCTGGAGTGTTTTGGCCTAGTCATTTCCAGTTTGGGCCAAAAAGAAGTTGATTTACTCAGTTTCAGGCATACTTACTATTTTTAGTAAGTCGGCAGGACACAGTGCAAGTCAATTTTGGTGATTGGATTTGATACTCCTCAGTGAGAGCTTTCCGATGAGCTATCACTCGCATTATTCGGAGTCCGATTGCTAATACATTTTAATGCCTGAAGTTTTATTAAAGTAACGTCTAATTTAATTGTAAAATATTAAAGTGTTACTTTAATATTTATTTTATGGGGATGTGTACCCAAGGGAGACATAAGGGGTATTTTAATATATGTTTTATATATTACACATCTTTTATCCCACATTGCCCATATGAGTTGAGCGGACTCTTGGAAATAGAATAAAAGGAAGCATTTGTGGCTTCATTAGACAGGTTGAATATGAGAAGAAATTGGTGTGTGAGTTGTAGCTCCGTTCTTGGCATTTGAGGACGTTTATCCTCTCTTGTAACATTCTAGACGTCATTCCCTTGGGGTTTGGCCTTTGGAATTCTTGGTTATCGGCTTCATTATTAGGCAATTTAGTTGCATTTCCAGCTACAGGCAAATTTGGTATTTTGCTCATATCTTCTTCACTACTTGTCCGACGCTTATGCCGCTTTGAGGGAATGATATTACGAAGGTAGTGGACTAATTGAAGGACAAAGTACTGTAGCAGCACTGTTCACGCAACACTATTCACGCGGCACTGTAGCAGCAAGTTTGAAAGCATAGGCTGGAGTATTATGTCAATAATGTTGAAGTAATCAGTGAGTTGATAAATCTGCCATGTATTTGGTTTTATGAATTCTGAAAATAACATTTTATTGGCAGCAGTTCATTTCCACTTTGCATATTATTGTAGTTTCTTTCTTGTTTATGTTGTATGATACCAATTCCATGCACAAAACACAACAAACAAATAAACGTTTGATTTCCGGAGTTATAAGGGGTTTAAAACATTAAACGGAGAAATAAGAGGTTGAATGCAAACTGTTTGACATAATTCCTTTCAGCAATTTGGTTTAGTTTTTTGGGACATTCAGGGGTGCCCATTTCAAAAAAAAGCTGAAATTTGAATCATCACACTTAATCTGGGTGTAACATCTGCTTGCTTTATTAAGAAATTTGATAATCTACAAATGGTTGGTTTGGAGGTCATTGAAATATTTCCATAAAATCTTAATTTCATCACTGAAAGATAGAATTACAAAGTGTCAAGCAAGATTTTGAAACAAGTCTTGGAAGTCAACGATTGAGCACATTGTTGAAGATTAGATGCTTATATATTATTTAGTATGATTTCCTGTAGTAGATAAATTCACAAGTATGCATGCTTAGCTTTTATTTGTGCTTGTGCTTATGGATTGTATCGTAAACTTTTGAATCTATGCTTTCAGTAGTTTTATGTAGTATCAGACAAATTTGAGCTTGCGATGGAAATAGATGAACAATGGAGGTGCTCTCAAGTTAAAGATGGTTTTCTGCCCAACGATGTAGCAGTAAAGTCTGCAACATAGACAAGGAGAAAATTGTCATATTATTCAACCCAAAATGTTAAATTATTTTTTTGTTAAAAGACTATAGCAACATTTTCACTGTGTTGCAGGGGCAATTATGCTGTGCGTGGAAATTACTTTTATATTTAAATGTCCATACTGTTGAAGACAGTCATTCTGGAAATTCAGTTGCATTCAATATACACAACCAGAATAATGTCATTATGTGTTCACATTGAAGGTTCTTTAAACTAGCAAACCATTATCAGCCCAAGCAATACTACAAGATCCAAGTAGTAGTAAGACCTGTTAAATATTTGTTAAGAGAACAAAAACAATATTTTATCTTACTGTCAATTAACATTATCTTGTTGGGAATTAGTGTTCTCGTAGGTAAGCAACGTTAGCTTGCTTTAAATAATTGGGTGATATAATATTAAGTTGTTAAAAAAACGACTTAATATTTATAAATAGTCGCAAGGATTGTTTAAAAAACTATTTTATTAGAGGTCATATGTTGTGTAATGTCCACATTTTTAGCAGGTTCCTACAGTTGGCTTGGTCAGTTCATCATCACGGCGCTCGTTAGTTGACAATGGGATTTGAGGGTCTCAGTTGTGGGGTTATAGGCTTTCTAGCACCTATGGTGAGTTTTGACTCAATTTTGAGAAACTTACTATTTATAGCTAGCCAACAGTTTGTTCCGGTTAGCTCAGTTGAGTTAGAGGAGTTGAGTTATCCTCTCAGTGTTTATTTCGGCCTTCTGGTTTTGGCTCCAAGAATCTTGGACAAAGCGTCTATTTTTAGTAAGTCACCCTATCTAGTTCATTCATCGTCTTTCTTCATGAGGATCAATCTGGCATTGTCAGCTTTCAATTATGATACTTCTTCGGTCATTTTCGCAAGACGAGTGAATTATTATTATTATTCATTTAAATATGTTGACGTTCCTATTTTTGTTGCTATTGTACTTTGGATACCTTAGTGTCATAGCTCGTTGGAACTAGGTCGGAATGTTTTAAATCTTGGGCACAAGAAACAGTGACATTGTGTGTGATAATGTTATGATATGGTTGAAAAGGTCATTTTTGGGAGCCAAAAGAAATTAATCAATTATATTATATGGCATGTTATAAAATGGTGTTGTGTTGAGGAAGATTCTTAAGTAAAGTTGTGTTTGGAAAACTTTGTTCCAATGGAGGTTATAAATATGAGCTCATTTTGATAAAAAAGCATCTGATCATCTTAATTTTCTTTGTTGTCTTGGTGACGTTCCTGAGGTTCTGCTTTTTTAATGCCCTTGTTGAGGTATTAGGATTTGAAGATGACTGTGCTTTTCCACAGCTGAGGTACTGTGGCTAAGTCTGGAAATTATTCTAATTGAACTATCTTACATGTTTGTTTTTTGCTGTTGCTTTCAAAAAAGAGATTGATGCTGAGAGAAATTATCTGAGAATTAAGAGAATTTGCTGCTGCTCTTAATCCATCACACCTGCCATTTTGAATTATGAAATTTTATGCATATTAGAGGCTGTTGTTGCCAATTAAGAAGGTGGTATGTGTTATTTGCAGACCTGTGGTTGTTTCTGAAGGCTGCATTAATTTGTTTAGGGCCTACAATTTAACCACTGAGGCCTGTGTATAAAATTTTGGAAGCCTGAGACTGATTTATGAGGCCTGCATTCATATTTCTGCGACCTGTGATTAGCGGGAAGAGGTTAGTAATCTTCTCATTTGGGTCTGCGTTCTACAATGGGTACCCACGAACCTGATTTAGAACAGCATCGGCAATTCAAGATGTCATAAAAATGCAGCATTAGGGAAGGCTACATTCAGCTAGAAAGAGGTGGAAATTGACTGCAAAGCTGCCATCCAGGTTAGAAGTTGGATGAACATTCAATTGTCACTATCATAAGGAAGTGCACCTGATAAATCAGGTTCTAAATGTAATTTTTTCTAAGTTTGGAATGAATAAAATGCAGTCTTGAATTCGGTTTTTTTGCATGTTTATTTTATAAGATTTTCATGTTATCATTGACATTGCAAATTCTAGTTAGGAAATAAAAAACCAAATATTTTGAAAGTAACAAGTTGAAACACTAGATCATTCAAAGGATATCATTCATATTTAGCCTAGTCCGTCAAGAGCCTAAACTAAATTCATTACAATGCAGCTAGACATTAATTGCCAAGTGTTTGTCAAAATGCCAATTTTTTTAATTTATCAAGATAGTGTTATTTGAATTCCAGTGGTATTAGAGTGGTTTCTTGTTATCCTATGGGGTAGAAAAATATTTATTAAATCAGATCTGTTGTTGTATTTGGGGCAATCAGCACTCTCACATTTTCTTCCTATGGAAAGATAGAGTCCTCTTAGTAGTTCCAGGAGTCGGCGGAGTAGTGTGGAAAATAGCGAGAAAATAAATGCTTTGAGGGAGAGTATGGAAAAACTTAAGCTTCACCTCAAGAGGTTGGCAGCAAGGTTGTCGGATCTAGTAACAATTGATAGAGCAATGAGGTTTATGGTTTCCACCTTTAGTAGGCTGACACCGAGGTTGCAATGAAGGAGGCTTAAGTTTTCCCTGACAAGAGTTTGTGATGCAAATGTACGAGAATTTAGTACGGCACCTACTAGTCCTACCCATAATTTTGATGATGGACACTCCACATAGACATTGTAATAACCCTGCCTAGTTATAACTTAAATGAAGATCAATTTCCTTAGTATTCAACAAATTGGTATTTCCTCAAACATTTGGCAATTATCTAATGTCCCCACTAATAGGGTTAGTTAGGGACAAGTAATACTTGCAAAATAAATGTTAGAATCACAATAATAATAAAACTAACTATATTATTCTACCTTCTAAGTTAACCCCAATCTTAATCTTAAGGACGTCTCTAGATCAGCCTTCTTAGCTCATAGCTATCTCGTTGTCATCCCAGGAGCGCACCCCTTAAGATTCTTCTTGGACGGGCATCCTTTATCCAAGGCCGACGACATATGCATATGTTTGACAACATCAGAATATTCTAGCACATCGATTATCGGCCATGGCGGGCAATGGAGATCTTAATATTTTCATGCTCCATGCTTCGATATCGATTCTCGACCATGGCAGACAATGCTTCAAGTTCACATTGATTCTTGGCCATCGTGGACAATGGAGATCTTAATATCTCCATGCTCCATGCTTCAAGTCTCATCAATATCCATGGTGTTAACCCCATGAGCTAACACAATACTATCCACAAGTATGATTCATAAATATAAATAAACACATAAACATAATTAAACAAATATAATCCATAAACATACCTTCTTCTTTTCCAAGAGTCACAACCTTTGACAATAAAAATCCTTTGGAAAGTCACAACACTTCATAGTTATAATTCTTTCGAAAAGTCACAACACTTCATAACTAAAATCCTTTGGAAAAATCTCAATACTTTATAATCACAATATTTTTGAAGAGTCGCAACTATTCATAATTATGACCCTTTCAAAGGTTCACATCCTTTCAATATCATTCATACCTTTTCAAAAAGTCACTTCCTTATTTTCTTCATGATATTGCTTTCCTCTTCCATGTTTCCTTTCTGAACTCCTCTCTTCTCCTCTTTTTTTTTTTTCCCTCTCTAAAATAAACTCTCCTCCCTTTTATATCTTAATTTTAAGGAGTCATGTCTATCTATTATGTCTCTCTTGACTTTTCATTAGATTTAGTTAATTTAAATTATTCTATGTTATATTATCTATTTACTTACTTATTTGTGTTTATTTTTATTTAGAATGAAATTCTATTTAGAAAGTTAACATACTTTCTACAATATTGTCTCTTCTATTTAATTTTATTTCTTTATTTACTTTTTGAAAATTTATTATTTTTTAATTATTTAAAATATCATACTAAATATTATTTCATTAATAATATAGATTAAATAATTATTACTTCCTAGTTTTATAAATATAACTTTATTATCACTATTTATTTAATAACATTTTATTATCTAATTATTAAAATTCTATGTTACAATAGGGATATGACAAATTGTTACTTGTGTTATTTCTTGGTTTGTGAATATATGATATTTCAAAAGAATAATAATACTTTAATCCTTAATGCAGAAAGCAAACACTGGATAATTGACTCTAAAGACCCAATTGTGCAAATTCAGTTACGCAACTAAAACTCGTATTACATCAATACAATAAAGAATCTGTTTACCGCATAGGTTAATTAAGAAATGCACACAGATAATGAACACGAACTTGAACAGCAGAACTCTTCTTATTATTCGCATATGCCAAGATATTACATTAGGTTCTGATATGATGATGATTACAATGATTCCGAAGGGAGGTATAAATACTGTCCGAGGAACCTTCTCGAAGGTATCCGTCGACCACATACAACATGTCAACTACAATAATAGAACCTTCTGGATACATCTCGATACATGTCGGCCTGATGGCACACATCCCGATACACTAACAAAAACCTCCCGATGCACCGTCGGGAACCTCCCGATACATCGTCGGGAACATCCTGATACACCGTCGGAAACCTCCCAATACACCGTTAGGAAGCTTCTAATACACTGTTTCCTGACGACATCATCTCCCCCAAAAAGAAAAGTCGTCTCCCGACGACAAGACAACAAAAAAACCCACACTATCTACATTATTCATAAAACAAAAACATGGACTTATACATCATGAACCCGAAGGCTAAGTCTCGGACTGTGATGATCGGCTGCATCGAAGCTGATACACCTGATCTGTCCGTATCTGCAAATCAGCTCTAATCTGTGAGTTCTCCTCCACCATTTCCTTCAACATCAAAGCAACCTCCTGACACTCAGCTTCCTTCTAATCGTGAGCCTGTTGCGCTGAGTTCTTCTCCTGAAGTGTTGTTGCCAACCGCTGCTCGACTGCGGCTAGTTGCTGCTCCACTGTGGTTAACTGTTGTTCTGCCTGCTATTTCCCTCGTGTACTCTCCTCGAGCTGTGCTAATAGGGCTGTCCGTTCCGCTTCCCATGCAAGGTGTTGGGTGGTAAGTTGGTCGGCCATCTCCTCCCAAGCCTTTTTTGCCGTCTCCCGAGCCTTCTGCCCAGCCTCTGCGCTTCTTCGCTCTGTCAGCACCATTTCCGCTATGGACTTGCTCTGCTCAGCAAAGACAGCTAGGCAATAATGAATATCCATGTCCTCCATCTCTGCTGGTAGAGGATCTGACGCTTGCGCTCCCGTAGCCACTTTCTTGACTGTCGCTGCACTCTAATCCTCCACCTCTGGTGATGCCGGTATCTCGACTATCTCGTTGTTGGACCAATTGACCTCCAAGGGCATGTGCTCTCTCATGGGAGACTGAATGGAATGACTTTTGGTGATAGGGGCAAGTAGTCGGCGCCTCAGGTACTCACTCGCCCAACTTGCTATGCTTGTTGCTGGGACCTAGGGTACCACTTCAGGAATACTGGAGTGAGCACTCTGATCCTCACTTAGCAGAGTGTCTGCTATAGTAACTACCGCATCTGACCCAATCACTTCCAGCCGAACCTGCTCCTGCGTACCTCTCTCACTGACTCCTTCCTCTGTCACAGGCTTCGCCACAAGAAGTGGCTGAGGCAAACTCTCTAGTACAGGTATGGGATCTGGTTCGTGAACCGCTGGCTGTGTATTCATGGCTACAGGTGCTGCTATCCGCTGGCGCACTGCTGGTTGTACAGGTGCTACTGCTATTCGTGATGTAGGATGTAGAGTAACCGGGGTCATCACCACTGGACGCCGAAACTGACCAAACCCTGGGATGTGAACATCTGCCATGGTGTGTATGTGGGGTGCCGAAATTACCGGAGCTGAAGTAGTAGTCACAGGTGCAACTGGTCGCAGAAAGCGAAGTGGGACTGCTGAGACTACGCTACCTTCCTCATCTTCTTCCTCCTCCTCCTGTTCCACCTCCATACCCTCAGAGTTGTTGTCCTCGTCGCAGGATGTGTCCTAATGGCCACTATCGGTGTTACCCGATTCCTCCATCTCTTGTCGTGTCCTCTTTTGGCCCCCGCTCTTCTGACCTATAGGTGAATCCAAATGCTTCCATTGCATTACCGGAGGCTCGCCAGGTGCTGCCGGACTCGGCTTAACTTCTAGCTGCTCATGGGGTATCGTCCTGGCCGTGGCGTCCAAAAAGAGTCTGATGGCGTAGTGTGGCATATAGAATGTTTTGTGTTGTAGGGTCATGAACTCCTCCATGCGCATGGCTAACAATGAAGCCCAGTCATAGACCTTGTCGTTCATGATTCCATTCATCATACTGACCAAGGGGAAGGAAATTTCAGATGCCCTGCTGGATCCTGTAAGCCTGCTTTTCACCACATCCATCAAGCACTTCCAATGTCCTTCGCGAATCTCAGACTTCCGCAGCCCTCTTTTCTTCAAAGCGTCCATGAGGGTATCGATGTGCTTCTGTACTTTGTCGTTACACACCATCCGTATCAGCTGCAACTTCGTTTCCTTGCTCATCTTTTTGGGTTTACCATCAATCTTGGCTCCACCTTGCGCCGCTCCTGGTATACCAAAGACTCTCGCAAAATCAGTTGGCCGAAAAGATACCACGATGTCATACCCCAGATATGGAATTGAGTATTGTCGAGAATGCCTGTCATAAGCCTCAATCATCGGCCGCAAGACGCCCTCAAAGTCCCAAATACAAAAAAGTGGCATTCGGATAGCCCACTCCACCTGCACCTTTCTGATGCTTGCTTTAACCAGGTGAGTATCTGGATGTTCCTCCCACCATTTCCGACAGTCCCGTCCATTCAGCCCTTTGAAAGCTACAGTTTGTGGCGTTGTCTGGACATCCAACTGAGTCTGTACTTTTGCCCTGTGCTTGCCTGTGTCCTTCCCCCATGGTCGTGCTTGCGAGGGTCTTGCCTGCGCCCCTTGATTCATGGTCGAATCCGACTCTAGTTGCTTTCTCCAAGCCCTTTTACTAGATGATTGCATATTAGTTTGCCAAAATTAAAGCCTCCAAGTGAGTTATCGGTTTAGACAGCTGCAAAAATTTTCAAGTACCGCCTAGGTTCCATGATTTGAAGGGGAAAATGGAATCGTCAAAGTGACGTCGCCTTGATCAATCAGCGTATGAGTCTGATTATCAATACTTTTTACCGCAACAAGAAGATCTTTCTAAGAGAACTACTCAGCAATGCTTCAAATGCTCTGAATAGGATTTGTTTTGACAACGGCCTTCCATACACGATTTCCATAATAACAATACTTTCAAAACCAGTAACCACCACCTTTAACTTCCTACTTGTGGCTTCTTCTCGAGTAAGCAAAGCGAGAGAAGAACCAATCTTCAAAAGGAACCCCTTAATCTTCCATTCGATGTGTCCCACGGAATCGATATAAGGCGAAACAAAGCAATGCAAGGCGTCGCCTCCTCCCGTCCTATACTCCAACAACGGCGCGACAGCAACAGTCTTGTTTGTATTACAAAACAAGTCCGGCAGGTCCAAAGAGATCACTGGTTCGAATCACCCAGGGTGAAAAGACGGGGTCAAGAATGAACGAGGACTACATGAGACTCGAAATCATAGAGGGCTCGCTCTTCCACCACAGTCGAGGCCATTCTGAAAGCGTGCTTCAAGGTCGACAGTCACTAGTAATACTGCCCTGCGAGTTTACTAAGAAGAGGAAGACCGCAGCCCTTTGGACCCTTACGCCCGTCGTGTTTCCATAGATCTTCATGATACGATTCATTTGCCTTCGTAGGATAGAGTCAAAACAAAATAGGCCCTAAGACAAGCTCGTACGGTGACATGGATAACTCCGTACGGTGAGAAGATAATGTCGTACGGTGACATAGGTTGGCATGTCGTACGGTGTCCACCGTACGGCCCGTACGATGATCGATCTCTTTTTCAATTTTTTTTTTTTAAATTTTTGAACTAGCAGCAAAGTCAGTTTTCCCTTCGACCGTCATCATCGTCGGTCTGCAACGGCGAAGGGGTCGCCCGAAGGTCATTCTCTGACACAGAAGTCTTCCGGCCATGGTATACCTTTAGCTTCAAGCCATTCACCGCCTGAGGCACTTCCTGTCCATCCAAAGTCCATAATTTTATTGCTCCATTGTCTCCTACTTCCCGGATCTGATACGGTCCAACCCACTTAACTTTGAACTTGCCCGACTTGATCTCATTCCGGCCATCGTACTTCAATACCCACTGTCCGAGCTGAAACCTATTCAATTTCAAGTGCTTATCGTGCCACGCCTTCCGCCTGTTCTGTGTTACTTCAGTGGCCCACTGTGCCAACAATCGCTTCTCCAACCTGTTCAGTTTGTACAGCCGCTCCCTTAAGCTTGCCATGTCGCCCAACTTGTTTTCTAGTGCTATCCGCAGGCTTGGTATCATGAATTCTACTGGTACTACAGCCTCCTGTTCGAACATCAGTTGAAACAGCGTGTGTCATGTTGTAACTTTATACGCCGTACGGTAAGCCCACAGAGCACAAGGTAATTTCTCCTCCCAATCCTCCCCTTCGACTGCGCAGGATTTGTATATAATTGATACCAAGATTTTGTTGGTAGCTTTGGCCTGTCCGTTTGCTCTTGGGTAGTATGAACTTGATAGTGAATGATAAATTTTGAACTCCGTGGTAAGCAGTCGAATCACATGGTTACGAAATGTCCGCCTCTATCACTTGTTAATTGTAACGGAATGTCGTACCTGGTAATAATTTGCTCATAAATAAACTTTTTTGTACTTACCGCTGAGTTGTCTGGTAGTGCACGCACCTCCACCCATTTAGTCAAGTACTCCATCGCGATAACAATGTAACGGCACTTTCTGGTTCTGCTCGTCTTCAGGGGTCCTATGAAGTCCAAACCCCACCGTTCAAAGAGCTCCTGAGCATGAGAGGGATTCAGAGGCATGAAGTCTCTCTTCAAGGGTTTCCCAGCGCGCTGACATGTATCTCATGCAACAACCCATTCCCTAGCATCATTGTATACCGTTGGCCACCATAATCCTGCTAGAAGTATCTTTCGTGCAGTTCTGTCCGGCCCCATGTGTCCTTCTGCCGGTCCTTCATGCGCTTCCTTCAATACCCGTGGAATTTCTTCCTCCAGGACACAATGCCTCAGGATCTAATCGGGTCCCATTTTATACAACAGTCCATTGATCAATTGAAATGTTTCGCTCCGTATCACCAACTTCCCTCTTTCATTCGGTGGCATGATATTTGGAAACTGTCCCGTCGACAAGTATTCGCCGATGCTTGTATACCACTCCGGTAGTGCAGCAATCTGAAACAACTGTGCATCAGGAAAGTCATCATTCACACCGTCTGCCGGTTCTCCTGTTCTGATACGTGACAAATGATCGGCGCTTATATGTTTCTTTCCTGGCCGTACAATGATCTTGAAGGTAAACTCTTGCAACAGGAGTAACCATCGGCTAATCCTTCCTTGAATGACTGGTTTGTTGATCATATACAACAAAGCCTGATTATCGACATAGAATACGAACGGAGTAGCTAGCAAGTAATGTCGGAACTTCTGCACAACATAGACCATCCCCAATGCTTCCCGTTCAGTCGTACTATAATTTTGTTCTGCTTTTGATAACAACCGACTGGCGAAGTAAGTCAGGTGATCCAACCCATGGCTTCCTATTTGCGCGAGTGTTGCTCCGATCACATAGTTGGATGCATCAACATGCACATGAAACTCCTTATTCCAATCTGGGTAGGCCAAGATGGGTGCAGTAGCCAACCTCCCTTTGAGCCCTTCAAATGCTTCATCTTGATCCTGTTCCCATCGGAATGATTCTCCCTTGCACGTCAACCTGTCCAGTGGATATGCTACCCTGGCAAAAATTTTGATGAAGCGTCTATAATAGCCTATATGTCCAAGGAAAGATTTTACCTCCGTTACATTGGTGGATCACTGCATCTCCAATATGACTCGCACTTTGTCCGGATCTGTCTTCAGTCCCTCCTTACAGACTGTGTCTGAGCAACCTGCCCTGCGGAACCATAAATCTGCACTTCTTCGGATTCAGGGCCAAGTGCGCACGTCAGAACCTTTCCATACACTCGCCCAATGCTGCCAGGTGTTTGTCCTCCGCACTGAACAGCGACCAATCATCCAAAAATGCCCTGAAGTTTCCGACAGACATCTTATCAAAAATATGTAGTATGATTCGTTGAAATGTCGCAGGCGCATTGCACAGACCGAACGGCATCCGATTATAGGCATACACCCCATCTTCTACGACAAATGTCGTCTTCAGCTTATCCTCCTCTGCGATTGAAATCTGATTGTAGCCGGAAAAACCATCCATAAATGAGTAGATCTCGTGTCCCGCTACCTCTTCCAGGATGCTGTCTGTGAATGGAATCGGGAACGGATCCTTGATGGTGACTGCATTCAGGCATCGGAAATCGACACATATTCGGAGCTGAGTGGAGTCCTTCTTCAGTGAGATCACTATTGGGGATACCCATTCACTAGTCTGCACCTTGAAAATAATGTCGGCCTCTAACATCCGATTGATTTCCTCCGTAACCAGTGCCACATAATTTTTATTCATTCTGTAGGGCCGCTTCCGTACAGGTATTGCTCCTTCGATCAACGGAATGCGGTGTACACAAAACTCCGGTGGTACTCCTTTCAGGTCCTTGTATGTCCATGCAAACACATCCTTATACTCTAAAAATATCTTGAATGCTGTTGTCTTTAGTACTAGGTCCCAGTTGTCTCCTACCAGTATGTTCCGTGGTTCGGCTTCGTCTCCCAAATTCATGGTCTGCAACGCGACTTCATTGTATTTGATGGGTTCCCCTTCAGCGAACTTGTGCCGGGGTCACATCGAGTAACGCATCCCCTTCCTTCATTTCAGTGAATTCCTTTGGAAATTCATCATTACTGTATCCTTCTATTGTTAGTACGTTGCAGCTTTGAAACAATTCATAATCCTCTATCTGCCAATGGTAGAGACCATTTACTGAATCCAAATCATCATCTCCTTCCAGTCATAGAACTCCCTCCTGATTTGGCTCCATACTTTGCCCCTTTTCATCCTCTTCGCCTTCGGAATCTGACGATAGGGCTTCTTCCCCGACCATCTGAGTGTGCAGATCGATAACATACTTCCGGCCTTTGCTTTCGAGTGATAAAGTATTTTTCTTCCAATCGTGCTTTGCCTTGGCTTGTATCAGCCACCCTCGACCCAGAATAGCATCGTACCCTTTCCGCCTTAGAGGAATCACAACGAAATCCAACAAGAATGGTTGTGTTCCAATTGTCACTGGTTGAGCTGTGAGTATTCCCAATGGCTTGATTCCATGTTGATCAGTTGTTAACAACTGAAAAGTAGGTGGCCACAATGTCGGCTGTCCCAACTTCCTCTAGGTATCCTCTGGCAGCACATTGACACCAGACCCTCCGTCCACGATCGTGTCTATTAACACAGTTTCGAGAATGCCCATTTCAACAACTGTCGGATAGCGTCCGGATGAAAGAGCTAACAGCATTGGGTCTTCTGCACTTGCGTCTCCCTGTTCCTGCTTTTCTCGCTCTACTGGTTGCTTAGCAATCGGGACTATATTCGTGAATGTCGTACGGAGTTGAGGCATAGTGAGAACCAGATCATTGATCCTAACGAGTACCTCGGCCTGCAAGATTTGCCTTACAATGTTTTGTTCTGCACAGTTCCATACAGAGGTACTAGGTGTGTCCTTCAGGTGTGCCGTTTCTCCCTGCGTTGCTTTCTAGATTTCTGCACGGGCTTCTTCCAGTCTTTTCTTTTCCTCCGTCGGATCAGGGTAGAGTTTCGCCTGCTTCCGAGTGATAGCCAGAACTTCTTCCTCGTTCGTCCCGACGATAATCAAGTTTACTCCGGACTTCGGGCACTTAGTATCATCATGATCGCCAGGTCCACACCATCGACATAGCAACTTCGGTGTGTTCGCCGTTGTACATTCTCGGGCGAAGTGACCCCACAGATTGCATGCGGGGCATTGAACTATCGGTCGGCCATTCACATCATACTGGATTCGACTTCTTCCGCCATTATTGTTGTTGCCACTATTGTTGTTGTTTTGACCACGCCGATTATTTCTGTATCCTCCCGATGTGGCACCCTTCGTACTGTTGTTCCCACTCCCTCCGGACGCGGCTGCTTCCTGTGTTAGGAACACTTGTTGCGGTGTTCTTGTTTTCAGATTGAAAGGGCATTCCTTTACTGAGTGTCCCATAATCTGGCAGATCTCGCAAAATTGTTCTTTCGAGCAGGATCCCTTCGTATGGCCTTCGTTCTTGCACTCCGTGCACCAGAGTTCATTGCCATTAGTTTCCTTGTTCATGTTCTTGAATTCCTTCATCATCCGAATCATGTCTTTCTGAAGGGCACAAACCTTCTTGCTGCTACCCTCATCATCACTACTATCTTCTCCTGAAGAGGCATCGTCATCTGAATCGGATGAACTATTCTTCTTCTTCTTCTTGGTCTTCTATACACTTTCCAAGTTCATTGCCCGGTTATACGCTTCAATGTATGTCGATGGTGGCACGATCTTCATCTTCTTCCGCAACTTTGGGTGAAGGCCCTCAATGAACCATCGTTTCTGTAAACAGTCAACTGGCTTATTCTCCATTTTATTGATCAAGTCCTTCAATTTCCTTGCGAAGACTCGGACTGTTTCATTCTTCCCTTGCTTAGTATTGAATATCTCCGCTACAATTTCATTATCATCGCGCAGGAGTTGAAATTTGGCGATGAACTCCTTTTTAATATTATCCCAACTGTTTAACTTTTGTGGATCGGTATCAGTAAACCAATCAATTGCAACACCCCGCAGGGTTGCCGAAAATTCCCTCATCCATTCATTTGTATCCGTTATACCATTGGCTCTCCAAATCGTTTCACAGGTTTTACAATGTCGGATGGGATCAGCTGCTCCATCACCATCAAATTTAGGTAACTTCTCCTTTGGTCCCGCCATCCCGACGCCCACGCTTGGTATTTCAATGCTCACACTTGGTATCCCGACGCTTACACTTGGTATCCCGACAGCTGTGTTTTGGTGAAGAAGGGCCTCCGTTAAGTGAATCTGTTCCTTCTCGAAGTGGATCCTGGACGAAGAGTTCACTCCACGCTCTTGCTCCTTCGGCACTCCGAGCCGTGTGAGTCAATTCTCTTCCGTCTGGACTGTCTTCCCTCGGCGAACACCAATTCAAAAACTCTTCCCTTGCCTCTTCAACCAATTCCACCCGCTGTCGCGTCTCCTCCAACAATGCTTCCACACTTCTGCATCCGTCTGCAACAATCTTCTGGAACCTCTTTCTGCGTTCGGCTTGCTGCGCTAAAATCAAATCTCCATGTGCGGTGCGTATTTCGTCCATGTCCTTTAGCTTGTTCTTATTCTTGTTCAGTTGATTCGGCATTACTCTTCATTCTCCTGCCTTTTCAAGTCCATTGGGCAACGGCGCCAAATGTTTACCGCATAGGTTAATTAAGAAATGCACACAGATAATGAACACGAACTCGAACAACAGAACTCTTCTTATTATTCGCATATGCCAAGATATTACATTAGGTTCTGATATGATGATGATTACAATGATTCTGAAGGGAGGTATAAATATTGTTCGAGGAACCTTCTCGAAGGTATCCGTCGGCCACATACAACATGTCAACTACAATAATAGAACCTTCTGGATACATCTCAATACATGTCGGCCTGACAACACACATCCCGATACACTGACAGAAACCTCCCGATGCACCGTCGGGAACCTCCTGATACACCGTCGGGAAGCTCCTGATACATTGTTTCCTGACGACAGAATCTGTATTTTTGCTCGGTCATGAATTTACTTGTCTTATTAGCTCTGCCAAGTTGATCGCAGCCTTGGGAATCACTAACAAACCAACTTGGACTTCAAACACTGATCTCCAATATGAATCGCAGGCCTTGTAAATTAAATGCAGGCTTCCTTTGAGAGTTCCCAGACCCCTCTCAGCGTAAATGCAGGTCTCAGATAATTGCCGGCAGCTTTAGGTTCAAATCACAGGCCCAAATGGATGAGCTGTAGGTTCTTAATCTTGCACACAGAGGTTTAGAATGTGACACCACAGTCCCAATTACTTCTCAATCGCTGCCACAAATTGGTGCCAAAGAACTGACCCAGCCATCTAGGGAGTTGCAGACAGATTGAGTCAACTCTAAACACAAATTCCCAAAGCAGATTGCACTCCAAATTGCAAATGAAATCAATCTTATCCTTCAGCCAAGTAATGTTTCCTCAACAATAAAAACAACTCCCAGCCACAGTCAATAACAGTAAGGGAGGTTCACAAATAACCGAAAATGGTTGAAGTCACTATACCTCAGCAATGATTCCAAAATACCTCTCAGCCTCAAACCTTTATACTTCGAAAAGGGCACATAAATCCACAAACTCAAAAACCCTTCACAGGTAACAAAGAAAATAATCAATCGGATGCCTTTCGGTTTTCCATCAAATGGCCTCATATTTATAATCTCCAAAATGACACAAGTTTCCCAAATGAACTTCACTTAAGAACCTTCCTCCGCACAACATTAAAATATAATAAAGTGGCATTATAATATAATTATGAATTACTTTTGGCTCCCAAAATGACTCTTTCCACCATAACTTAATATTCTTAAACACAAGGCCATTGTTTCTTGTGCCCAGGATTTAAAACGTTTCATCCTAGTTCCAAAGAGATATGATACTGAGGTCACCAACATGCGGCACTAACAAAAATAGCAACCTTAGCATATTTAGATGAATAATAATAATAATTGGCCCATCTTGCGAAAACATCTTAAGAAGCATCAAAATCTATGATCATGATGAAGAAAGACAATGAATAAACCTGACGGGGTGAGTTACTATGAATAGATGATCCCTCCAAAATTCTTGGAGCCCAAACCAAAAGCCCAAAATAAAAATTGAGAGCATCACTCAATTCCTCTAACTCAACTAAGCTTATCAAAACCAACAGTTTGACTTATTATAAATAGTAAGTCCCTCAAACAGAGCCTAAACACAATTTATGTTGCTGAAAAGCCTATAGTCCCACAATGAAGACCCTCAAATCCCACTGTTAGCTCACGAGGGTCGCGATGGTGAACTGACTAAGCCAACTACAGGAACCTACTAAAAATGGGGACATTACAGGAATGTAGATGTGTCAATGCCATTAGTGGACAATAGCAATGAGCTACAACAAGTTGAGGATTCCAAAGTTGTTTCAGTTAGTGCAAAGGAAGTTGATGCAATTATAACTATTGATAGTTTAGACTCTCTCAATGAGGGGATTGTTATTGGAGATTTATATGTCAGTTGTCGTAGTGTTGCTTCTGAGCGGGTGCAGCAGGTTCCTTAAGTGGGACTGATGCATGTATGGAGCCACCCAACTGTGATGTTGGCAACCTAGATGTTCTAGCAGAGTCAGTGGTTGTTGGATCATGCTCTTGCATTATTGATTCACAACCTAACATTGAGTAATGTGTGCAGATTTTGGTGATAGCAGTTGAGCATCCGTTAGGAGATGTGGATACAGAGAGTATGGACCATAGTTCCAAGAATCACGACGATTCATGCAATTCACGCGATTCGGCGATTCGATTCAAGCCAAACGATTTTTTGTGAATCGGTGAATCGAATCAGCAATAAAGGGTTTATGAAATAAGTTACTCACTAAATTTCAAGGGTTTTTTTAATTTTCCGATTCATGGCCGATTCGCGATTTGATTCGGCCTTGCCGATTTCGATCCGATTCCAATTCTTGTTACTTTGGTATGGACACCTCTGATGATTTGTTGGATGATGATATAAGTTGCATTGGGTATGATATCTTCTTTCAAATATTGGGTGATGACTTCGAGGAGGTTTTGGATGTGTCCCAGGATCAAGATTTATAGGAGCTTTCTATTAAGGAGGAAGGAGAGTTTTGCGAGAAGTGTGACACAACGAGGGCTTCCACTTCTTTAGATGAGAGGTTGGAAGAGGTATTGAGTAATTGTATCTCGGTTGTAGATGTCTACAAGGAGGTGAGCGATCTTGTGGTGAGTTGTTCTGATTTAGTTTCCTATCACAGTGCAGTTAGTGAGATAGAGAGCTTGCATAGGAGTCGGGGGTTATAGAACCATCATGTGGCCAATAAGCTGAAGGTGACTGATAGTGACATCCCTTCAGCTTTTGAGCATTATGATGCAATTCATCGAATGTTAGCCACATATGGTTGGGGTGCTCCTATGTCATATGAGCATAGTGTTGGTAGTCTTTCCCTAGCAAAGGTTCATGCAATTTGAGAGGTTGTCAGGATCTTGAAGCATAATTATTCGCAGTTAGTTGTTGACAGGGATTACCTTATGGAATGGGGTAGCACCTATTATGAGGCATTGTTAGGGAAAGAGGAGGTGGTTGAGCTCATCCAGGAGCTTGAGGTGATGGTGTACTCTCTTCAGTGTATTCAGTTGGCTCTTCAGGAGTCACAGCCACAGTTGAATGAAGTTACCATGGAGTTGTAGTGGGTACAGTCAACACTAGCCTTGGACCCTATTTAGCTGCATATTGTGGTTCGTGGCGACTTTGCTTCTACAATTATGGACGAGGAACATGATCATGTGGCAGTCACATCCATCCAAGATATCAGTGCAATAGGTACAAAAGAGGTGAAAGCGTCAGTGGAGGACTACAGTGCAATTCTTGTTGTGCCACATTTTCAAAGGGATCATCTACAGATTGTGAGGGAGCAAGTTGATGCTTCCACATATAATTTCTTCTACACTGAGTCGTTCATGGAGTATTTACTTAAGAGTTCCAATTTGTGGGATTCATACATAGTGTTTGAGCCTACTCTCATCCGGAGCTCTCATGCTATTCAGAGGATGGTAGGAAGGATTGTAGGGACTTTGTCTACAATGCTTCCCAATAGGGATCTTGTGGTCAAGTTTGTTGAGAGAGTTGCCTACGATCTCGCTTGACTAGTAGTTCGGAGTCAAAGATTGGAGGCATCTTCTGATTCCCAGTCTAGTACCGATGAGTCACCAACAAAGATTGGTGTTTTTTTTACAGGCATTACACAGTGAGGAGTGCTCATCATTTCACATTTGACCCACAAATAAAGGATTTAGTTTCACGTCGATGTGGGTTGGCTCCAATTTCATATCATCCATTATGGGATTGGCTAGCATCATCTCTTACAGCTGGGATCAACAGCTACAAGTTAGATCACTCCTAGTGTTGACACGTCCGGGGGCGGTTTAGCAGAGGTTGGAGTTGGTGGTAGTGTTTCAGCTACCAATTGTTGTTACCATCGTCTCAAAGTAGTTGGGTGTGAGTGTCAATTAGATGGGGACTCGGGTGTTGACAGAGTTGTTTCAGTTGGGATGAGTTCCGATGGGTTTTTACCTCCATCAATGCCTACAATCAGCTTTCAAATGATCTAGTTATTGATATCCATTATTTAGGTGATGGTGCTTCAAGAGTCAGTTGAATGTGACATTGATATTGCACAATTGCACCCTTGGGATCCAGGTGGACTGTGGTGGACATTTTTGCTCTGGGATTGCTTGGAGACAAGCAATCTAAGGGAGGGGGAACTATAATGTCCCCATTTTTAGCAGGTTTTTGCAATTGGCTTGGTCAGTTCATCATTGCAACCCTTTTGAGCTGACAATGGTATTTGAGGGTCTCAATTGTAAGGATATAGGCTTTCCAGCAGCTTATGGTGAGTTTTGGCTCAGTTTTGAGGAACTTACTATTTATAGTAAGTCAGCAATTGGTTCCGATGAGCTTAGTTGAGCTAGAGGGTTTGAGTAATGCTCTCAATTTTTATTTTGGGCTTCTGGTTTGGGCTCCAAGAATCTTGGAGGGAGCATCTATTTATAGTAAGTCAACCCCTCTGATTCATTCATCGTCTTTCTTTATCAGGACCACTATAGTGTTGTCATAATTCGATTTTGATGCTTCTTCAATCATTTTCGCAAGAAGGGTGAATTATTATTATTATTCATCTAAATTTGTTGAGGTTGTTATTTTTGCTGCTATTGTACTTTGGCTACCTTAGTGTCGTAGCTCATTGGAACCAAGTCGGAATGTTTCAAATATTGGGCATAGGAAATAGTGACCTTGTGTGTGATAATGTTATGATATGATTGAAAAGGTCATTTTTGGGAGCCAAAGTGTTGAGGAAGCTTCTTAAGCAAAGTTACATTTGGGAAACTTTGTGTCGATGGAGGTTATAAATATGAGCTCATTTTGATGGAAAAGCATCTGATTATCTTATTTTGCTTTGTTGTCTTGCTGACGTTCCTAAGTAACTGTTTTTTGATTGCCCTTGCTGAGGAATGAGGGTTTGAAGCTGATTGTGCTTTTTCCACAGTTGAGGTATTGTGGCTAAGTCTAGGAGTTACTCTAACTGAATTATCTTCCATTATGTTTTTTACTGTTGCTTTGGAAGAAGAGATTGATGCTGAGAGAAATTGTCTAGGAATTAAAAGAATTTGCTGCTGCTCTTAATACATCACCTGCGATTTTGAATGATGAAATTTTGTGCATATTAGAGGTTGTCGTTGCCAATTAAGAAGGCGGCGTGTGTTATTTGCAGACCTATGATTGCTTCAAAAGGCCTGCATTAATTTGTTTAGGGCCTGCGATTTAATCATTGCAGCTTGCAATTTAACCACTGAGGCCTGTGTAGGAAATTCTGGAAGCCTGAGACTGATTTATGAGGCCTGTGTTCATATTTTTGTGACCTGTGATTAGCTTGAAGAGGCTAGTAATCTTCTCATTTGGGTTTGCATTCTACAGTGGGTGCCTACGAACCTGATTTAAACCAGCATTGACAATTTTGGATATCATAACAAGGCAGAGTTAAGGAAGGCTGCATTCAGCTAGAAACAGATGGAAATTGACTGCAAGTTATCATCCAGGTTAGAAGTTGGATGAACGTTCAATTGTCACTGTCACAAGGAAGTGCGATTGATAAACCAAGTTCTAAATGTATTATTTTCTGAGTTTGGAATGAATAAAATGCAGCCTCAATTGAACTGGTTTTTTTTTGCATGGTTATTTTATAACATTTTCATGTTATCATTGACATTGCAAATTCCAGTTGGGAAATATAAAACCAAATATTTTGAAAGTAACAAACTGAAACACTAGATCATTCGAAGGATATCATCCATATTTAGCCTAATTAGTCAAGAGCCAAAACTAAAATCAATACATTGGAGCTAGACATTAATTGCCAAGTGTTTGTCAAAATGCCAAATTTTTGAATTTATCAAGAAATTGGAGTGGTTGAGGTTATAGTCCAAACAGGGTTATTTCAGGTTGAGGTGCTAAAACAATTCAATATATTTGGGAATGTTGTTTCCTAAAAAATAGGATTGAAGAATCCTATAAATATGTATTGAATGAAACTCATATTGACGAAGCACGAGATTGTTTGTGTTGAATTATTTTTGCTTCTTTCTCTTTTCATATGTCTAATACGATATCAGTGTGTTATTCTTTCCTGGGACTACTCTTTTGTTTCAAGGAATCAACCCAAGAGGAAAGGCCATGAATATTTTGGATAAATTATGTTTTGGGAATAATTAATCATATCTTAGGAAACCTGGCTATTCTAATTATACTAGAAAAAAGAGGACCTTTAATTAATTTAAAATAGGGCCCAAATTAATAAAAGAAAAGTTGTATTTGGGATTCCAATTGATTTATGTATATCTCGGGCCCATCTTTTATTTTGGTCATAGTTGTCTGTTGTCATGTCGGCACTTCTCATGCACCTCGATAGTTTTTCCTCCGATGGGTATTTATGACCAGCAAGTTGGATATTTGTAGCATTTGATTTGGATTATGTATTTGAATTGCGAATTTTGTTGGAGTTATTTGTTGTTCGCCATTTTGGAAGTGAAAGATCTTTCCTACTTGTCTATTCCGGTTTCGGTGGGATTAAACCCTCGCTCTATTCCAATTCTCTATATTACTTTGTTTCGGATCTAGCACATCTGGAACACCATTTTTGTCTACAAATATATATCTCTAGATTAGATTGCAAATGCTCGCCCTGGCATTAATTTGTGTTTTGACGAATATTTTTCACATTATTAAAGATCTTTCCTACTTGGCTATTCTAGTTTTGGCAGAACTAAACCCTCACCCTATTCCGATTCTCTATATTACTTTGTATCGGATCTGGCACATCTAGAACACCGTTTTTTTCTACAAATATATATTTCAGGATTAGATTGCAAATACTCACCCTGGCATTAATTTGTGCGTTTTGGTGAATATATTTCACTTTATTGTCTCAACATACATCCGGTTTGACATCACAGATTGTAGTTCAAAACGTGGCAAAGGCAAATTTCCATTCGTACAAGTACTAGCCGCATTCATCTTCCTTTATCCTACTGTACATCCACCCTCTCACTCATACCTCTGTACGATCACCCTACAAGTCTTCAATAGCATCATACGACAACACCCATTATGCTACTATACGACTTACGACATCCCCTTCAATACTTGATTCCACTTCTCTACGTACGTGCCATTTTCCCCATACATCGTACACCTATGACCAAATCATTGTACGGATCCTTCATTCCACTTGCACCATTGCCTAGCATACGACATATGACACCCTCAATCTACCTTCACCGTATGGACAACTTCCACTGTACAGACATTAATCACCTTTGGACAATCACCTCCAAAACAAGATCACCTTTGGACCAAGACCACCACCAAACAAAAATCACCTCCGGACTGAGATCACCTCTGGTCCGAGGTCACCTTCGGACCGAGAACAACTTTGGACAAAAATCACCTACGAACAAAGATCACCTCTGGACCGAGATCACCTCCAGGCAAACATCACCTCGAACAGAGATCATCTTTGGAACATTCCAATGGTATTAGAGCTAGTGATCTTGCCAGCCTGTTGGGAGGATTCAAGGATTTTGGGATTTGGATCACACTAAGGTGCCCAGTGGTGATGGAGAGTGGTGGTTGAAGGCACTACAAAAGATTGGTAAAGAGCTCAGCGAGGGTGTTGATCTTCCATTAGATTTATTGGAAGTACGTTTGTGTAAGGTGGACCAATTAACTTCAAGATTTATACAAAGAATCCATTCACCAATTAAAAATGCCTTAAGTCAACCCCGGCTTTTGAGACACCATGACCAGGGAAAAAGGTTAGCAACTGGAGAATGCCTCAGTGAGGTCTTGAAAATTTTGGCTCCTAGAGCACCGTATGATGATAACACCATGATAGAGATCTCACATTTGATCATTAACAGCTTTCAGAGCTTAGATGACATCAGCAGTGATCCTTTTGGTAGGAAATCTACAATCTTAGAGAATTGTGCAAATGTCAATGTGGGTGACCTTCTCTTAGGGCCTGTTTGGTTGATGGAATACAAAAGGAATAGCAAGACAAAATTAGAATGTCTTATATTCTCCATTTGGTACGCAAAATGAGAATTGAGAATTGGAAGACATTCCAATTTTGCCCTCAATTTGAGCATATTTCTATGCCAAAAAATATCAGTTATTAGAATGGGCCATTCCTATTTCCTATCCAATTTTTCCAATTAATATAATTTGTCGAGTCCGTGGTAGTTTATGCACATAGGGTTTACTCGTATTCAAGTCCGCTGACATTTTTGTTATTTAAACAATTTTCATCGTTTCCATTGGATTCTTCTTGTTGCCGACAACATGAGAGATCATTACTTGGCTCTTCCAACTTCCTGAGTGAGTGCGTGGCTTCATGTCCAGTTGTATGTATGATTATCAGACTTAAATGTTTTAAACCATTGCATTTTTTAAACCATTTACTAGTTGCAATCTTCTTGAGGGTTTTGATTGGAAATCGTTTATTTGTAGTTGTTTTGAGTACGAAACGTTTTTTTGTAAATAGTCAGTGGATCCATAAGCATCAAGGTTGCAAATTAGTTATTGAAGTTTTGGGTTTGACTCTCCTCAAGAACATCAAACATTCAAGTCAAAAACCCCTAAAATACATAATCCATCACATGCTTTTAATCTACATTATGAAAACCATCTATTTGAGCCCAGTTAGGTCCTTTTTGTTAAATTTAGCTCCTCTGTGGTACAAAAATGTTTGTAATAAATGATTACTGGATCGTCTTCCTAGCGTAGCAGATTGCAACTTTATTTTCTTTCCTCTATAATTGACTAGTACTAGTTCTATTAACACCGATGCGCTAGTTTTAAAAGCCCATTTAGCGTGGCTGATACGATTTGGGTAGGGGTTTGTTTTTAGGTTCAATATGAGATTATCATTCAAAATTGTGGTTTGTGTTTATATTTTGCAGCATCTTAACAGTTGACCCGCGTTATCAATTTCCGTCATACACATTTTGTCAAACACGTTTCATGCTTTCATGGTCAAGAGGTTTTTCTTTTGCAGGTGAGCTAAGTTTAAGTTTGTTTCAGATTTTTCAATGTTTGATTGCATAACGATGATGCCAAATGAGTGGTAGTTGAAATACAAGGGTTACGCAAATGATCCTTGATGAGGGTGGTCCACAATGAGCTAAGTTGCTGATTTTTAAATTAAATGTTAGTCTTTTGCTTGCTGATTTTCATACTAATTTTTTAAAAAAATTAAATTTCTAATTCTGATTTTAATTTTTGTTTGCACCTTGCAGATATATTTGTTGTCATACCACCCATTGTAGATGTCATTAGATATGCAAATACTGACGCTCCTAGTTTGGGAGAGATATATGAGACTTTTGTCAGCATGTTGGGGAAGATGAAGAGAATTGTTACAGCAAAGGATCCTACATTGGGGTTTTATGAGGAGCATTTTAGCTCTATTGTGACACGAAGGTGGAACATAATAAGAACCACATTTCATATGGAAGCCTTTGCTCTAAATCCCAAATGGTATGCAGAGTTAGGTGGAAAGGGCCTCCCATGTGATGATCCTGAGGTATTGAATGGCTTCACAAGAGACATTGATAAGATGTATTCAGCTCAAGAGGCCTCTGCTCTTCATGCATAGTTCCTTGACTTCACCAACATTTGTGGCCCAAACTTGGGTAAGCCACAAGCGAGGTTGGATAGAGTGATTTTGGCACAAAGGGATCCTATTGGATGGTGGACCTTGCATGGGAGAGATACACTTGAGTTAAAAGCAGCACTTGCCACTTGCCTCCTTGCACAGGTTGCTAGTTCCTCAGCTACAGAGAGGAACTGGTCCATATATTCATTTATTCACTCCATCAAGAGGAACAAACTTACCTCAAAACAAGCGGAGAAGTTAGTGGCAGTGCATTAGGCTCTTCGACTTGTGGATCATTAGACTCCAAAGTATAGGCAGAGTTCATCTTTGCAGTGGAATGTTGAGCCTGAGGATGTGGCCTAGATAGATGAGGATGAGACAACACCAGGATTGGTTGGGATTCATTAGATGAGACTATGCTTCCTATGAAGCATGATAGTGAAAAGGATTCTGATTTTGATGCCATGGTGGCAGAGGTAGAATAGGAGCAGCATTCTACTTCATTTTTCTATATTTTGTTTTCTATGTTGAACTTGAACATGATGATGAAACTTTATGGCAGCCCTCTAGCCTTTGGGTCTATTTAGATTTCCAGATTTTTATGATATTGTTCACTACTAAACATATTTAAATACTTTTGTTCACATATTGATAATTGAGTACTGAAATCAGTTATTTTATTTCCTAGATGGCATTCAAATGGTGTATGTTAAGTTCTATAATGTTTAAATGGCATGCCTTGTGCTTAGTTTCATATGAATGTCATGTGTATTTGCAAAATTCTGTGTATATTTTCAAACTCCCCTATATCTATATATAGTATTTCATGTTTCTCATCCCCCCCCATCCCAAAATCACCAAAAAAAAATTGCCGCCCTAGAAACCCGTCTTGTCATCCCCCATCATCCCCGTCCCTGAAACTCTAACTCTGGGGAGCACATTTAAAATGGCTTTATTGGACCTCGATGAAAATTAGTAAACTCATTTTAATTAAGACAAGGGGAATGATAAAGAGACAAAAGAGACAAGCAAAGGGAAAACAAAGAGTTGCAGGGATGTGGTATTAAAGAGCATAGAGAAGCTTATTTTCAGCATGCTTGGTACACGTTTGGTTATGTTTCTTTTTTTCTCTTAGAGAATTCTAGGAAGCTTTGGCTTTCAGCAGGATTGAGGACATAAGCCCTCAAGCTTGGAGGCAGTGGACAAAAACCCATTGTCCATCGGAGATATCACTTAGGTGTCCCACTTTGTGCTTGAAATTCATATTTCTAGATATCCAGTCAAACTATAAGTTTTGTGACTGTAACTGGACTTTTGGTTGTTGATATACTAAAGATTAAAAGGCAATACTCATATCTCATTTCAGAATCTCTATTTCACTTTTGATATTTATAACTTTTTGTACAATGTGTTCGATAAATTGAAAATGATTGCATGCAAATTATTTGTTTAAATTTGTGGTAATTAGTGGAAATAACATCCTATGGGGATATTACACGAACATATATATAGCAGATCATATTTATGTTTCATTTTTGGGTTAATCAATTGGTGAAATAAATTTAGTATGAATCAAGAATACAATAACATCATAGTTAAAGGCTATTGACATTACATGAACCTTGTAAAATTACAAGAAAAAAGTAGCAGCCCATTCTGAAATAGTGTTAACCTCCCAAGCGTTGTTCCCATTCCATTTCAAGACCCAGCAGTTATCAAGCCTAACACAGCCTTTTAGCAAACCAATGCTCTTTTCAATCAAATGTGGAAGACCAAAAGGACTATGTTTTGGATACACAGCCTAGGGAAGAGTTGAAGCCAGCCTCATAAACAAAGTAAGAAAATTGTGACTAATTATTTTTCCAGTAACATATAAAGCGATTGATTCACTTAATCAAGAATTGATAAATAACTTGGATGTAGATAAAAAAAATTATGTACCACAAGATACATAAAATATCTTTTGCTATGTAGTGAATAGTAAGTATTATTATTTGATTATTCAAATGTTCTAGTCTCTATTATGGTAAAATAATGAATGTGTTATTAAACAGAGATCATGAATGATCTATATATACAAGTATACACAAGAACATTTCTATAACAAACAAAGAGAGAAATAGAAATATTTTGAAGAGAGAGAGAGAGTTTTTATAACGAATAGGAGTTTATGGAAACATTACAAAAAGAGTGACAATTAGAAAAAGACAGAACAAAGAGTAAATAGAAACTATCTAATATCGTAATACCCCCTTAATGGGCAATCTATTTTCAAAAAATAGAAATTTGCATGTCCTCAAAAAGCGTAAAAGGCAGCCTCAGGTTGATCAGAGAGGTTTGCATGTTCTACAATGTTGGCATGTGGTTGAGACCCTCCCTGCTTCCACTAGTCAAAAGCAATGCAAATCCTGCATTCTTGGATCACATGACCAAATTTGTGGCAATAGTTGCACCAAATTTGCTTCGTCTTGGAGCTATCTGAGACTAAGCAGATGACAACGATGGGCCTTTATCTTTTTTAAAGGATTGGGCTGAAAATGCTTGTTCAGAGGAGGATGAAGGAACATTGTTAACAAACTGTTGTTTCCAACGGTCTTGCTGCAGAAGTTTGATGCACAAGTCTGGAAATTTAAGGCCAACATTAGTTGCAATAATTTTGAGCATCTCAATAAAGTGCTCATAGGATGACGGTGACTTTTCAAAGTAATGACCACCATATCCTCTTCCTCAATTGTATGGCCAATGGCCTCAAGCTGATCTCTGATGTCCTTAATGTTTGAAGATGTTCCTATAAAGACATGTGCTCATCCATAATAACAGAGAAAAGTTGATTCTTCAGAAAGAAGGCTCTGCTTTTATTTGATGTCTCGTGGAGATCCTTCAGTGTTGTCCAGATCTCTACACCTATCTTGCCAAACGACACTTGAGGCAGTTGACCATCAGTAACTGAAAGCTTAATAAGCATAACCACTTCACGATTACGCTCATCAAACTTTTCTTGAGTAGCATCAATTGTGGTAGGACAAGTCTCAGTACCCAGAACAAGCACCTCAAGGTGACAGTACTCGAAAATCGTCATCATTCTCTGCTTCCAAGTGTTTTAGTTCTTTTTGTCAAATCGCTAACTGCCTTCCAAGAGAAGATTGGTGAGAGATGCCATGACACGTTTTTTGATGCAAAAAAAAGTGAATATCAGAAATGGCATGAACTTCAAGGTGTTTACTGCATAAAGTAATGGATTATTGCACACAGACAATGAACAAGAACAGCAGAACTCCTTTTATTATTCGCACATGCCAAGAGATTATATAGAGAGCATAAGATAAGATAAGATGATTTACAATGATCCCAAACGGGGTATAAATACTTCTCGCCGAACCTTCCTGAAGGGGTCCGTCGGCTACATAACAATCCTAATCTACCCATTGGCTACAAAATACAAAATCTCCGATGGCATAACCAAGTCGGCTACACAATGCAAACTCTACCGACGACATCATCCCCCCCAAAAAGAAAAGTCATCTCCTAACGACTAACAAAATAGGAGACAACCCACAGACAACAAAACAAAAAAAAACTAAAGAGAAGGTGGTGCCCTTGAAGAATGTTGTTGCTGATGCAACTCATAGACTTGATCTGCCAGATGCGTATATCCTTCTGAATCCGTGTATTAACCTCTACGACGTCCTTCAGAAGAAGCGCCACATCCATCGCCTGTGTCCTCGCTAACTGCAACTCCTGCTCAACTGCTTCCTTATCTCGCACGACTGCTTCCTTATCCCACAACAGTGTTGCACGCTCAACTGCCCACGCTACCTGTTGGCTGGCCAAGTCGGCGGCTATCTTCTCTCTAACCTCCCTCTCGACTGCCAGAGATCTCTCCACTGCGACCCTGTCTACTACCCTGTCCGCCTCTGCACGCTTGCGAGCATAGTAGACTTCTTTGTACAGTCCTACTATCTCATGTGCCAACCTCTCGATGGAAGTGTTGCGCGGACCCAACTCCGGCTCGGTGACCCAACCCGCCAACATCTCTGGTGTCTCAACTACTAGCCAACCTCTCTCCTCAAAACATGAACAGAACTGCTGCAGCCAAATCCCCCTAATATAAGCTCGAACCAAATGCCACTCTCTCCGCCGAGTGAAAGCCTACAATGCCACATTGTGTCCCTTTTATAGTGCAACCTTCATAACCCGGAGATAGTCCCTACACCTGTCCTCATCCGACCCATAATCCTCCTTCGCCACGCCCTCCATCGTCCATTCCTCATCACTATTTTCTGCCTCGCCTATGGTCGCCATGCCCACATCCAGTACGGCCTCCTCTGCTCTCGAAGCATCCTCAACCTATGGCATTCCCACCTCCTGAGGCTCTGCTACTACCTCGAGGACTAAATGGACAGACCAACCTCGGCAGGGATGAGTCAGAACTACTGTCTGAGGAAAGCACTCGCTCTATCCATCACCTCCGGCTGCTCTGACTGTGCGAGCTCCATGCTCTCCTCCTGTTGTGCTGGCTGGGCTGACTAGACTGACTGTACTAGCTCGGCGTCTGCTAACAAGGAGGACGAAATGGTGACCACTGCATCATAGTTGATCACATCCAAACGAACCTAGGGCTCAGGCTTCGACGCTGCCAACTCCACCCTCTGAGAGACTGGCTCCGCTAGTGCAACTAGAACAACATCCGCCACGGTCGCTGGGAATACATCTACAGGCGTCTGTGGGACATCTACCATTGCCTATGGGACCACCTCAACCATTGCCCGTGGGCCATCTGCTACATCTGTGGGACCACATCTGCCACCATCGGTGGGGTCATGATGACCGGTGCATGCCGCTGACCAAACAAGGGAATGTGCGAAGTGGGGGCGGACAAGTGCGCCGAAGTTGACAACTGCGGCGGGGTGAAAAATGTGGGCTCACTATCTGCTGGTTCGCTGCCAACATCCGTGAAAGTACTCTCTTCCTCGTACTCAACCCTGCTACTCTCCAAAGTCTCCTCTCGCCCGCTGTCAGTGTCCCCATGAGCCTACAATCCTCGAAATACCTTCTTCTGCCCCACTGCTGTCCCACCCGTGTCCAAATGTCTCCAATAAAATATCGGAGGCTCTCCCTGTGCCAACTTTCCCCGAGGTGGTGCCTCAAAATCATCCATTGGTATCTGGTTAACTGTTGCCTCCAGAAACAAGCCAATTGCATGGTGCGGCATAAAGAATGTGTGGTGCTAGAGTGTCATGAATTCCTCAGAATGTGCGGTGCTGGAGTGTCATGAATTCCTCCATCCTATCGGCAAGAACTGTAGCCCAATCATACACTGTGCCATTCATGATGCCATTCATGAATACAATCTGTGGCAATGCTATATCTGAAGCCCGAATTGCCCCCTATCAACTTGCTCTTGATGACATCCATAATGTACCTCCAGTGGCCTTCTCGAATAAGATCTTGCCGAAGCCCTCTGCATTTAGACCCATTTATTACTGACTCCATCTCCTCGGGTGTAAGATCACGGCCTACCAATCATATCTAATGTTCCTTCCATTCCTGAGAGAGCTTGTGGTTCTTGATTTCCACCTTCTTACCTCTTGGGCTAGGGATGCCAAAAACCCTAGTGAAATCCCTCGACTTAAAAGAAACCGTCATCCGATGCTTTTTGTACAAAAATGTGTTGGTTCTGCTGTTCTGATTATATGCTTCTATCATAGTGAGCAAAACTGATTCAAATAAGTGAATGGAAAACACTGGAAGATGGATGGCGCAATACACCTGTGCTCGTATCAAAATCTGCTTAATTACCTCTGTATCTGGAGTCTCCTGCTACCATTTCCGGCATTTGCTACCATTGAGCCCTTCAAATTGAACCATGAGATGTGTGAGTTCTACCCTTACTTTCTGTTTCTTACTGCTGGAAGCGGATGGCCCTGCAACCCGGATTCCAGAAGCTAAAACTCTTGCATTCTTCTTCATACTCATCTTCAGTTGGTTCTACCACTTCCGTTTCCCTCCTGATTCCATGCAATAACGGCTTCTTTCCTCCTTTTATAATATACAGCTCCTCCTGTTATTTAAAAAAAATCTTGCGCCGCGGGGGAAGCAAAAAGAACCTACGATATCCAATCGCCAAGCCACAAGCACACGTTCCACGCAGAAAATAAGACACCAGATACTCCTCGAAAGAAATCTTCAACAATTGGAGCCACTAGCTGCAGGGGAACAAAGACGAGGCGGAGAAAATCCACCCAATCACATCCTCAAATGAGGAGGAAATACCAAGCCGTGGCAAATGCAAAACAGTCGTCTACAGAAGAACTCAAACCATGAACAGAATTCCACTAACATGCAGACGGCGGCCTTCTTGCATCTCTTGTTTCAAATAACATTGACAGCATGAACATAACACTAAATGCAATTCCTCTTGCTGGAAATGTAAGCCGAAATTCTCATCCCACTAGCAATTCTTCCCAAGGCAATCCCCATCTTTCCTGTACTCAACTGTTGAACTAAAATACAAAGCAAGCTCGCAAGCCTTCCACAAACGAAAAGAAGCACAACGCTACGGCAATAAAGGTAACCTTTCAGGAAAATAAACGTCCGCAGAATAGAAAATAAGGCTGCATGAGAGGAGTGGCAACCTTGGGAGAATAAAGGCATGCGCGGAAACAATCAGCGAAGTCACCAATAGCTACCCGTCTGCGCGAAAATAAAGAGCCACCAACGGAAGCAAAGAGAAACGCCCACGAAAAAGAAAGCAGGACACCGGAAAAACAACTGTGGGAGGACAAGATAGCCCGCGAGGAAACAAGACTGTCCACGGAAGGTAAAGAATACTCCACGAAACCACGAACACATGCAGAAGATATAGAATGTCAGCCGCAGGAGGATAGAAGGCCCGCGAGGAGAAAGACCCCCGCGGAAGGGAGGTTCACGGGACCACCCGTGGAAAGCAGCCCGCAGGACAACCTGTCTGGGGAGCAACAGTCCGCGGGTGTCCTGCAGGCACACTTCCACTCCCTTCTCTTTCTTATTTTCTTTTTATTTTTTTGTTCAAAAATACAACTCAACTTTTTACAAAAAATACAACTCAACTTTGAAAATAAATATACAAGTCAACCTTTCCTCCAGACCCTGCCATCCTGCGACGATGAGGGAGTCGTTCGAACTTGGCCATTCTGCGACAACGACGGAGTCGTTCGGGCTTCGTCATTCTGCAACGACACAGGAGTCTTCCTAGCATAGTACCTCTTCAACTTTGACCCGTTCACTGCCTATAGCACTTCTTGGCAGTCCAAAGTCCACAATTTTATTACGCCATTGTCACCTACCTCCCGGATCTGGTAAGGCCCGACCCATCTAACCTTAAACTTTCCTAGTTTGATTTCATTCCGACCGTCATACTTCAGTACCAACTGCCCCGGCTGAAACTTGTTGAGTTTCATATGCTTATCATGCCACGCTTTATGTCTGTTTTGTGTCACCTCCATGGCCCACTGTGCCAATAATTGCTTCTCTTCGAGCTTGCTCAAATTATGCAGTCGCTCCCTTAAGCTTTCCATGTCACCTAGCTTATTTTCTAGTGCTATTCTCAGGCTCGGTATCATGAACTCCGCTAGTACCACTACCTCCTGTCCGAACATTAATTGGAATGGTGTGTGCCCTGTTGTCACCTTGTACGCTGTGCGGTAAGCCCAAAGAGCGGACGGTAGTTTTTCCTCCCAATCTTCACCTTCGACTGCACATGACTTGTAAATAATTGATACCAAGATCTTGTTTGTAGCTTCGGCCTATTCGTTTGCTCTCGAATAGTACGAGCTCGATAATGAATGACAGATCTTGAATTCAGTGGTGAGCAATCTGATAACATGGTTAACAAAGTGTCCACCCCTATCACTTGTTAACTGTAATGGAATTCCGTACTTGGTAATGATCTGCTCGTAAATAAATCTTGTTATGCTGATAGCTGAGTTATCCGATAGTGCGCGTGCCTCCACCCACTTGGTCAGGTACTCCGTTGCGACAACAATGTATCGGCACTATCTAGTCTTGCTCACCTTCAGAGGTCCAATGAAATCCAATCCCCATTGTTCGAAGAGTTCTTACGCGTGTGAAGGGTGGAGCGGCATAAAGTCTCTCTTCAGCGGCTTCTCGGCCCGTTGGCAAGTGTCACAACCGACGACCCATTCCCGCGTGTCATTGTACACCTTCGGCCACCACAGTCCTGCCAGTAGTATCTTCCTTGCCGTGGTGTCAAGTCCCATATGTCCACCTATTGGTCCCTCATGTGCTTCCTTCAATACCTTTGGTATTTCCTCCTCCAAGACACATCGTCTAAGGATGTGATCTGGCCCCATTTTGTACAGCAATCCATTAATCAACTAAAATGTACGGCTCCTTAATACCAATTTTCGCCTTTCATTCTCTGGCATCTCCTTGGTGGCTGTCTCGTGGACAAGTACTCTCCAATACTGGTATACCATTTTGGTAGCACTGCAATTTGGAATAGTTGTGCATTAGGGAAGTCATCATTCACGCCTCCATCTGCTGGTTCACCTGTTTTAATCCATGACAGATGATCTGGACTAACATGCTTCTTCTCGGCCCCTACAACGATTTTAAAGGTGAATTCCTGTAGCAAAAGGAGCCACCAACTGATTCTTCTTTGAATGACCGGTTTATTTACGAGGTACAATAAAGCTTGATGGTCCACAGAATACAAACGGTGTCGCCAACAAGTAGTGTCGGAACTTTTGTACTGCGTACTCCATGCCCAATGCTTCCCGTTCCATTGTGCTGTAGTTCTATTTTGCTCTTGATAACAGTCGGTTGGCAATGTATATCGGGTGATCCAACCCATGGCTACCTGTCTGCGCCAAGGTTGCTCCAATCGCATAGTTGGATGCGTCAACATGCACATGAAATTCCTTATCCCAATCCGGATATGCCAATATGGGTGCCGTAGCCAATCGTACCTTCAATGCTTCAAATGCCTCATCATGTTCCTTTTCCCATCTGAATGATTCTCCTTTGCAGGTTAACCTTTCCAACAGTTATGATACCTTGGCAAAAAATTTAATGAACCTTATGTAGTAACCTATGTGTCCCAGGAAAGATTTTATCTCCGTTACGTTGGTGGACGACTGCATTTCCAATATGACTCTTACTTTGTCCGGATCTGTCTTCAATCCTTCCTTATAGACTATGTGTCTGAGCATCCTTCCTTGCGGAACCATAAACCTGCACTTCTTCAGATTCAGGGCTAGGTGTGCCCATCGGCATGTCTCCATACACTCGCCTAGTGCTGCCAAGTGTTTTTCCTCAGCGCTAAATACCAACCAATCATCCAGGAATGCTTTGAAGTTCCCCACGGACATTTTGTCAAAGATATGCAATATGATCCGCTGGAATGTAGCCGGCGCGTTGCACAAGCCAAATGGCATCTGGTTATATGCATACACTCCATCTTCTAAGACAAATGTCGTCTTCTGTTTATCCTCCTCTGTGATTGAAATCTGATTGTATCCGGAAAATCCATCCATGAATGAGTAAATCTCATGTCCGGCTACCTCCTCCAAGGTGTTGTCTATAAATGGAATTGGAAACAGATCCTTGATCGTGACTAAATTCAGGCATCTGAAATCAACGCATATCCAGATCTGGGTGGTGTCCTTCAGTGAGATTACTATTGGTGACACCCATTCACTAGTCTGCACCTTGAAAATAATACCGGCTTCCAACGTCTGGTTGATCTCTTCTGTAACCCGTGCTGTATAGTTCTTGTTCATCTGATATAGTCGCTTTCGTACGGGAACTGCACCTTCGACCAACGAGATGCGATGCACACACAACTTCGGCGGTACTCCTCTCAGGTCATTGTATGTCCACACAAACACGTCTTTGTATTCCAAAAATATCTTGAATGCCGCTGCTTTGAGTACTGGATCCCAATTACCTCCCATCAATATGTTCCTTGGTTCTGCTTCATCCCCCAAATTCATTGTTTGCAATGTGGCTTTGTTGTATTTTATGGGCTCCCCCTCACTAAATGCATGAGAGGGTGTCTCATCCAGCGGCGATCCCCCTCTTTCATTTCTCTAAATTCTCTTTGAAACTCATCTCCATTGTGGCCTTCCTCTATTATCAGTACATTGCAGCTCTAGAACAGTTCATAGTCCTCTATTTGCCAATGGTAGAGACCGTTGATAGAATCCAAATCGTCATCTGTTGATCCTCCTTCCAATCGCAGGACTCCCTCCTGATCTGGTTTCATACGTTGCCTTCCTTCATCTTTGTCTTCCGAATCTGATGACAGAGCTTCTTCCTCCACCATCTGGGTTTGCAAATCAATGACGAATTTCTTCCCTTTGCTTTCAAGTGATAAAGTGTTTTTCTTCCGATCATGTTTAACTCTGGCTTGAATAAGCCATCTATGGCCTAGAATGGCGTCATATCCTTTTCTCTTCAACGGGATCACAACAAAGTCAAGCAGAAACGGCTGTGTGCCAATTGTCACCGATTGTGCCATCAAGACGCCGAGAGGATTAATGTCGTGTTGGTCCGCTGTCAACAATTGGAATATAGGTGGCCACAACGTCGACTGTCCCAACCTCTTCCAGGTATCCTCGGGTAAGACATTCATGTTGGATCCTCTGTCGACAATTGTGTCCGTTAGCACACTTCTGAGAATCCCCATCTCGACGACCGCCAGATGCCGTCCGAATGCAAGGGCTAGCAATATTGGGTCTTCTCCACCAGCAACAATTTCCTTCCCCCTTCTTGGTTCTCCTGGTAACTTAGCAACTAGTGCGATATTTGTGACTGTCGATCAAAGCTGAGGCATTGTGATCAACAGATCATTAATCTTGATGGGTACCTCCATTTGTAGTATCTGTCGTACAATGTTCTGTTCTGCGCAGTTCCTTGGTGAGGTGCCCGCGGTGTCCTTCAACTAAGATGTCTCCGCCTGTGTTGCTTTCTCAATTTCCTTCCATACTTCCTCCAGACTCTTCTTTTCTTCCACTAGGTCAGGATATAGTTTCGCTTGTTTTCGTGTGATTGCCAGAACCTCTTCTTCATCCGTCCCGACGGTGATCAAATTTACTCCCGACTTTGGGCACTTAGCATCGTCATGATCGTCGGGTTCGCACCATCTGCATAACAATTTCAGTGTGTTCGCCGCTGTACAATCTCGAGCGAAGTGGCCCCAAAAATTACAGGCTCGGCATTGTACGATCGACCATCCGTTAGCATCGTACTGAATTTGACTTCGGCTGCCATTGTTATTGTTATTGTTCGCATTGTTGTTGTTCTGTCCACGTCTATTATTTCTGTATCCTCCGGACGTGGCACCCTTCGTGCTTGTGTTTCCACTCCCTCCAGACGTAGAAGCCTCCTGTGCCAAGAATACTTGTTGAGGTCCTCTAGTTTTCATATTGAAGAGGCATTCTTTTGTAGAATGTCCCATGATTTGGCAAATGTCGCAAAACTGGTTTTTTGGACAGGAGCCCTTTGTGTGACCTTCTGCCTTACATTCTGTGCACTAGAGCTCACTTCCCTTTGTCTCTTTCTGCATGTTCTTATTTTCCTTCATCATACGGATCATGTCCTTCTAGAGAGCTCGAACCTTTTTGCTATTGTTTTCCTCATCGCTGCTCTCTTCTTCCAAAGACGCATCATCGTCTGACTCAGAGGAGCTACTCTTCTTCTTTTTCGTCTTCTGCTCACTTTCCAAGTTCATTGCTCGATTGTACACTTTAGTGTATGACGATGGCGGCACAATCTTCATCTTCTTTCGCAGCTTCGGGTGCAGGCCTTCAATGAACCATCTTTTTTGCAGTCCGTCGGCCAGCTTATTTTCCATTTTATTTATCAAGTCTTTTAATTTCTTGGCATAGACTCAGACTGTTTCATTTTTCCCTTGTTTTGTGTTGTATATCTCGCCCATGATCTCATTGTCGTCGCAGAGCAGTTGAAATTCGGCAGTAAACTCCTTCTTGAGGTCATCCCAGGTGGTTAAGTTTTAGGGATCTACATCGGCAAACCAGTCGATTGCAACACTCCATAGGGTGGCCGAAAACTGCCGAACCCATTCGTTTGTATCGGTTATGCCATTTTCCCTCCAAATCGTTTCGCATGTTTTATAGTGTCAAATTGGATCAACCCTACCATCATCATCAAACTTCGGCAGCTTTTCCTTTGGTCCCGTCATCCCTACTAGATTTTGTGCACAGACGTTGTTCGATCCTGCAACACTGGCACTATTCACTCCCACGCCATGGCTTTGCACTCCTGCACCGACGATCTGCACTCCCACACCGGCGGTCTACACTCCCACACCGGCGGTCTCTCCAACAGTTGTCTTATCTCCAATAGTTGTGTCCTCTGGTGAAGAAGGGTCCTCCCGCTTCGGAAGTGTATCGTGGATGAAGAGTTCAGTCCACGCTCGTGCTTCCTCGGCACTCCGAGCCGTGCGAGTCAATTCCCTTCCATCTGGATTCTCTTCCCTCGGTGAATACAAGCTCAAGAAGTCCTCCCTAGCTTCTTCCACCAATTCCACCCGCTGTCGAGTTTCCTCCAACAATTCCTCAGTGCTTCGGTGTCCGTCAGCAATCTTCTGAAACCTTTGTCTGCATTCGGCCTGTTGTGCCAAAATTAAATTTTCTTGTGCACTACGTATTCCATCTTTTCCCTTTATCTTATTTCGATCCTTGTTAAGCTGATTTGGCATTAAGCTTCATTCCTCCCTCCTTCCAGGTTCATAGGGCAACGGCGCCAAATGTTTACCGCATTAAGTAACGGATTATTGCACACAAACAATGAACAAGAACAGTAGAACTCCTTTTATTATTTGCACATGCCAAGAGATTACATAGAGAGCATAAGATAAGATAAGATGATTTACAATGATCCCAGACGGGGTATAAATACTTCCTGTCGAACCTTCCTGAAGGGGTCCGTCAGCTACATAACAATCTTAATCTACCTGTCGGCTATAAAATACAAAATCTCCGATGGCATAACCAAGTCGACTACACAATGCAAACTCTACTGACGACACAATGCAGATTAACAAAAGACTCAAAAAAATTGAAGAGACATCCGAATAAGAGCTCAAATACCCAGTTAAAATATGTTGTCAGATTTTGATTCTGCAAGCTCAAAAGAGGAATAGGAAATGATGCACCCAAAAAAAGTGAGAGTAACCCAATTGAGATCTGCAAAGTTGTTGATAAGAAACAAGAAAAATGCAAACAAAAATCAGACACACGTCTGCAACAAGAGGAAGATGCCTACAATCTTGAGGAAGAAATGTGATTTTAATGACCTGTGATTTTGCACAAAGAAAATTGCAAAACAAATTGGATGCCAAATCCCTAGTCGAGTACGGAGGAAAAAAGAGATGCAAATTTTGAACACACTCGGGCAAAATTTTCAAAAAGAAATTAAAAATATTTCGAAGAGGCCGAGAATTTTCTCTGATACCATATTATGCTAAAATAATGAATGTGTTATTAAAAAGTTATCGTGAATGATCTATATATACAAGTATACATAAGAATTTTTCAATAACGAACAAAGATAGAGATAGAGATAGAGAAACATTCTGAAGAGAGAAAGAGAAAGTTTCCATAACTAACAGAAGGAGTTTATGGAAACATTACAAAAAGAGTGGCCATTAGAAAAAGACGGAAGAGAGAGTAAATAGAAAACTATCTAATATTGTAATAGTCTCTTCTTTTTCAACACTCTTCTCAATTCTCTGCCTAGACTTGTCCATACATGAAAGTCCTTTGAGGTGTTATTTGTATTGCAAATGTTTTTTCGTTCATAAAGTTGTGTTTGATGTATGTTAGTAGAAGTTTAATATTTTACTTGAATATTAATAAATATACATACAAAAGTCATAACTATTCTCGTGCATCAAAAAAGCTAAACAATTAGATGTCCTTATTCTCGTTGTTTCACAAGGAGAAGCATACAACAAGCATGTTGCATGCAATTTAAGCTTCAAAAGGTCCAGGAAACTATGGACAATGAGGCACATCGCATGGGATTTTGTGCATGAATTATTAGCATTGTTCATTGGTTATTGGAATGTTCTATCATCTTTCCTTACTCAACAGTTTTGTTCGTTGTGTGCCCAAGCTTGTCCCTACATATGGCCTTTGGGGTGTTCTTTCCACAACAAACCTTTTTGTCCAAAATATTTTGATTGATGTATGATAGTAGGAATTTGGATTTTGTTAAATATAAATAAGTATACATTCAAATATCCGTAACTGATTGTAATGCATCAAAGAAGCTGAACAGTTAGATCCCATTTTCCTATTCTGATAGTTTCACAATGAGCATCAGACTACATGCATGTGCTCTTCATCTATTTAAATAATTAATGCACGCGAATTCAGCTTCAAAAGGTACACAATATCCAACAAATGAGAAAGAAAAAAGCATTATTGAACACAACAAACAAAGACTAACTTGTATATATTACCAAAATCTTGCTTATAGTTGTTGCCAAACCAACTATGCCCACATTCTTTAGCAACCTACCTACATCATTGCGTTGGCATTACAAATTTTGATATTATATAAGAAAAAACGAAAACAGAAACAAATGTAGGAATTCAAACAATTTTATAGATACTTAAGCCTTTATCACATTCAGTAAGAAATTAATTGTAGTCCTCAAAAAATATCTCAAAATTTTAAAATTGACTCCTCAAATGAGACAATCTAAACTTAACTCTGATGATATATTCAAAGGCAACCCAGATTAGGCAGATTTGGACAATTATCTAAAAGATTATTCTGTAGGATTTCATGAAAATACAAATACAAACCTAGATACACGTGACTACAAAAGATAACAAAAGCTACATGCAAATGTATAGATAGCGCAAAATGTAAAGATAAGAAAAATTCCAAATATTGAGAAGATAGGATTTCTTTATTTGAGTTTCCGAATTTGAGAAGATATAGAAAAAAGAAAAATCCAATGAAAGAATAAATTAAATGTGCTGATTTATCATATCCTATCTAAAATTGAATAACTTGCCTATGTAATATTTGGTGCAATTAAATAATTATATCAACACCTCCCCTTATGTGCAACTTAGGACAAATGTGAAACATTAAAACGGTCCCAACAGCTAGACCTGATCAAGTGCTCATGCATATTGATAATGCCACTCATTAGGAAAAGATAAAACTTGTTGGATAGAATTCCCTAAAGAGAGGATGAAGAGAAACATGCAGCCCCCCTTCAAGTACTCTCCTGCCCCAATGGTAGATGCTCAACATAAAATGCTTGAGATAGTCCACGATTGTTGAATGGCATTTCTCCATTTGGTAAAACAAGTCAGAAGAAGTATGTAGGATATCTTCCCATTCCTAAAAGAAATATAAGCAATGAAAAATCAAGACGTATGATCTCTAAATCTTGCTCAAGTGTTGCCATGTCAATGCCAAAAGACGACAATCAAATCAGGTGTTCCAAGCCCAACTAATCAAAGTGACAATCCAGCTCAAACAGATGTAGAACATGATCCAAAGATGAAAAAGACCTCCTTCATGTGTTGCTCAAAGATGTCCAAGCTACTGCCATATTGTGATAGATGATCACATGAAGAAAGAACGAAAGGGTACGAAGATGCCTTTTTAATGTCCCCTTTCTCAAATAGGATTTAATAATCATAAAGTTAAAACATACAAAAAAAATGAGGAGATATGTTATATCAACTAATTGCCTATTTTGACTAAGTACATGTATCTGTTGTGACACTTAAAGGAATTATGGGCAGCGATAAGGATATAAACCATGAGTGTGACTTAATAGTAAACCTAATGAAAGTATGACTTCATCATTATTATTTTATTGTGTGATTATCATGTTCAAAAAGCAGATATAGAATGCAGCAGTTAACATATATGAATTACACAGCAAAGGTAATTTGTGTGCAACGATATAGAAACTTAAATTGAATATCTAAACTTATGGCAGCGACTACACATAAAGAAGTCAGTTGAGATGAGAAGCAACAATCTATAATGTTGATGAACAGCAACATTACCGATTTTATAATTGCAAGATGGTGTTTTGGTTCCTCAAGATATGCAGAGACTGTACTAATGTTTGGATTCTGGAATGATGGCTTTGCCATGTTCAAGCAATGCTGGCAAATTAACATGGACGGCAGTGATTTCATCACAAATAATAATTATTGAACAACGTAACTATTTATATAGTTGTGACTCTATTACATCAGTGTTGTATCATGAAGACATAGTCTGCTCTCAAATTCATGACATGTCAGCAAATTATTCCGTGTCCGCAATATTATTAGGTGATTCCTATTTATAAACTTGGTTGACTTTATGAGCAGTGATTAAAAACAGATGTCAGCGATAGAATAGGTGACAGAAATAATATAAAAACAAAATAAAAGGCCCATTCGAAAAGGTGCAATAAAAATTAATACAATAAAAGTGCAATAAAATGGTGAAGGGTGCAATAACAACGGTCAAGCTAATAATAACAATTTTTTATATGGCAGTTCATATGGCAAAAGGTAAGACAAATAGAAAACAGTGAACATACAAAGGCAGCAATCAATGATGTTGAGTGATTACAAGGAATTAGTAATTGAAGGGTGCAATATTAAGACAAAATAATTTAAGGAATGGTCAACAAATGGTAAAAGATATGTTTCTCCAATTTTAAAAGACATGATCTTTACAAATAGAAGATATATAAGATGCCAATGTTGGAAGATTAAAGGGTGGGAAGGAGTAATAAAAGAAAAGTACTTATCAGGTACATGCACTAGACTGCCGAGTGGAGAATATAGATAAAATACATCATGGGAAGAATCAGAATATAATTTATATCTGGCATTCATCAAAAGGAATCAACAAAGTATATATCTGTTAAATAGAAAGGAATCAGAAGTAATTAATTAATTAATTAAATGTATACCTGAAGTGTATAGCTGAATTATATATCTGAATAATCAAATATATGTGTCCACCTTGGTGGATGTCGAAGTCCTCCCACCAGGGCCAAGAGGGTCAAAGTCACACTCTTGGGCTTAGATTGGACAAGTTGAGGACCCAAATACAATTTTCCTACCATTCCTGACATGATGAGCTAACTTACTATATGAGATGTAGGTAAGGGGGTATAAAGCTGCCATTTGAGTAGACCACCTTGGTGGATGTCAAAGTCTTGCCACCAATGCCAAGAGGATTAAAATCCCACTCTCGGGCTAAGATTGGACGAGTTGAGAACCCCACTACGATCTTCCTACCATACTAAGCTAATCAGCTGTAAGGGGTGAAGTATAGATAGGAAGCAAGGCAAGCATCCCACTAAGTAGGCCACCTTGTGTGGATGTCAAAGTCCTGCCACTGACACCATGGAAGAAAAAGTTCCGCTCTTGAGATTTGTACAGAATTGGCTTGGCCAAACCTATCATGACTCAATCCCTATGTTCAAGATTTATTCAACAGCTTCGAGGGATTGCATTTAAATTCAAATATTTTAAGCTAATATTATTAGCCTGTATAGATATGTATGCATATGTGTTCCCTATGTGATTGCTGAGTTTTAAAATAAATTTTTAGCTAATTCTAGAAGAGTCCACCATAATATCCTCCAAATCTACAATATATAAAATAAATTTTTAGCTAATTCTAGAAGAGTCCACAATAATATCCTCCAAATCTACAATATATAACTCACAAAACAAACCTACAAGTCTATCAAGTATTCATCCAAAGTAGCGATACATGAAAGATGATGAAAAATATCTTGTTGCACTAAATCACTGGAAGCCCCATTTGAAGCATCATTGAACTCTAAAGACGTAGAAAGAAGAGATAGATATTCAACATGTCTCAAGAACCTATGACGCTAAAAGAATTTAAGGTTCAAAAAGTCCACACTAAATGGCTAAGTATGAATTAAAGGAAAACCAAGAGAAAATGTGAGGTGTATTAGACTGAAACCTATATTCCCACCTATGACAATATGTCTACTCTGCAAAACCAAAAAAAATATAATCTAGTGGGAGCTCAACACTCTTCCTTGTCCCACTATGTGGCATCTAATAGATAGAAAAGTAGTGCTCTCCCAAGGACATATCACATGCCCTAGTACCCCCATTTCCTACAAGGGATGTTTTGGGAGCTTGGGGATGCCTATGAAATTTTCACTCCCTATCCCCTTTCCATGCCCTTGTTCAAAAATAATTCTGCAACGTTGCAGAAACTCTAAGGAACGTCAAGGAATGCTTACATCCAAGCTTTGCCCTACCATCTTGAGGATGACTAGCCTTCCCCTATAGCATAGCAAAGTTTGGCATGCTTTTTCTTTAAAAAACACACTCTTGATTGACATTAGATATGCTCTATAAATAGAGGGAAAGAATTTATTTTTATTAATAAGAGGCAAATGCTCATTTTTTATTAATTTCAAAATATTTACAATTACCCCATTCAAGTGCAGGCACCGGGGGAAAAAGAACGGGGTTAAGAAAACCTCCAATATAGCCCGGGACTGAAGTCGTGTTCAAGTACAGGTACCCTAAAGGGTCTTGAAGAGTGAATACCCTCTTTTACAAAGCTGGAAAAATACATCCTTGAAATTTTAGATATTGGATGAAGGAGAAGTAAACTGCAGAGCTCTCACGGTGGTGAGAAATACATGTGCCCAATAAAGGACTTTGAGAGGGCATCTACTCTTTTACATAAAATTGGGAAATACATAATTAAAATTAGATTTTTATTCTTACTAAAGTAATATTACAAGGGTCTCCTTGGAGAGAATACGAAATTTGACAAATTCATCCGAGGTGTTGATCCTTGCCTATTGTTATATTCAACTTTTGAGATCTCTGAAGTTGTGGAGGGTGAAAACAAATTAACAGATGATTCTGGAATCGCCTATGTTGAAGACCCTATCATGCATAACCACAACAAGCTTTCTCCCTACTAGGTGGTTAGACTTAAAATTTAAACCACATCTACAGAAAATTGCCTATATAATAAACTGTCTGTAAGAGCCTCCCATAAGCCAAACATAAGGATCTATAGAAAAGATCTTGTCTCCAATTTGTCATGGCAAATATAATTAAGTTTACCTTTGACTGCCCTGTTTGCATCACAGAATTTATCCAAGCATCAAAGAATAGAGAATAAAGACTTTAAACTTCAATATTTGGAGCTGAATGAAGTTGTCAAATGGTCAGCCCTTTGTTCTAAATAGATTTGAAATCAAAAAACCTACAAAAAGACTTCATAGCCAGATTGCTCTACTCTTAAGAGACTGGTCGAGCATTATTCCTTAGTCCTTAGTTATTGTTACTGTCAAAGAATTTATCTATATGAATGAGGATAAAACATATTGAAGTTCAAATGGAAATTTTAATATTGAATATAGAACATGCCAAGAAACATTTTACCTCAAAATCAGAATATCCCAATTCACCTACAGATAACTTATTCATAAATTTAATTAAGGCAAACCAGGACCTTGATACGGCCCGAGTCGGGGAGACCCAATTGATTATTTAGATAAAGAAGGGGACCCATCTTGGTCGAGCTTACCGACATGCAGATAAGCCAAGATAATCTTTTCCAGATAATTTAAAGACTAATACTTCGAAGCTTCATTGGGATTTAAAATATATTTATACTATTATCAGTACTATTTAACACAAATTCAGTAAAGGTATATTTTTCAAACTAGTTATATACTTCCTTAAATGTTCATACTGTTCTTCGATAATTACTAGCTTTAAAAGATATATACGAAGTTTTATAACCAGAAAACTAAAAACAGAAAGTTCTCAAAATAAAACAAAGTCCGCCACTATTCTTCCCTAAAAGTTGCATGTAAGTCTTCTATAGCTGCATGTAAAGACCTTTCATGTAGAATCCCTTCTTCCTCGAATTCTCTCTCTAGCCAGTCCTCCTGAATGGGATCCAATAAAACAAAGAAGAGGAGGAAATGAAGGTTTCTATGATATACCTCCCTATCCTCCCAGAAGCCGGTCAAGTCCTCGGTGAAGATGATAGGATATGTCGGGATTGGTTCCCCCCTTATGTATAGCATTGTAATGTCCCCGTCATAAAATAAATGTATTTAATTAAACTTTGTAACGGGCCAATTGATTTAATTTATCTCGGTCCCATTTTTATTTATTTTTATTTATTTTTGTGTTCGAAGTTTGTGTCGCCGTCAGCTATCTTTGTACACCCTCGGAATGGTTTCCCGATGGGTATTTAAGCACGGCTTGTAGGAAGTCTTAGGTATGCTTTGATTATATTTCTCTATACTGTGAATTCCTATTGGGGATTCACTGTTGTTCGCCATTTCGGAAGTGAAAGACCTTCCCTATTTGGCTCGTGCAGTTTCGGTGGGATTCAACCCTCACCCTATTCTGTTTGTGTATCTTCGGCAAATATTGAAGGAAATAATTCATATTCGAGTCTCTGATCTTCTTGTATGGTGTATGAATGAATTATGCATTCACATGTGTATCGCATAGTATCCAAGCATTTAGTACGGATCTCTCTCTGCTAGTACAGCTTTCACACTTAACCCCACATTTTCCACTTCACCCCACACCTTTATCGTTTCCAGATTAGTGTACGGCTTGGAAGTTCTTCCCCACGTACAGCATCATTAACATAACATACGGTCAAACAAGAAAACCTGTCGTATGGCCCTTAGTTCCCACCGTACGGCCATTTGTTGCAACGTACGGCCAATCACCGTACGGGTGTCCTTTCACCATACATCACACTCCCCATACCCTGCAGCTACTTCAGCCCACCATACGGCCATACCACGTACAGCTACCCTTCACTTCACCACTTCCAGATTGATTACGTACGGCCACTATAGCTCATCCTCAATCATCGTATGGCCATTTCAGAAGCAATTCCTGAATCGTATGGACTTCGTACTAGGGTATATTCGTAGTTGTTTCTTGTTGGAAATCTGTTAACCATAGCCTGGGACATTACATAGCATACTGTAGTTGGCCACCAAAGGAATCGTGAGATCCCCTCTGGTGTTCATCAGAACTGTGTCTAGACCACGCAATAGCTCATTCTCAAACAATTCCCAGCAAAGGTTGGTGATAAGGGTGTTGTCAGCATAGAAATGCCCCATTAGTGCAATGAACATGGCAACTATATCCGCATTGAAGTGGAATCTATTAGGGCAGTTAATGTATTGAGAACCTAGGCGTTAGAGGACTGCTCTCCAGATAAGCTTATTCCTTAGAGGCACAAATTGCCTTATCCTATCTAGCTTGATTGGGTTGTCAAAAGCCATGAGTTAAATCGGAGTCATAAGCTTGATGAGAGTGTCCATGGCTTTCGAAGTTCAGAATGTGGCCAAACATTCTTTAAATAAGGTATGAAGAGAGGAATTAAATGTCATTGCTGTCCAAGATGTAAAGGGTGATTAAGACTCGTGCATGGGAAGGAGAGAAACTTGTATGATAAGGGCATGCCACCCTGGCTCGATCCTAGGTGAGATTTTAATGATGGTTACAAGTACACTAGATGACTTATTCTTGGGATGATTCAATAAAACTTCATCATTTAATAAACTCAAGTTGGTTAAAAAAAAAAATTATTACTAGTTTTAAGAGTTAGTGATTAAGGTGATTAAGGTGGGTACGGATGGGGAAAGATGGTGGTTTCAATGACGCCATCAGCCCCTTTGTTAGCTCTTTTATCCGTCATTTTATTTCCTTCTCTATATATATGGTTAATAGTGATCTTCTTAATATTTTTTGCTAACTCCAAGGCTTTGGTCAGTAGAGTGTTGAATTTCCAATTAGGCATAGATTGATTTCTAAAGGCCCTCAATTTCTACTTGATAAAGGTTTAGCTTGGAGCATAACCAAAGGCCCTCTATCAGAGCTCTTAATTATGCTTCATTATTCGTGGCCTTACCTATTGATTTCAGACAGATTGCTAGGAGCTCCCCAAGATGATTTCTAATACACCAACCAATCCCTGTTGTCCCTGGATTACCTCTGGAGGCTCCATCGCAATATAATTTGATCCAATTCTCACAAGAGGGGATCAAACACACAGATCTTTTCTCCATACTCTCCTTGCCTCCCTTACCATAAAAAAGGGGAAGTTTCAAACCAGACCATCAGTTCCTCATCTTATCATCCCAAGAAGACATTAGCAGAGTTGTCCCATTAAGACTCGTGATTTTACAATTCAAAGTTTCAAAAATGGAAGACTCTATTTTGATGGTAAGTTAGTTATAAGACATGCTCAAATTCTTAAAGATTCCCCTGTTTCTCTCCTTCCATAATTTCCATAAAATTATGGAAGGGGCTATGATCCATAAACCTTGATAAATGCATCCTGAATTCAATTTGGGCTAGGAGTTTAAGAAGGATAAAATTGAGTTTGGCAGGGCCAAATTATAGTTAATTTTGTTGCAAAACCAATACCAAATAGCAAAGCCGTAGGAGCAATTCAAGAGGATATGGTATGCGTCTTCCTTTGCTATTTCACATAAGGGGCATCTAGATGGCCCTTCAAATCCAATTCTCCAAATTTTCTCTACTATTAAAATTATTTTTTGAAGGGCTAGCCAAGAGAAGGCTCCAACTTTGGGCAAACATAAGGGTGCCCAACATAAAGATTGAGGTAATTCCACCTCGGGATGGTATCTAAGATTGAAATGTAATTATAATCATCTTTGGAATTATATTCGCCAATTTTACATCCATCCCAAATTAACATATCCTCTTGGCCAGTGAAGGTGATGTATCTTCTTTTAAGTAATGCTCGGAAGCTTTCAGCGTCCTTTGGTGGAATGTCAAAGGTTGAAAATGTGTTTCATTTCCAGCCTTCCAGAGAGTTATCATCTTTATCCACATAATTTATTAAGGGCCCAAACTGTTTTCTAGAATTGTTCTACTAGAGGATTGAAGATTTACCATACTAATAATTATTTGATAGCCACCCCAAGAATCTGTCCAAAATCGGATTTGATCCCCTTTACATATTTTCCAAGTTGCTTTGTTTAGAATGATAAATCTACAACTAAGAATGAAGTTCCACAAGTTAGAACCATTTGAAGGATTTTTCGTTCTAAGAATGCTAAGTAGATCATCTGGATTTAGATACTTATTGTAGAGAACTCTAGCCCATTATAAATTAGAGAATCTGATCATTCTTGTAATAATGCTTAGTTGGCTATATCTTGACCCACTCCGCTCTCACCAAATTTTCACAACAATCAGATGGTTTGGCATTTTGTCAAACATATTGCAAACAAACAGTCCATCCAAAAATGATAACAAACCAAACATAACTCGAACCTGGAATTTCAGTATTGAACTGTTTATTAGTTTGCAATCAAAATTCACAATGAAGTCCACCTAGATGTGCAATGAAATTTCATTAAGCAATTTGCACTTATTACTTAATTCTTGAGTTCCCAATTTGCAATTACAACTATTGTTAGCAAACCCAGCTGGAACAATAAGAAGGAATATAAAAGATGAATGTCGTAACCTGTTTTGCTTGATGATATACTTTCAAACTTGTCCAGGCACCATGTGCAGCTCCAGAATTGCATGAATTTCGCAAATAAATCGCAGGCCAATACTAGCAAGCACAGAGGCCTCTATGAAGTTCGCAAGGCTTGAACATTAAAACACAAGGCCTAGATATTAATCCGTGGGGCCCGAAAGAAGTTCACAGGCCTTTATTAAGTAACACGGGTCCCTTATAATTTGAATGTCGCCACTCCAAATGTGTTGTAGGACAAATAGTAAGCAGCAGCAGGTAGGATAGTGCCCAAATGCTGCCACAAAGGAATTGCAGCCCCTCAATGTTGCACAATAATTACTTCCAGCAAATCACAGGTATGCGCAGTCACAATAGACTCGGATAATCATCCACAGACCAGTCAATTCTCTCACAATTCAACCACTTCTAGTCACAGAAGATACAATAAAAAAGTGTGGGCAAATTGCCATACAACAGCAACAGTTTGCAATGCAATCTTAGAACAATTTTCAGAAATAAAGCTCTTATACTTCAGCGAGGGCACAAACTCAAAAACTCCTCACAGGCAACAAAAAGCAAATAATCAATCGAATGCTTTTCTCATCAAATGGGCTCATATTTATAATCTCCAAGTGGCACATGTTTTCCAAATGAACTCCACTTAAGAAGCTTCTTCATCACAACATTAAAATATAATTAAGTGTCATTATAATATAATTTATTAATTGCTTTTGGCTCCCAAAAATGACATTTTCCATCATAACATAATATTTTGACACACAAGGCCACTATTTCTTGTGCCCACGATTTAAAACTTTTCAACCCGGTTCCAACGAGCTATGATACTAAGGTAACCAACATACAACACCAACAAACATAGCAACCCCAACATATTTAGATAAATAATAATAATTCACCCGTTTTGCGAAAACAACTGAAGAAGCATTAGAATCAAAATCTAACAACACCAGAGTGATCCTGTTGAGGAAAGATGATGAATAAACCTGATGGGGTGACTTACTATAAATAGAGACTCCCTCCAAGTTTCTTGGAGCCCAAACCAGAAGTCTGAAATAAAAATTGAGAGCATCACTCAACTCCTCTAACTCAACTGAGCTCATCAAAAGCAACAGTTTGACTTATTATAAATAGTACGTCTAGTCCCTCAAATGGAGCCAAAACACACCATAGGTTGCTGGAAAGCATATAACCCCACAACTCAGACTCTCAAATCCCACTATCAGCTCATGAGGGTTGCAATGGTGAATTGACCAAGCCAACTGTAGGAACCTGCTAAAAATGGGGACATTATGGTCCTCCCTCCCTAAGATTACTTGTCCCCAAGCAATCCTAAATCAAAATGAACATCAGAGTCCACCTGGATCGCAAGGGTAGAACTACGTACTATCCCCATTGTTAATAAGCAACTCCTGTAGCATCAACACCCAGATCATTGATATCAATGACAAAATCATCTGGAAACTGACAGTAGGCACGGATAACGATAACAACTCATCGAAACTCAATCCAACTGAAATACCAACTCTGTCAACATCTGAGTCCCTCTCAAACTGACACACACACCCAATTGAATTGTGGAGATGATAACGACCATAAGTATCCGAATCACTATCACCAACTCCAACCTCTAATAAATTGTTCTAGGTGTGTAGATACTACAATGGTCTAACTTGTAACTGTCAATCCCATCATCAAAAGATGGTGCTAACCCATCCCATAATGGATGGTATGAAACTAGAGCCAACCCACATCGACGTGAAACCAAATCCTCTACCTATGGATCAAAAGCAAAATGATGAGCACAATCCACTGTATAATACCGGTAGAAAGCCCCAATCTCTGTCAATGGCTCATCAATACCAAACCGGGAATCAGGAAACGACTCCAATCTCTGACTCCACACAACTACTGGCCACGTAGGATCCTGGGCATTCCTCTCAGCAAACCCAACCACAAAATCCTTGTTGGGAAGCATTGTAGCCAAGGTCTCTACAATCTTCCCTACCAATCGTTGTATAGCACAAGAGCCCCAAATAAGAGTACCCTCAAATACTTTGTATGAATCATCCGCAAATTCGAGCTCTCAAGCAAATACTCCATGAATGACTCAGTATAGTAGAAATTGTATGTGGAAGCATCAACCTACTCCCCCACAAACCACAACTGATCCCTTTGGAATCGTGACACTGCCAACTGTCCAATGCTACCAGCTATATGAGATGATGCTCTCACCTTCTATGTACCTATTGCACCCATATCCTAGACAAATGTGTCAACTGTTGTCAGTAAAGTTATAAAATAGCCGACGCGTAGATTAGCATGTTGTCGGTAATTATTATGTAGCCGATGAATAGAATTAATTATATCCGAATGGGCGCGATGGTGGAGTCACCCTTCGGGAAGGTTCTTCAAAAAGGTATATCTACACCATACGAGATTGTTGTAATCATCATTGGAAGCACTATGTAATCTCTTCGACATATATGCGAATAATAAAATGAGTACTGTTGTGTTACATGTTCTTGTCTATTGTCTGTATGCATTAATAAACTATTTACCCCATACGGTAAACATTTGGCGCCGCTGCCTAATGGACTTGAAACGAAGGCAGAGGAACGAAGACTAATGCCAAATCAGCTTAACCAGGATAGGAATAAGATAAAAGAAACAAATGAAATACGCACCACACAAGAAATTTTAATTTTGGCACAACAGGCCAAGCGCAAACGGAGGTTTCAGCAGATTGCCGACAGACACCAAAGCACCGAGGAATTGTTGGAAGAGACTCGACAACGGTTGAATTTGGTGGAAGAAACAAGGGAGGAATTTCTTAACTTGTATCCGCTAAGGGAAGAGAATCCAGACGAAAGGGAATTAACTCGCACAGCTCGTAGTGCCGAGGAAGCACGAGTGTGGAGTGAACTCTTCCTCCGCGATACACTTCCAGAACGGACAACTTCGCTTGGGGCCCGTTTGGTTGCTGGTATAAGAATTAGAAATTAGAATAGAAAATCGGGATGGGAATGGAAATAGAGAATAGGAATGGAAAATTGCAATTCAAATCTTGTTAATCCCTTGTTTAGTTCCTTGTTAGAAAATGAAATATTGCTGATGGTCTTCGTACCAGAAAATGAAATCTACCCAATCTCCCAACTGGATTGCAAATAGATTTGTCCAACAGCTGGTTGAGGACTTCTGTCAAACACTTGATGCGCATGCTGTAGGGAAAGTATTCTTAGATGTGACGTTCTGGGTGTGGGCTGAGCTCCCGCGTGAGTTGGAAAACCCTAGTCGCACAAGTCACAGGCATACGAATCCTCCGCCCTCATCCATCCACTAACATTCCCAGCAGTATATGGGGAAGAACCAATCTGGTTTTTATTGACTGTGAACGATAGAGAAGAGGTTTCTCGTGTTCATCATGTTACATGTTGCCTCTTCAGGACTCTTCTGCACCACGGATCCGAAAATATAATGCAATATGAAAAAGTCAAATTGGGAATGGAAATGGCCCATTCCAATTACAAGTATTTTTTGGAATGGACAAATGCTCATTTTGGGGCTAAAATAGAAATACGAAATCCTATTCTCCATTCCTATTCCACGCACCAAACAAAGAATACAAATTATATTCTACTTTCCTATTCCTATTCCGGTTATATTCCAGCAACCAAATGGGCCCTTGAGGAAAACTCTTTTTCACCAAGCAACACGGCTGTTGGAAATAAGATGACTGTCTGAAACAACACGGGTGTGCTAAACAATACGGGTGTGCAAAACAGTGCGGGTGTTCAGAATAGCGCAGGTGTGCAGAACAACGCCAGTGTTCAGAATAGCACAGGTGCGCAAAACAACACGGATACACAAGTTCCTCCAACTCGAATAGTAATGGTTGGACCAAAGGAAAATTGTCAAAGTTTGATGGTGATGGAACGGTCGATCCAATCAGACACTGTAAGATATGCGAAACCAATGATGGGAAACTCGCCGAGTTTTCTAGCTCGGCGAGTTTTTGACCAGATGACTCGCCGAAAAAAAACTTGGCTGGATGGCAAAAACTCGCCGAATAGTCGGCAATTACTCTGCAAAAAGTCGGCGAGTTTTTTATAAAAACTCACATTTTACTAGCCCGCGGCCTATGACAAGTTAAAAGGGCAGAAAGTGTTTTTTTTCCTCATTCTTTCTTGTATTTGCATTGTCTAGAGCCTTGAGGTGTGGAGAGAAGAAGGTTTGGAGGCATTCTTGGCTGATTGCAAGTGATTTAAGACGGATTTGAGTGGATTTTAGAGGATTCTAACCGGTTTTAGAAGACAAATTTCTTTCCAAGTATGTTCATTTTATCATAGTTTGAAAACTTTTTATAGTTTTATAACAAATGTTCTTTTGTTTTTGTTGTTGTTTGTAAATGTTTTCAAATCATTTAAAATCATTTTAAGTTTAACTCTATGTTTGAAGTTTGAACTTTGAATCATTTAAAACCCTAGCTTCTAAGTTCTAACTTTGTTTATTCATTTTTTTATACATTTATGTGTAGGGCAGCGGTCAACCATTAAAAAAAATAACAAACCCACAAGAAGAGTGGCCACAAACACCATGCCCATCTGGATATATAGGCACTCGGCCTAAAAATGCAAGAGATAAGGCATGGTGGTATGCCTATGAAGCTCCAAATGATGTTGGGAAGGTGATATGCATTCCATGTGAGAGAATTATTTCTAAAAGCATAAACTGCGTCAAATACCACCTTGCAAGCATAAAGAAACATGACTCAAATCGTTGTCTCAAGGTAACTGATGAAAAAAAAAGATTCATCAATGCCCTACTTGCAGCTGCTGAAGAGAAAAAATTGAATAGGAAGAGGACAAAATTAGCTATGAGGGCAGCCATAGCTGAATCTAAAGGAGCTCCTTTTGATATGCAAAAAGAAGAAGAAGCACTTGAGAACATACCAAGATCTCTTTGTGGCCCACGGATCCGCAAACAAAATATCTTTTTTACCGGTTCCACTTCTTCTACATCTCCTACTTCTTCATCACCAACCACATCAGGGATAGGGGGTTATTTTCTGCCCAGGAACACACCTGGAGCACAGCCATCATTAGAGGGCACTACATGGTTCAAGGAGGTGCATAAGCAAACTGATATCGCAGCATCTGATTTTTGGTTTTTCAACAATATCGCAATGAATGTAGTTGATAGTCCCTATTGGGTCAATATGGTGAATGCAATGACAATATCAGGCAAAGGGTACAAGCCGCCTAATCGCAAGGATATGAGTGGAAGGTTAGTATTTTACTATTTAGTTATTGTAAATAATTGTGATTCACTTTAGTTCATTGTTATATTTTAAATCTTAATTGTTATAACTTATTTCCTATTTTTTACTAACACTTTATTTAATATTACACCTAAATTTTGTAGGTTGCTTGACAAAGCGGTTGGTAGGGCAACAGTATTGATAGAAGACCAAAAGAAAGAGTGGAAGAAGTATGGCTGCACCATTTTATCTGATGGGTGGACAGATGGAAGAAGTAGAACCATCATTAATTTCTTGGTTGCTTGTAAAGATGATGTGGTGTTTTGGAAATCTGTTGACGCCTCCAACAAAGTGAAAAATGCAGCCACATTGGCTTTAATGTTGGAGAATGTTGTCATGGAGGTGGGAATAGAAAATGTGGTGCAAATAATCACAGATAATGCAGCAATAGATGTGGTAGCAAGTAAATTTAATTTTTTATGTTCGAATCAATATGAATCATCAATGTAATGCTATGGTATTATTCAATTTAGATTTGATGTAATTTGTAAATACTAAATATGGAAAGTTTGTAACTAATTATTGATTTTTTGCTAATCTTTTAGGTAGAATCCTCCAAGAGAGGCATCCCACACTTTTTTGGTGACCTTGTGCAGCACATGTCCTTGACCTTCTTTTGGAGGACATAGGAAAACTTGATTGAGTGAATGCAGTTGTGGAAGATGCTAGGCGAGTCACGAAATATATCTATAATCACCCACGGGTTCTCAGTTTGATGAGAAAGGCCACTAAAGGCAAAGATTTGATGAGACCTGCTATGACAAGGTTTGCAATGGTCTTCTTGACGTTGCAAAGTATTCTTGACCACATATTGGCTTTGAAACAAATGTTTGTGTGTGCTGATTGGGTTGCTTCATCTTACTCAAAGAAGCCTAAAGGAGATGCTGTGGCACAAATAGTCTATAATGATAGTTTTTTCGCAAAGGCTAAGGAGATTGTGGAGGTAACTTCAAGAATCAAAACATTATATTTTTAGTTTATTCAAGTTTCATTATTAATTCATAACTTACTATGTTATTAACTAATTTGTATTTTTCAAATTTCAAATGTAGATGTCTCTATCCCTAGTTCTAGTCTTCCGCATATGTGATGGGCAGCAATCCCCAATGGGAGGTCTTTATGAGGCCATGGAAGCCTCCTGTGTCAGGAGCACTTCTTGATGCCCTCTTGTTTTCATATTGAAGGGGCATTCTTTTGTGGAATGTCCCATAATTTGACAGATATCGTAGAACTGGTTTTTTGGACAGGACCCCTTCGTGTAACCTTGTGTCTTGCATTCTGTGCACCATAGCTACTTTTCTGAGAGAGAGAGAGAGAGAGAAAAGTGATAAAGGCACTGGACGGCCCCCAAGCACATTCTGTATGGTTCCTTATTTGCATCCCAACATCCTACAGTGGTAAGGAAAAAAGGGAAAAATTAAGGCCACACGTGCAAGACAGACATGATATGGTGACCGTACGAGAAGTAAACAAGTACTGTACAACCATAAAGAAGAAATCAAAAGGAAAAAAGGGAAGCGTTTGGCCAAGGCATGAATAAAGGAAGAGCCATTTTCGTAAAACAATCAGGGAGCCACTTTACTGGACGGCTAAGACAATCACAAAAGGAGATATCATTCAACAAGGAAATGATGTAGCCGTATAGCAGAAAGATATAGAAGAGGAGGAGCAAAAAAAAAAAAAAAAACACGACAAATCAAAAAATGTTCAAAATGAATAACGCAAGATGCCCAAGGGAAGGGAAAGACATAAACAGATAGTAAAACATAAGCAGTTGCCAGAAAGAGTGTGGAATTGGAAGAAAATCGCAAAAATGGTGTGTTCAATAAACTTTTGTGTGAGTTTGAGAGTGTTAATTTGGTCTTGGCAACGGGAGCGTTGCCCATCGACCCCGCTGGGGGCGTTGCCCCCTAGACCCCCAGTCGTTTCAGTTATCAGTCATCAGAAGTATGACCAGTTGATGAGACCTAGAGCTGCTGCAGACATGGAGTGTCTGTGTACCAGAGGTGGAGAGAACAACAAAGCAAGCCTTTCGAGAGGGGTGATATGCTTTGAGGCACTTGGAGTAGGTGTTGGACGGGAAGCTGTCTTGGTGGATGCATAGAGAGCTCAAGAGAAGCTGATCATCCAGTTGAAAGCACTACAACAACACTTGGTTCAGGGTACAAAGGAGTTGGAAGCAAAGAAAGCAGCACGGGTGGCTATCAAGGTCAGCTTGATTAAGGAGACAATATTGTGTTAGCAAAGGCTACAGATGCAATGTGGTTTGGAGACCAGTTTGGTGCAGGCACAGAACAAATGTGAAATTGGTGTGACAGAAACAGATCTATCTTGTTAGTCAGTTAATGTATTCTGTTTTGTTAATCTGTCTCGAATATTTTGTAATTGTCGTCCGGAGATGACTCTCTCTTTTGGGGGGGATGATGTTGTCAATAAAGTTATAAAATAGCCGATGGGTAGATTAGCGTGTTATCGGTAATTATTATGTAGCCGACGAATAGAATTAATTACATCCGAATGGGCGCGATCGTTGAGTCACCCCTTCGGGAAGGTTCTTCAGAAAGGTATATGTACACCACCTGAGATTGTTGTAATCATCATTGGAAGCACTATGTAATCTCTTCGGCATATATGCTAATAATAAAAAGAGTACTGTTGTGTTACATGTTCTTGTCTATTGTCTGTATGCATTAATAAACTATTTAGCCCATACGGTAAACATCAACTACATCATCACATTCATCATCCCCAACCGCAAAAGAAAACTCACCACCAAACACCACAATATGCAACTGATGGATCTGGGCCTGGTGTAGACGAAACATGCTCTAACTCCATGGTCACCTCATCCAACCGTGACTGACTCCTGGAGAACTAGGTAATTACAAAGTAGAGAGTCCACAGTCACCTCAAGCTCTTGGCTGAGCTTTGCCACCTCCTCCTCTTTCCCTAACAATGTCTCATAACAGGTGCTACCCCACTCAATAGGTAATCCATGTCAACTAATTGTGATTAATTATGCTTCAAAATCCTGACAGCCTCTCGAAGTGCATGAATCTCTACTAGGGAAAGACTACTATCACTATGCCCATCAAACACAGGAGCACCCCAACCAGATGCAACCAACATCTAACGAATAGCATCACAATGCTCAAGAGCTAACAAGATGTCACTATCACTCACCTTCGACTAACCATAGTCACATGATGTCTATGTAACCCCTGCCTCCTATGCAAACTCACTGCCTCACTATCTGCATTGTGATAGGAAACTGAATCAAAACCACTCACCACAAGATCGCTCACTACATGTGTGCTACTGTCCTTGCACACATTGGCAACTGAGATACAACCAGTCGGTACCTCAACCGACCCCTCCTCTAAAGAAGCAGAAACCCACACAATATCACACTCCTCGCATGACTCCACTTCCCCCTCAATAGAAAGTCCTTGTACATCCTGATGCTAGGACCCATCCAAAACCTCCTTGGATTCATCACCTGAGACTTGGCAAGGGATATCATACCCGGTACAACTCATAACATCATCCAAAAAATCATCAGAGGTGTCCATACTCCCTGTATTCACATCTCCTAACAAATGCTCAACTGCCATCACCTGACTCTGTACACATGAGTAAACATCAATTTGTGAATCAACAGCTAGAGCATGATCCAACACCCATTGACTTTCTTATAACACCCAAATCACCAACATTACAGCTGGGTGACTCCATGCATGCATTGGTCCCACCCAAAGAAGCAACTACCTCCTGTACTGGAGCAACACTACGACAGTGGACATATAAATCTCCAATAACTATCCCCTCCTAAAGAGAGCCTGAAGAATCAATGGTAACAATTGCATCAATTGTCTCTGAACTAACTGTAGCAACAACTCTAGGTGCCTCAACTTATTAGAGCTTAATGTTGCAATCCACCAAAGGCACTGACACATCCACATGTCTCTGTGTGGAGCATCCATCATCAAGACTACATATAGGACTAGCAAGTGTTGTTTTAAATACAAGTACATCTACATCGTGGACGCCTGTCGGGAAAAACTCAAGCTTCCTTCCCTACAACCTTGGTGTCGATCTCCTAAAAGAAAAAACCATGTATCTCATTGCCCTATCTACCATCGCTTGATCCAACAGTACCTCCGCCAACCTTTGTTGATGAAGCTTAAGTTTCTCCATAAAGGCATTTATTTTCCCTGCCATCTTCCTCACTACTCCGCCAACTCTCAGAACTACTAGGCCTCCTGTATCTGTCCATAACTGGCAAAAACTAGAGTGTTGGTCACTCCAAAAACAACACATCTAAAATTAAAATAAATTTCCTACCCCACAAGATGGTAGGAGACTGCTCTAATATCACTGCAATAATCCTTAATTGGCTATATCTTGAACCACTCCGGTCTCACCAATTTTTCACAACAATCAGATGGTTTGATATTTTGTCAAACATATTACAAACAAACTCTCCATCCAAATATGATAACAAACCAAATATAACTCAAACTTGGAATTTCAGAATTGAATTGTTTATTGCAATCAAAATTCACAATGAAGTCCAGCTAGATGTGCAATGAAATTTCATTAAGCAATTTGCACTTAATTCTTGAGTTCCTAATTTGCAATTACAACTATTTGTAAACAAACCCAGCTGCAACACTAAGAAGGAATATAAAAAATAAATGTTGTAACCTGTTTTGCTTGATGATAAACTTTCAAACTTGTCCAGGGACCATGTGCAGCTCCATAATTGCATGATTTTAGCAGCAGTTGCTTTCAAACCCAAATACAAGGCTCCCCAATGTGATCACAACAGACCTCCAAATAAATCGCAGGCCAATGCTAGCAAACACAGAGTGAAGTTCGCAAGGCCTGAATATTAAAACACAAGGTCTGAATATTAATCTGCAGTGCCTAAAAGAAGTTCACAGGCCTTTATTAAGTAACACAGGTCCCTTATAATTTGGATGTCACCCCTCCAAATGTGTTGCAAGAGGGTAGGAAAGTGCCCAAATGCTGCCGCAATGGAATTGCAGCCCTTTAATGTTGCACAAAAATTACTTCCAGCAAATCGCAGGTATGCACAGTCACAAAAGACATGAATAATCATCCACAGACCAGTCAATTCTCTCAGAATTGAACCACTTCTTAGTGACAGAAGATACAGTAAAGAAGTGTGGGCAAATTGCCATACAACAACAACAATTTGCAATGCAATCTTAGAACAATTGTCAGAAATAAAACCCTTATATGTCAGCAAGGGCACAAACTCATAAACTCGTCACAGGCAACAAAAAGAAAATAATCAATTAGATGCTTTTCTCATCAAATGGGCTCATATTTATAATCTCCAAATGGAACAAGTTCGCCAAATAAACTCCACTTAAGAAGCTTCCTCGTAACAACATTAAAATATAATAAAGTGTCATTATAATATAAATTATTAATTGCTTTTGGCTCCCAAAAATGATCTTTTCCACCATAACATAATACTTTGACACACAAAACCACTATTTCTTGTGCCTACGATTTAAAACTTTTCAACCAGGTTCTAACGAGCTATGATATTGAGGTAACCAACATACAACACCAACAAAATAAACAACCTCAACAAATTTAGAAGAATAATAATAATAATTTACCCATCTTGCGAAAACAACTGAAGAAGCATCAGAATCGAAATCTAACATCACCAGAGTGAACCTACAGAAGAAAGAGGATAAATGAACCTGATGGGGTGACTTACTATAAATATACACTCCCTCCAAGATTCTTGAAGCCCAAAATAAAAACTGAGAAGATCACTCAACTCCTCTATCTCAACTGAGTTCATTAGAACCAACAAGTCGACTTACTATAAATAGTAAGTCCCTCAAACGGAGCCAAAACACACCATAGGCTACTAAAAAACCTATAACCCCACAACTAAGACCCTCAAATCCCACTATCAGCTCATGAGGGTCGCAATGGTTAACTGACCAAGCCAACTGCAGGAACCTACTAAAAATGGGGACATTATAATTCTCCATATAAGTCTAATGCTAAACCTCCCTCAACCTAATGCCAAAACCTCCCTCAACCCTAGGTCTACAAACCTTGTCCCATGCCAGAACGAATACTTTTTTCTTACTCTTTGAGCCTTGCTAAAGGAAATCTTTTAGTATTTTATCAATACTATCCCTTTTTTGGGCTAGCAGATTTAGGACTGAGAATTGAAAGATTGGCATGCTTGATAGAACCGATTTGAGCATGGTAATTCTTCTTGCCAATGACAGACATTTTCCTTTCCAAGATTGAATCTTTGCTTTGACTTTGCCAATGAAGGTATCCCATCTAGAGGAGATTCTTTCCCCCTATTCTAGTTGGATACCAAGATATCTACAAGGGAGAGATCCCTTTTTAATGTTAAAAGATTTCCTAATTTCAGTTTCTAGGCTTCCTTGGTATTGAAGAAGTAAATTTCAGATTTTGAAAAAATGACTTTCTATACTGATGCTATCATGTAGGTTTACAGAATCTTTTTAAAGGATTTAGCTTACTTAATGCTAGCTTCCCCATACAGCATTGTGTTGTCGACAAATTGTTGATGGGTTGTAGTCTCTTCTTTATTTGGTAATCGAATTCCCTTAAGTGATTAGATTCGAAACTACATAATGCTCTTCCTAGAGCTTCTGACATTAGGATAAAGAGGAAGGGGGAGATAGGGTCCCCTTGTCTTATACCTCTAAAAGGTGAAAAGAAACCTTCTGAGGTTCCATTGACTAAAATAGAGAACTCAGGAGTGGATATACATTCAAAGATTAGAGTAATCCATTGCTTGGAGAAGCCAAAGGCTTGCGAGCACTTCACAGGAACCGCTAGTCCACCTTATCATAAGCCTTTCTAATATCTAGTTTAATAAGCATGCTTGAGGAAACATTGTGTTGAAGAGAGTGTATGGCTTCCTGAGCTATGACTATTCCATCATAAATGGATCTTCTTGGTAAAAAGCTTGTTTGTTCCTCGCTGATTAGGAAGCGAAGACGTTTTAGCAATCAATTAGCTAATGTTTTAGACAGTAATTTATACAGAGTGTTACATGATGCTATTGGTCTATAGTCTTTAAAACTTTCCATAGAGTCTTGCTTTGGGATGAGAGCTAAAAAGGTATAGTTAAGAGGAGATTCTTTCCCCCTGTTCTAGTTGGATACCAAGATATCTACAAGGGAGAGATCCCTTTTTAATGTTAAGAGATTTACTAATTTCAGTTTCTAGGCTTCCTTCGTATTGAAGAAGTAAATTTCAGATTTTGACAAAATGATTTTCTATACTGATGCTATCATGTAGTTTTACAGAATCTTTTTAAAGGATTTAGCTTCCTTAATGCTAGCTTCCCCATACAGCATTGTGTTGTCAACAAATTGTTGATGGGTTGTAGTTTATACAGAGTGTTACATAATGCTATTGGTCTATAGTCTTTAAAACTTTCCATAGAGTCTTGTTTTGGGATGAGAGCTAAAAAGGTATGGTTAACTTCTTTAAGTAATCCTCCAGAGTTTCTAAAACCTTCTAAGGCCTCAATAACTTCAATCTCCATAAAGTGCCAGCATTTTTGAAAGAAGTAGGCTGGGAAGCCATCTGGCCCTAGAGATTTTTCAAGGTCCATCTGAAAGAGAGTTGTAGTGACCTCTTTTTTTAAGATTTTACTCAATAAAGCTTGTTTTGATCATCCATAATTAGTTTAGGAATGTTAATTAGTTTTGAAAAGCTAGAGATGAGCCTTCAAGATTGTTCAACATTTTCTCATAGAAGGATATTGCCTCCAATGCAATATCAATAGGCTTATCTAACATAGTATTCTCAATATTTTTTATTTTTGAGATTTTGTTATTGGCTCTTCTCAGTTTAGTACTGTTGTGAAAAAAATGGTTATTTTTGTCTCCTTCCTTTAACCAAGTTTCTCCGGACTTTTGTTTCCAAAAGATTTCGTCTTTAGCTAGAATATCTTTTAATCTCAATCTGAGGACTTTTTCCATGAGATATAGATGTTCATCCATATCTCACTGCATAACTTCTAAATTAACCTTGACTAGGTTTGATTCAATCTCAGCCTTTATTGATAAGGTATTTCTAAATTTAGTTTTATCCATTTGATAAGGTTTTGTTGAATAATTTTAAGCTTCTACACCACCTTATACATTTTCAAGCCAAAGACCTCTGAGCCAATCCACCACTCTTCAAGTAATTTAAGTAGGGACTCATGTTTGAACCACATTGATTCAAATTTACAAGGGTTTCTGACAGGAATCAAAAGTTAAAAGAATTGGATAATGATCTGAACCAAAGAAAGGGATAGTTTTGGATTCCAAATGAGAAATATTAAGGGGAATATTTCCTAAAATGAAAAACCTGTCTAATTTTTCTGCTATTTGACTGAAGCCTTGTCTTCTATTGTTCCATGTAAAAGGGTTATCCTTAGATTTATTTCCAATAGGGTAGGCTGGGATATCCAATTATTAAAGGCTATTGATGCTTGTGATAGTTTTAGTAAGCCTCCTCTCTTTTCTAAGGAAGAAGATATTGCATTTAAGTCTTCTCCCAGTGTATAGAGGGTTTGCAGGGTCTGCATGTAATTGCCTATCTCCAACCATAGATTTATTTTGTCCACTGTGGGAGTAGGACCGCAGATATTAATTAATGTATATTGAAGGTTGGAATCAAAAGAATTAATTTAAGCAGATATCCAATTTCTCTCACACATTAATCAAGTAATGCTTACCATGTGGGGATTCCAGATGATTGCTAAACCTCCAAAGGCCCCTATGGCTAGGCTTCCAAAGATGTTTCTAAAGCCTAGCCTTTATCAAAAAGCATCAAGCTCTTCCTAATTCATTTTTGTTTCTTGAATTATCATAATGTCTAGTTTATATTGACTTAGACGACACTTTAGCAAGTGTTGTTTGTTAGGGGCATTGAGGCCCCTATCATTCCATGTAATGACCTTCATTTCCCCTTGGGAAGGAACTTCCCCTTCCCCACATCAAACAGACTGGTTAATTCAGTTTGGCCTTCGGCCTCTGCATCTTGAGATCTCAGTTCATTTAAAGATTTTTTGCCCTCCTTTTTGGAATCCTCACCAAGTTGGGAGAGGATGGAGGTTCCTAAGATTGTTCCAATCCTCTTAGATTGTCTAATTCTTCCATCCTTATCAAATCATTTATGAGGTCTTCATGAGTATATGCTTCACCTCCAAGAGCTACGAGTCTACCAATTAATTTTCCTTTTTCAACAGTAAGACCCTGCTTAACAGAATCCTCAGTGAATGTGTTAATGAGCTCTTTCGTGAGTATTCCTCACTCATCCCATGCCTGGAGGACCTAGTACTATTTTGAAATAGAGAAACCTTGCAACTAAGGGTGAGGGAGAGGATGTTTTATAGGGAGCAGAAGTCTTCTCTTTTGCTTTGAATCTAGGGGGGAGAGTAGCCACCATATCTCTAACCAAACCATCCTCATATCCTAGAGCATGATTGAGTTTAGGAGATAAAATATTAACTTCTTCCGGTGGCCCTAGGTCGACATAAGCCATGGAGGAAGGAGTTGTGGGAGCCACTTCGACTAGCCCCTAACCCTCCACAATTTCCCCTTCCTCAAAAATAGGATCTAGAGGGAAGCCCTAAGCACCCTTAGCAAGAGGAGATGCTCTATCTAAAATAATAAACCATCCACCCATGGGATTAAAGGTGATGTCAAGAGCAAGGTTGGATAACAGAATCCCCAATGAGTTCAAATTTTTAAAATCTTTGGATTTTTGGCATTTCTTACATGGGGATGGCTGCCAAATGATTGTTTCCAATATGTTACCCTTGAAAATTTCTGGTTCCAGATAATACAAAGAATTATTCAGAATTAACGTAATTTGATTAAATTTTGTTGTTGAAAATTCAGTTTCAATTAGTAATTAACATTATTTGAGGAAATAAAATCATTTTCCGAACCTCTAAAAACCCCCAATGAGTTTCCTATACAACAAAGAATGTTAATCTATAATAATTCTACCAGGATATCTCTAAAGAGCACCCATTTCAAAACTTTAACTTTATTGAATGAATACGGATCAAAATTAGGTTCCATCTTATGAATTTTAAATGATACCCTTTCAAAAAGATTGGATCTCCACGTAGCAATTTTTTCCTCAAATCTAAAGATGGAGCAATCTAAGAAAAAAACATCATTTTTGATGGAAGAAATTCTTACTTGGTTGACACAGGAGGTTTCGAGCCAATCCCACACTAGGGTTCCACAAGGATCCTCGCTGCTCCATTTGGCAACAAGACCATTTGTGTGACAATATTCCCATAACTCATTAGTAAAAATATCATTGATAATAAGGGTTTGAGGTTCCTTGGCAAGTAGGATCAATGAAACCCTAGGGGGATTCAATCAATTCCTTGCCAATGTCGTTGGGGTTTGAGCAGTTCTTACTAGATTTTTGCCACGCTAGGGTTTCTTGGAACAAGAGGAGCCAAGAGGGATCCCCTAATCCGTTTGCCTAATGGGACAGCATTTGACCCAAAAGCCTTGCTAGAAGAGCTAATAGGAGGCACCCATATTCAATCATTCCTAAACCTAGCATTAGGGTTTGCAAAATCGCCAATTCTAGTATGTTCCCCTTCAATTCTTCTTCTTTTATTGCCATGATCCATTGGAGCACCGTTCGAAGTTGCAAAGCAAGAATTTAGGGTTGTTTTCCTCTTTGTTGAAACTGGACGATCACCCATCAAAGTAACAAATGGATTCCGAGTTGGAATTGGCTCCCGAGGAATGGTATAAGAAGTACCAAATTGGGAAGATGGAAAATAACTGTCCAAAGGAGCCGAAGGGGAAACGACCATTCCAGCAGACGCTCGCCAGCGACGTGAGCGCAAAGCAAACCAAGCTCGCATGTGAGCCATATAAAAATCTTCAAGTTTTGAGGGAAATATGTTATTCTTATTAAGAGATTCTTTTAATTTCATACACATCTACATTGCAGTAAAGTCTATGCATGAGGAAGAAAGGGTTTCAAATTATTTTGTGGATCCTGTACAACATGCCAGGATTTGTTTTGGATATAAATTGAGAAGATACCCAATTATTTGAAAATCTAAAAAGCTCTCCCATCAAGCCAGTTTTGTGAAAATTACAATCACATAGAGCTAGGCCACATTCAATTTAGGTATGACATTATATTAGGAGATATGTCTCTATGACATTGTTTTCCAATCAACTCTCGTATTCTATCTCTATTGCCACTTTGTGTGTGTGTGTCATCTAGAGTTTTCGATAGCTTTAATTTCCACAACCATGTCCCTTGTTTCAATGTTTCCAATTTGCAATACAAACAATAATTGAATAAAAATAAAAGAGAATTTAATATACTTTATTTATTATATATTATTAAAATATTTTAAAGTAATAATATAATATTTAAATATATTATAAATAAAGAATTAATAATAATAAAATATAAAAAGTTCAAATAATAATATTAAATACATAATGTTATCATATATAATAATATTATTGTTATTTCAAATATAAATATAAATTCTACAAATAATATTATATATACATAATAATATTATAATATATAATATAATCATAAGATGGAATATAGAATAAAATAAAAAAATAATTAATTAACAAAAACATCAATATAAATCTATTATTAACAAAACAATGTCATATCTTCTTCCAAAAGGCGCAACTCTAGAAAAGATATATATTGTAATAAATCAAAAGGGAAAATTCATGGAGATATAATTTGGGTTTTACCTAAAGAAAAATAAAACCTAAAATATTGAGTATCCAATTACGAACATTACAAGTGGTATTAGAGCTAACATCCTGCTAGCCTGTGAAGACAATTTTGAAAAATATGGATACAGGGGAGGAGGAATATGATCTTATTTATATAAAAAAAGAGAACACAGAGGAATACGGAAAACTCATTCTTTAAAACAAAAAGGAACAGAAACATGTTGTCTTATTGGAAACACTACAGGGAAATATCTTATAGTACTGCAGACATATATTAATAACATAGAAGTGTTACCATTAAAGCCTACGTAGACAAAAAGGGCCAACGGGGGCATGTTGTGACGGTTAAGTTGTTGTGTTGTTCTTGCCATCAAGGTTCAAATCTCATTGGGCATGAGGTCCCACATTTGTGGCCTCACCGGTTCATAGTTTCAGGTCAAAGCATTTACCCCTCTTTTATTAAAAAAAAAGCCTACGTAGACAAAATGAATACACAATGATAATAGTCAGATGTCTATGAATAAACAACTAGCATTGAAAAGACATATAAAGTGAACACGATGAAATCGAGCAGGGATAGGGATATACATAGCAGTTTATTGAGGAAACTGTCCAACCATAAGAGGGATTATTATATAATCAAAGAACAATCACCACAAATTGGAGTTTTATACAAATTAATAACGCATGGTGAACTTTCCATGGTAATAAAAGAAATTATCTGACTCAGATAAAATAGGAATTGTATCTGATTCAGACATTAATTGGGGTATTTAACTAGTTAAATGGTTTGAGTAATATATCAGCAACTAATTAAATGGTTTTTGAAAAAATATTATTAAAAGTTTTGGAACAGCTGTAACACTTAATACACATCCATTATTCATAAACAAAGTTACATACTTATAGTTACAAGATGACTTAACAACTTTGTCTCAATTTGTCTAATATGATTGACAGCTAATTAGAGACTCTTGACAGCTAACTAGACATGTCTTCAATTCTTATTTGATTCTTATTCAAATTCTAATTGTTGGAGCATTATATTCCAACATCCCCTCTGAATGCTACAATACAAAACTCGCTTACGATATAAAATAATAGAAAATATATCATGTTTGAACTTTTCTCTGAAAATACTTCTTAGACCAAGCTACTCCCAACTGCTGCTATATTCACCTAGCTATCATCCAAGTTCCCCACATCACTGGGCACCATTTACAAATGAATTATGTCATCATCCTCATAAATGTGTGAAGTTGAACTTAGAGATTTTCATATATCCCCTAAACTATTTAACATCAATCCTCACATGTACGACTTATAATTCCAAAGAGATATAGTTTCTCCAGTCCGTTAGCACCTCAGACTATTGAGCATCTATCTAGCCTCTGCTGCATCCTTTCCTATCCTCAAAGTGTTGAACTTTTCAAACTAGAACAAATGTCTCATCTTTAATAAACCACACAGCTGCATGCAATGCCATGTTGAGTAGAAAGAAGTGCAGCTTTAAATGCACATCTCTTGCTTCTGCTTAAAAAAAATAGGCGTATCTGCAGGATGTGATGCCTTTTATAGAACTTATACTGTACATAAAGGGACGATTTCATTTGAAATGGAGAAAGAGACGAAAACTACTATATAACACAATGGCTCACAGGCACAGGAGCTAATCGCTATGATACCATAATAAAAAATGGTACAGATGTAACATTTGGTGCACATTCACTATTTATAATCAGAGTTACCAATTTATAATTATCAGAATACCTAACAACTTCCTATAAATTCGCCAAATATGACTGACAGTTGACTGAAGACTCTTGACAGCTAATTGGACAGATCTATAATTCTTATTTGTTTCTTATTCGAACTCTAAAAGTTGGAACATTCTACTCCAACAAATATCAACAAAGGTTTGTCCTTAGATTTGTAAGGCAAAGTTTTGACTGTGCTATCATTAGCGATTACGTGTATATAGGTTGTTAACGATGTTGGAAAATTGTTCTCCGGAAATAGGTGTTTTGCTTTATTTATATGGCTTATATAATGAGCAACCGCTCAGGTGATTATCTCGGCTTATGCTATATAGTTTTTAAAGAGGAGAAGGGGAAAAAAAAGCGGAATCCCCACTTTGAAATTTTGATTAGACATTTCAAATTCACTAAGCAACCATATTTTATAAATTCCATAATTAAAAACTGAAATATTTTGGAAAACAAATTGCAGTGTTTGCTTCTAGAACTTGATCCATACCTCGATGACTGTCAAACCCGTGTTCAGAACTAGTTGGATGTTCGCCATTAGGATCACTTACAGCACAGAGATAACTTAGTGCAGAACCCTCTGGTTGATCTTTAGTTCCATGAATGTGAAACAATCGAAAGGCATTGCCTTTATGAATGCCATTTAATGAACGGTTATTATAGGAGCAATACTCTACATGAATATTAAAATCATAATTGAAGGAACGCAATGTTTTGGAGTATCTTATTTGCCGTCCTGAGTAGTGAGGTTTTGCTATGCTCGTATAAAGGCATTTACGAGGCTTTGAAGGGATGGAAGCCATTTGGACCTGGGTTAAAAATAAATGAAGTCTGTCATGGACATAGATGCTGTACTTATCGGCTTTGCTATTGTAAATACTCGCATTTGTAGAAGGCAGTCTGCAGTTTATATATACGCGCTCGTTTTTGTTTTTGAACACTGCGGACTTTCATAATTAAAACAACTGGAAAATTACGATTTGTAACACATTTGTTTTTTGCCTCCGTAAATTATCTCTACTAGCCTAACTTTCGTGATTTTAGTTTCAACTCACCAAAGTTGCTTTGATTTGATCCTCCCACATGACAGGCATGGTTAAACTCTATATATCAAATGTCAATTGTATTGGGAAAAATGTTAATAATTTAAATTAAATTATAAAATCCGGTAAGATGAATAGATAATTTAAAATTGTATTGGGAAAAATGTTAATAATTTAAATTAAATTATAAAATCCGGTAAGATGAATAGATAATTTAAAGTTGATGGTGAGCATACTCAACTTTTCAATATATTTCTTGTTGAATAAGTTATGTCAAGAGTTATTAGATAAATTATCTACAAATTTGGTCTTCTTGTCCTTGTATGCATCACATTCTAAAATAAAGTATTGGTCAGTTTCCACATTCTATACAAAATATGGAAACTATATCTTCCTAAGCCTCTTTTGGCATTTTCGGACACCCGGTCTCACAATAGAGTTGATGAGAATTGGTTCTCAGTTGAGCATACGAATTTTAGCTCTCCAAGAAATGTTGACCTTGATGTACACCTTTTGAAGTTGATCCAATGTGGGGTTGAACTCATTGATATCCTTCCTAGCTCATTTCCCCAATTTCTCTTATTAAATTTCTACATATCAGAGACCTTTATTTATTTGTTATTTGTAGGGCACATATTAAAATAGATATTCCATTTACTTGTCCACTTGATATTTTGTAGCATCCACATCTTTTTTTGTTTGCACGTGACAATATATCATTAAAGGCAACTTTACGCCATCTACCTTCTTCATTTTTTCAATTCTTGTTAAATAGCTTATGAGGTAAACCATAGCAAGTGCCTTGATAGGGGCAGCCCTCATTTCACTTGGCATGATATCATATGGGACAATATTTTTTATTTTAAACTTGCTTGTGATTAAATGTTTTTGAATTTCTTCAATTTGCTTCCATTGTGAGGCTGAAATATTGTTGGCCCATAATTCACATCCATAAAGAACAATAAGCATAACTAAAAGACCAAATAGAATTTGAGTAGTTTTCCAATCTCAAATCTCAACCTCGTGACACATGTTTTGAAGAGCATAAAATTGCATGCCACAATCCTAATGTTCTTTTCTTTCTACAACCTTCCAAACTTTGATTTTTATTGAAGTCAATGTCAAGATACTTTATAACTTCCTCGAGAACACTACCATGAAAAAAAAATTATGTTGATGTTGTATTTTACTAATACAAAAAAACTATCGCTTTAGTCTTGTTGATGTTAACCTGCACTCCCACCATTCAACAAAAGCACTCAAGAGAAAATAAATGTTCTTTCAAACCAAAGGCAGAGTCAACAATCAAAATGAGTTCGTTTGCATAGAGGATTGTCCTTATTAAAAATTCACCCAATTGGATACCTTCACCATTTTGCATGTTTAACCACTTTTCTGATTTGCCATTATATAATTCTAATAGAGTAGTTATAGTGGGCAATCTTGTTTGACCTCAATATCGCTCCTAAAACATTTTGAAATGTCATCTAAGATTTGATTTTGACTTTCACCTCTTTATACATCCTATGAACAATAACTCTAAGATGAGTAAGGATCCCTGATTCTTTCATCATGACCTAGAGCTTGCCCTTAGGGATAGTGTCAAAAGCCTTTTTAAAGTCAACAAAGCAACAAAAAACCTCATCATTTTTCTCCCACGCTCTTTGATAATGTGCCTATGAGTGATATAGTGATCAACAGTAGAGCTTTTTGGCCTAAAACCAGCTTGCTCTTTTGTATGTTTATAATTTTCCTTAGCCCACTTGTTGATCCTATTTTCTATCATGTTGCCAAATAGTTTTACAAACAAAGAAATGATTGCTATACCCCTATAGCTAGAGGGATTGTTAACATCGCTACTCTATAAAAGGAATAATGTTAGGTTAATTGTTCAATCTTTAGGAAACCCTTGTGGATTGATATTATTAAAGATCTTTGTGATGTGTGGTGAAAGGTTTTCCATGCCCCACTTAATATAATTTTCTTGAGGCTCAATCAGATCTTTTGTCTTACCAACACCCAACTTCTTAATACCCATATCAACCTTCCACATGATGAAAAGATTTATCATATTACTGACCAAAAGTGGTGGGTCCACCTCACCTTTGTGCTCATTAAGTTTCCTAGTGTAATCAAACCATTGAGTGGTTGTAATATTACTTGCAATTAGTTTCTCTCTTGGCTGGAGTTCCTTTTGAAATTGTTTGGGTTTCTTTTTACCGAGGAAAATAAGCTCCTCTCTCCTTCTAAACATAAAATCAACTTTTTTCTTCTTTAGGATCAGTTTGTAGACTTAAATGTCAATGTATTTTTTATTTGGCTTTCTTAGATTTCTCCGAGCCATTTTGCATTCCTCATCAAACTGCACATCGATTGAAAATAGTTTATTTTTTAATTTATTTTCTTTGTTCTTTTGCACATTGAAAGAGCCTCAAGGATCAAATTTGATACAGCATGGTTGTTAACATCATGTGTGTACATGTTATCCCCCTCACAATATTTCAAGTATAGACCTGAATATTTTACAGTTTTATGAATTCAAAAGAATTTTTCCCACTGAAAGTACTTGTTGGGGGCATTAGTTTTTTCCCCAAGTTGCCTATGCTCTGCCGACAAAAAATTTATGTACAACAGTCTATGATCTTATTTGAGATCCCACATGTGTTCTCCAATCATAATTCTCTCAAACAATTTATGCAAACAGATTGCATAATCAGTGGCATTTTCTCTGTTGTAGGCATTGCAGGTGAAATTGCCCAAATTTGACCATCTAGCCAAACCATTGCAAATTATTAGATCAAGAGTGTCACATAAAGTGACCAATTCTTCTCCAAAATAATTATAGCCTTTAGTATCATCTATAACTCTTTCTAACTAATGTTTACTCCTTTTGTAAGCCAAATAGGATTATTATTTTCTCTATAGCTGAAAATACTAGCTTTTCCATTTGTTGTTCTAGTGTTAAAATCTCCAACATGAAGAACATCCCCCCTCTATGAAAACATAGAAACATCCTTCTTTAAGACAACATAGGGATCTTTTTTTATCTAAACCACACTTTTATAAGTTTTAGAAACTTGTGGGGCAAAGTAACATGCTTTGATCTTGAGAAGATCTTATTGTTTTCCATTGTTATTGTTCAAATTATAATATTTTGAAATATGGAGTGAACATTGTCCTTGGTCGGCCTTTGGACATTCTCCATTGTTTAATTTAGATGTAAACATTTTTGGTTCATGGTTGGACAAATGATTGAAATTCAACATGCATGGTAACATAATTTAAACATTAATCTTGAAACAAAATTATTAGTATGGCTAAATATAGAATAATCTTGTAATTTAACGCTAAGTAAATAAAATAGACAATTGAAAAGAAAGAGGAGAATATCCACACCTCTATTTGTTGAAACTATGGTATTGTTTATTGTGATGTATGCATTATAGATCCACGCACATTATACAAAATCTATTTACAAAGACAAGGTACACAAATTATTTGTCAAATATGATTTAATGAATGAAAGTCTCCAACATTTTATTTTATTTTTAAAATGAATATTTGCAAATAAAATAAAAAATGATAGAAAAAACATTGTATGTGGACAATGAAAAGTGATTTTTTTCCTAATATAAGAAATAAGGAAAGAAATATTATGACATTCAACAAATACTTCACATGTATCGAAAGACAATATTTTATTAAAATAACAATCGAAGAAAGACAATCATTATAGCAAGTGATTTATCAATAAACCTTTGTTAGAATGGCTTGGAATCTGTGCTTTGTCAAGGTATAGTCATGCCAATGCAGTGATCTATTTTTAAAATATTATTTTAGTAGAAAGAAGAAGTTTGAATTAGTGTTTCCCAAACTCTGTAAGAATAGATATGTTTTAAATGCCAATTTTATATTTAAATAGGGAAGTAGTGTGTTAAGTTGAGCTTTTACTTATTAATTTGTACAAGTTAAAGACAGTTTTAAACCTTTTTTCTTTATTTTAGTGTTAGAATCACATGGGCTTTAGATCTTTGTTCAAATAAACCACAATGCATGCATAGTCATAAACAAGAGGGGGAAGTGGTCTCGATTTCAAATAATGAGTTCTTGAGTGTTTATCTTGTATAGTTATATTTTATTTTCTGAATCGTTATCGAGACCAATGCTTCAAGCTAGTAATCAAGTTACTGTGTTGCAGGGTGGTCTATCTAAGAAGAGACCTTTATGTTAATTATGATATTTATTGATAATAGAATTTAATTACATTCATAGTTCATATTTTGAAAAATCTCCCACTAAAAGCAGCTATACCAACAACAGTTGCTCCTAATATTCCTGAGAAAAGTACACAGATATATCCACCTTGTTAGTCAGGAATGTTATTATTAATAGCATATGCATTTACTCAAAAAGTCCAATAAAAAAAATTGGATAGTTCAACAGAAATTTATTCATAGACGTACTAAAAAAAACTTTTAGCAGTCTAAACCCACACCAGACCATACATCAAATTGAAGGTCCTTAGAAAAGACCACCCTCTACATAGCACTGAGTCTTCTCCTTCTTGGACTTCCTAATTGTTACAACCATAGTAGAAAATTTTGGGACAAATACCTCTCCCTTTGGCTTTCATTTTCCACCTTGTGTGACGTGATCTAAGCTCCAATGGACTTCCTCACAATTATTTTCCATAATGTCTACTTTTGAACTTGCTTTGTCTCCTCCACTTCCCTTTCACTTTCATACTCCAACAAATTCCATGCAACCTAAGCCTCTAAAATCATGTCTTCCTTTCTCTCTGTCATTCTCCACACAAGGAAAGGTTGATAAGATTCCCTAGAATCAATAAGATATTAGCAATTTTCTTTGGCAACTGAGAAGTGCAACCACAACTTTGTATATGATAACATCATAACCATGCCCCTAACCATTATGCCTTAATAATAACCTTCATTACCCAAATTAATTCCTCTCATCTTCCCATTTGCAACATCCAACCCATAATTGCAGTGGTTCACCTTGTATCTATAAGCAGCCTCCATAAACTCAACTCCCAACAATAAATTCATAATTTTCAAGAACGTGACATCCTTGTATCTAAAAATTCCCATCATTCTGAGCCTCAAAATCTTCCCATAAAAGGGCCTCTACATTTGCACTATCTAAAAGGAGAAATTTGCCTTCATTCTCACACTTGTACACCCAAAAATCTCAATAGTATGAAAGAGCCTTTAACAACAAGTTTCCTGATTGTCTATCTTTTTTTGAAGGCTTCAAGATCCTTTTGCATGTTGTATAATTCTCATTTAGGCCTTGGTACTTTCAGATATGTCAGTTTATGGCTTCATTGAACCTGCCAACACTTTATTGCTTTCATCATTCCTTGATCATTATGAAAACAAGGCCAAGCACATGTTACTAAATGTCATACACACCATTTATAACTATAGCCAATATATTATCTCCTTAATTGTGTTTAGGATTCATAGCTTCATTCATATTAATCTAACTGATGTAATCAAATGCGTGTCAATCTTGAACATTTTTTTATATTGTCAATGTGAGGTTTGAACTAATGACCTCCTAGAAGGAAGCCATGCCAATTCACCATTGTACTGTGGGTGGCTCTTGAACATTTGATTCCTATTTTTCATTGATTTGATTATCTGCATCATCATGAAAGAATTATGTTTTTCATAATAATCCTTGTTATATGTGATTATAGTCAAGTAATGATCACAGCTTGTATATATTTATTAGTGATTATTATATATATTTATTAGCAATATTATTGTTAAATATATACATACATAATCAATGATCATATTGATCTTGTCATATTGATAATATTGAATTTATGGTTACAACAAATATCAATTATAATTTATGATATCATAAATCAATTTTATTATTGAACACAAATATCAAATCATGTCTCACATAGAGACATGACTCTATGTGAGACCATATGGTTCATGTAGAGCCAGGTCTATATAGGAGACATAGCTCTTCAATTATCTATATATTGGAATTCATTATCATCCTTGGAACACATTGAAATCTTTAAGTGCATACCAACATATGATGACAATACTTATATCAACAATAGCACTTTGCCTTATAATTTGGTATCAATATTGAGATCATATTAGATTGACATTAACTCTTAGAAGATTGGTATTGATTTACATTTCCAATTATTATTATGATCAACGAAGAATATTAAGTATTGTCCAATCTGCATATAAACCTACAAAACAATTTTTAAATCAAGATTCTTATTGTTGAAAACAGATTGATACAAGTATGATAAATGTGTTTCAATCATTATTTTGTCATTGATGTCAAACTTGCTATTTTTTGGTAAGACAATTGCTTATATGATTTAAGTACTATCACTTATTTGATTGATGAAGAGGGTTTGATCAAATGATGTAACAATAGCACCTAGAGGAAAGGTTGAGTCGTGATATGAAAAGGAGTACAAGAATCAACTAAGACAATGATATCATAGTGCATTGATAATCTACTTAAGGTTGCAAAGGTTGGTTACACTAAGCAAGTCCAAAAGAACAAGTTAAACAAAGTTTGTTTGCCAAGCTTGACCGTGTGGATAGTAGGTGCCGAGAAAAGTTAGTGCAAGCTGAGCTAGAAAATTAGTTGGAGCTGAGTAAAAGTCTATTTTAGTGTATGTCGAGTAAAACAATTGATACCGAGCACCAGTAAACTTTAGTTTGTGCTGAGTGATTTTACAGAGGATGTTGAGCAACGCAGTATGTGTCGAGCATCATAAGCAAGTTAATGTTGAGTGTCAACATTATTATAAAGATCATAAATTCAATAGATCTAAGCCAACAAGTTTATTTTCTTGGATTGTGTGAACCATGTAGAAGATAAGATTGATGAGTTGGTGGCACAGACTTCATGGTAAATCATTTTGAGGTGAATTTAAAGTGAATTGAAGGAGAAGTTTATAGAAGGGAATGAAATGAAATAAGGAGTAGATTCATTGAATCCTACCTAATATGTCCTAACCCTAAATCGGACGATGGAGAATGAACGACAAAATATCTTGATTCTCTATTTATAAGGATGACTGGTCAGAAGCAAAGGTTGTCATGTGTGAGAACCTAAAGAAGACAAGGAGTCTAGGGTATTGCTTAATTCAGTGACCTAAGTAAAGGGTCTGCATTGGCAAGTTAAGCAAGAAGGCTCAATGGTATGAATGTTTGAAGGGTGAACAAGCTATCAGAGGCGAAGTGTGTGAAAGCCGAGTAGAATGGAGGACTAAAACAAAGATCTATAATCTACAAATGGAGTTGTAAGTTGTTATCAAATCAAGCCTTACTATTTCTTTCTAATAATTATATCAGTCTAGGGTAAATCCTTTGGATTAAGGTTGACCTAACAATCATTTGTAAATCCTTTAACCGAGTGACATTCCAAGTGAATGGTCTAAAGTCCTCTAACAAGGCTCAATCCTAATAGGGTGATTGAAATCCTTTAATAGGGTCATATTTAACAGTGTGCATTGTAACCTTTAACAGGGTTGGCCTTTCACAGGGCATCACTTCAAAAGAGTGAGAAAGAGTAGCATGTTACTGGTGGTTTTTCCCAAATTGGGTTTCCATGTAAATCATTGTGTCAAGTGTGTTATTGAATCTGTTCTGTTTCATATTTACATTTCTGCAATTTGATTTGACAGTAACCTACAAGTTTTAAGTGATTGCATAATCTTATGGATGCATGCACGATGATAAATGTTTTATGGGTTCACTAAGCTGTGAAAAGCTTTGTTTGTAAATCTGGAACTTGGATAACTGATTCAGCCCCCCCCCAGTTATTCTAAATAATTTCAACAATTCATATTAGAGCCATCTGCTTAAGAGGACTAGTTTGAAGGTACTAGAAGCACAAATATCAAGATGTCAAAAAGAGAGGTACCAAAGCTTAATAGAGATAACTTTCCTACATGGAAAAGTCTAATGAAGCTACACCTTGGAGGACTTGGAGATCATGCACAATCTACTATTATTGTTGAGCATGTTGATCCTACTAGAGCCCTAACTAATAAAAATCTGAAAAAGAAAAAAGAACACAACCAGGCAATGTTGGAGATTGTCTTTGCCCTAAGCTATGCTGAGTTTGATGATATCAAAAGTCTTGATAGTGCAAAGAAAATGTGGAATGATTTACACACCATCTATGGAGGAGACGAGAATGTTCTAAGAGCCAAATCAGAGAGTTTTAGAGGTAAGTTTGATGATATGATAATGCAAGAATGTGAAAATATTGCTTAAGGATAAAAGATGTTGTTAATGCAATAAAAGGAGTTACTGGTACAATAGATGATGATACAGTACTAACCAAAGTTTTAAGAACACTGTCGCCTATATATGCTATTAGAGTTTCTACAATACAAGAACTGAGATGTATACCAGGGAATACTCTAAGTCTTGAAGGTCTGGTAGGTAGGCTCACTGCTTTTGAGCTATCTAACTTTGATAATTAAAAACTTGAAAATATTGAATCTACTTTCAAAGCTAAGTTGCCATTGAAAGAACCTAATGTGAAGAAGAAAAAGACAAAATATGGTTCTAGTGACAGTGAGACAAATGAGGAGGATGTAGATCAACTTGAAGCACCACTGGCAAGAAAATTTCACAGAGGTGAAGGCAAGTTTAAAGGTAAACTACCTATCATTTGTTTCAATTGCAATGAGGTTGGCCATATTGCTACTAGATGTCTAGAGAAGAAGAATTAAAGAGGTGGTGACAAGTACAAAAGTAGAAGAGATGAAGATAACAAAGATTACAAAGACAAAGGCAAGAAGTCCTACTACATTGTTGAAGAGGAAACAAGAGATGAATCTGATGAACATGATGATGAAGTGGTGTATGTTGCAATGAAAGATGAATCTGATGAAGATGAGGCAACTGCACTTGTGTCTTGTGTGAACAAGAATGATAGATGGATCATTGATAGTGGGTTCACATCACATGACTAGAGATAAAAGTAAGTTCATTACCTTGAATTGTTATAATGGAAATAGTATAAGATTTGGTAATGATGCACCATGTTTGATAAAAAGAAAAGGTTCTATCAAACTCATAAAAAAGATTTTATGTGACAATGCTTACTATGTGGAAGGACTTAACTATAATCTATTGAGTGTGTCACAACTGAATAATTTAGAATGTAAGGTTGAGTTTAACTATAATCTATTGAGTGTGTCACAATTGAATAATTTAGGATGTAAGGTTGAGTTTGAAAATAAGATTGCTAAGATATATGATATTGATGGAAAACTAATTGGAAAGGGTGATCAAACTAGGGTAATCTACTCTACCTTGATATAAAGGATGCTACTTGTTTAGTTGTAGAGGATGCTTACTATGTGGAAGGACTGAATAATAATGCTTACTATGTGGAAGGACTTAACTATAATCCATTGAGTGTGTCACAACTAAATAATTTAGGATGTAAGGTTGAGTTTGAAAACAAGATTGCTAAGAAATATGATATTGATGGAAAACTAATTGGAAAGGGTGATCAAACTAGGGTAATCTATTCTACCTTGATATAGAGGATGCTACTTGTTTAGTTGTAGAATTTGATGATGTGTGGTTATGGCACAAGAGGTTATGTCATGTTAATTTTGATAACTTGGTTAGTATCAGTAACATGAGAAAAGTTAGAGGTTTTCCTAATTTGAGGATGCTTGACAATATAATGTACAAGCAATGTCAGTTAGGTGAAATGACTAAGTCAAGTTTTAAGAGTAAAACTCATACCTCTAAAGAAATACTAGAGATTGTTCATACTGACTTGTGTGGACCAATTGAAGTGCAAAGCTACAAGGGAGATAAGTACATTATGTTTCTTGTTGATGATTATTCTAAAATGATGATAGTTATGTTTTTAAAACAGAAATATGATGCTTTCCAAATGTTTAAGTAGTACTTAGCAAGAGTTGAGAAGGAAACAGGTAAAAGTCTAAAATGTTTGAGATTTGACAGAGGAGGAGAATTTATATCAAATGAGTTTGAGATGTTTTGCAATGACAAAGGAATCAAAAGATGAACATTTGCTCCTAGAACTCCCCCACAAAATGGAATTGTTGAAAGGAGGAATAGGTATGTAATGGAATGTGCTAGGACAGTCATGATGGAGAAAAATGTTACTTTAAAATATTGGAGAGAAGCTATAAGTACAACTGTCTATACCTTGAACCATGTACAAGTCAAGAAAGGTACTCATTCAACACCTTTTGAACTATGGTATGGATACTCACCCAATGTAAAATATTTTAAGATATTTGGAAGAAAATGCTATATTCTCAAAGATTTCAGGAATGGCAAACTAGATGCAAAAAGTGAAGAAGGTATACTCCTAGGTTATTCCACAAGAAGTAAAGCTTATAAGTGTTTAAATACTTGTTACCGAAATTTTAAACATGCTGAAAATTTTACTCCAAGTAACATTGCAGAAGGAAAACATTCATTTTCTATTCATTTACGTTTCATCATTTTGCAATCATATAAAATTATGAGCAAAAGAGATATAATGTTCATTGTATAATTCATTACTGATATGTACAATTTTCATATTTACAACGTATGAAATGAATAGAAAGGTACTGGAAATGGCATATCTCACACAAATCGTGAGTATTACTGTCTTTCATATGTATTAAAAACAAGAAAACTAAAACATATGAGAGAAAGATATAGATAACCAATCATTTCCTTTCAGACTTTGACCAGTTAGGTGTTCTCTATTGTCGCTTTGTCGCTCCTGGTCCAGCTCTTGATCTGGTAAGCCCCTGATCCTTCATTTCCCTACAAGATAAAATGGTGGGGTTAGATCGTTACGATCTAAGCAATGATTGGTTATCTATAGTTCAATACTTGCACATGTCATATTCTTCTTATTTTGAATATATACAAAAAATAGTAACAGTACTCTAAGTGCTCAAATGCAGATCAAAGGAAAATAGTTATGAGCGTCACGAGCCCGTGCTCAAACCTCATGAGAGACCATTTCAAGAAGAGAGTGAATTGTTTTAAAACAGAGCACTGAGGGCAAAGATAACATTATATTATAAGGTAAAAATGTGAAGCTTAAGCCTGTTTATGGATGTTGTAATAGTATCGGTTACAATATCTTGCATAGTGGGCAGCAGCCAACAAGTAGATGGTTGACATGTTCCAATGCTTGTGGGTGCGAAGTGATCTAAGACAACATGCCAAAGTTTTAAAAGTCTCTTGTGTTAGATGAGATATTGAGGAATTTTTAAATGAACGAGATTATAAAGAAGACCAACTTTCCTTATACAGGTATATAACAATCAGTGATACTCATGGTAGAGCTCTCTCTTACTCTTTTGTTGAATCTAAAAGAAATCCAACCAAAGATCCAATTCTTCTATGGCTTATTGGTGGTCCTGGCTACTCAAGTTTCACTGGATTTGTCTATGAGATTTTCCCAATGTATTTTGATCTAAGTTACGCTGGCAGTTTGCTCAAACTTGTTGACAATCCACACTATGAAGATAAAAGAATACCAAACAACATGAAGCAGGACTCTCTTATTGATCTTACCATTGGGCCGTATGAGACATATGAAGATTCTCTTTGTGGATATAAGGAAACTTTTGAAGCATTCATAGGAATCAAAAATAAAGAGGAAACATATACAAGTCAAATACATATGTCATTGAGCAACAAGTGCTAAAGAACATTGATGTGAAATTGAGGCACGTTCGGGTTTGTTTAGAGCCCAAGCATTTAGGGTTGTAGTTAAGAAGCTATGTGATTTGGTAGACTTCTAGATAATATTCAACGAGCCAAATGTGTTTTCTTTAATAGAGTCTTGTCCTAGTGCCAAAGCAAATCTATTCCATTCTATAGAAATAATTTTATCTCAGAGCATTTTCAAGAATGTTATAAACAAAATGGCAATAGCTCATCTCAAGGCATATGATATCATTCATGATATAAGAACCAAAAGTGTATACTCCCAACTCGTGCTAGAAAAAAATCAAGTTTGTTTTTAAAGGGAAAGCTCTAGCAACCTATTTTTAGCATAAAGCACAAGGCAAAATAATATTATGTTTTCAGATTGAGGCAAATCAAAGCAAACAATCAAAGAGCTTCAGTGTTCAAAGTGTGGGAGGTGTGAGAATGATCATAGCTGATGATACTAACAAATGCTTTCCTTCTATTTATGCATTTCCTACCATTCAAGTATCAAAGAAATCAAACAACTCCATTGAAGGGTTACAAAAGGTGTCACCTAAAGAGAACTCAAATGTTTCATATTCACAAAAAAAATGACACCTACATATTAGAAAGGAAAAGCAAATTCTACTTGCTATTTTGAAATTTTGTTAAAAGTGACAGCAATGATACATATAATAACTGCCAGTAAAGGAAGAAGAAATTTATCAAAGTTGTTGTTAGTTCAACAGCATTATAAATTTCATCTCAAATTCTTCTTTCAAATAAAAGACTTCCAACAATATCTTTCATGGCGACATTCAGAATACAAGTGAAAATAGAAAGTATTATAAGATTCAACAAAACAAGATGGTCACAAAATTCATCAATTTGGAAGAGAAGAGATCTTTAGACACTGCAGATTCAAAGCTTGCAAAATGGCAAGTGTTTTCAAAAGCATACCTTCAAGTAATACGAATGGCTACCACAGAGTGAGCTCCAACAAACACATATGGAGGAGGAAAGAAAAAGCCATCAAACAACAATAAACCTAGATGCAAAATGTCGGCCATGAAATTTTTACAAACCCTTATTCCTCCTCTTCACATTTGAAGTCTCTAGAGCATGAGATTGAAATGAGTTTAGGCAACCTTTATTATGCCCTTTTTCTTTTCAAATAAAGTTTGAAGTCTGCAGTTTTTAATGGGATTGAATCTCCCTTTAGAAACATTTATATTTGTTTTGTGAAGGTGGGGGACTTTATATTTTGCCTTAGAGGGTTTCTTGTGTTAGGAAGGTTTTCATTCTTGCATAAGTGTAAAAATTGTAAAGAAATAACATTAAATGATTCATATAAATCATTTTTGTTATTATTATTATTTTTTAAATGCAAGTAAGAGGGTTTCTTTTCTTTTTCTAATAATCCAATTGTAAAGGATTAATATTTAATGATAAATTATAAATCATTAATGTTAATTCCTATTTAAAATTCAAAAAGGAAAGTTTATGTGTATTTCATTCCTTTGAAGAAGAAGTCATTATGCAAACATTAGGAATTCTTCTAGGAAGGAATATAGGTTTTTGGGGTCAGATTTGACTTTGCCAAGTCAGTTTGTAGGCCTTTATGACTTGTTGGAGCATTTTTGGGGTAGTTTTGATGAGTCATGGCGGTAGTTATGAGTTAGTGGAGTCAAATGAGTTATGAAACTTTATTTTTGGAAGTTTCTAAGCCCTCATTTTGAGGCTATCATTTTGCATACGACCCAAGGAGTTGGGTATTGTACTTAATGAGTTTTGCAACTCATTTTATGGGGGGTTTTGATTTTACGATAGAGTTTTGAGACATCTTTCTGAGTCCTAAGCTTTGTTACAAGGTCTATAATTCAACTTTTTGAAGAAATAATACCAGTGGCAGTAGTGTGATCATGCTTTATGGAGTTAATTGTTAAGCTTTTTTTTTTTCCTTTCTACGAATTCTCTGTGCATTTTTGAATGATTTGATGGGTTAACTTGTGAATGTTTTCATTATTCCTTGTTTTCTGTCTCATCTTAGCACCTTTTTGTAGAAAAGTAAGTTTTCTTGCAGGTCATGATATGTGTTTATAGGTGAAATTAATCAAAGTGAGGTATTAGTTTATCCTCCTTTTGTAGTTTCAGTATTGAAGCCTTATCATAAAAAACTTGTGCAAACCTTTACAGGAATTTCTGCTTTATGTGTCTTTCATAGAGCTATATAATCCTCCATAATAACTTCTGGTGTATCACCTCCTTAGTTTAAACTTTAGGTTTTAGGTTTGTTTTTCAGTAATTTCTTACCTTTTCCCTACAAGTTTTCATTGAGTTTTAGAGATTATCACTGAATATCCAATAGGAGCCGGCCTAGAACCCAGAGGCTTCATTTCATTAGCCAGTCTCACATAGTGAAATGACTCCCATGTTAAGTAAGAATTACTGAATTTTTTCAGTTCAGTTTAGGATGCAAATCCTGAAACTTAACAATACTAACACAAGCAAAGTTGTGGAAAGTGAAAATGTAAAATTTGATGAATATACAGAAGTATATGAGGCTGAACCTATAAAGGAATCAGAAGAATAAAAATTATTTGCATACTTTTATGAAGGTATGCCTACTGAAGAAGATGTTGCAAATCAAGTTATTAACCAACAACAAGTTACAGTGACTGTCGAGTCACATACTATGAATGTCAAGTTACATTCAAGAACTGAACTACATTTAGATGCCAAGTTACAGAATGAAGTTGAGGCACATTCTAATTCTGATATTAGTGTACATGAGAGAGAGATGTTGAACTACCTGATAGAGAGGTACATTGTGATTCAGAAGTTGAGAGACCAAATGAAGAAACTAGAGTTGAACCAATATTGTCTAAATATGTCAAGAGACATCATCCTGCTACACAAATCATTGGAGATAAATATGCTAGACTAATGAGTAGGAACAATTTGAGAAATGATACATGTTTGTTGTACATGAAAGAACACAAAATAGTGAAAGATGCCTTAGAATATGTAGACTGGAGTAAATCCATGGAAAAAGAGATTGAAGAAATTGAGAAAAACAAGACATGGACTCTAGTTCCTAGACCAAAAGACAAAAATGTGATTGACACCAATTGGGTATACAGAAACAAGCTAGATGAAAATGGTGAAGTCACAAGGAATAAGGCAAGATTAGTCTGCAAAGGATATGCACAAGAAGAAGGAATTGACTATGGAGAAACATTTGCCCCTGTTGCTAGATTGGAAGGAGTAAGAACTTTGCTTGCTTATTCTGCATACAAAGGTTTCAAAGTTTATCAAATGGATGTTAAGTCTGCATTCCTGAATGGTATATTAGAGAAAGAAGTTTATATAGAACAACCATAAGGATTTGTTGATGTTAACAATAAAAACATGGTATGTAGATTACACAAAGCTTTATATGGTTTGAAGCAAGCACCAAGAGCATGATATGAAAGACTTCATAATTATCTTGTGAAGATTGGATTTGAAAGGACTGATGATAACAACAATCTATACTTGAAGACAGAGAAAGGAAAAGGTATTTTGTTATCTAAAATTTTTGTTGATGATATCATATTTGGAAGTCAAGATGCTTTATGTAAGGCTTTTGCAAATGAAATGACGGAAGAATTTGAGATGTCTATGTTTGGAGAGATCAAGTTCTTTGTGGGTTTGCAAGTACACCAGGTGAAATATGGTATATACATCACTTAGTCAAAATATGTTAAAGAGATACTGAAAACTTTTGGATTGGAAGATTCTAAGCTAGTAAGTACACCTATGGTGACAGGACATAAATTGTCAAAGAATGATGATTTAGCTGAGGTGAATCAAACATTGTATAGGTCTATGATTCGTAAATTACAATATGTAGTACACAACAGACCTGATATTGCATTATCTATAAGGATAGTTGCAAGATTCTCTACTAATCCTAGGGAGAATCATTCGATGGCTGTAAAAAGAATAATGAGATATCTGAAGGGAACAAAGGAATATGGTCTATACTACAAGAAAAAAGAGAAATTTGAATTACGAGCCTATAATGATGCTAATTGGGCTGGAAATATTGATGACGAAAAAAACACCAATGGAGGAGCATTTTTCTTAGGCAAGAGGTCGGTTACATGGACAAGCAAGAAATAGAATTGCATTTCACAATCTACTGTTGAAGCTAAATATGTTATTGTTGTTATAAATTGTACAAACATTTTATGGATCAAACAGCTACTCAAAGGAATGAAGGAAGAGATCACTGAACTAGTGATAATTTATTGTGACAATACAAGTGTTATAAATATATCAAAGAATCTTGTGATGCACATAAAGAATAAGCACATTGCAATCAAGTATCATTACTTGAGAGAATTAGTTAAGGATAAAGAGGTGAAGATGGAATATGTTAACACAAAAGAGCAAATAGCTGATATCTTCACAAAAGCATTACCTAAGGATGCTCACAAGTATCTAAGAGGTAAAATAGGGGTGATACCCCTATCAAAGGCTATCTAAGAAAAAAAGGAGTGCCCTGCATCAAACAAGTTGATTGACATATGTTACACATTGATGTAGTGGATCTTACTTTAGGAGCTGCCTAAAGTAATTAAAGAGCTGAAACTAAAAATCAGTCATAAGCAAGGTGACAAAGGGAGAAACTAAATAAAGCTCATATCTGCATATTAAGATGAGAAGTCTTTGGCATTGTTGTCAAAGAGGGAGATATTCATAATAAAGAGGGAGATATATACAGAACAAGGGAGATATATACAGGATAAGGGAGAAATCCTAATACACAGTATGAGGGAGAAATTTTGACTTCTGAGAAAGAAAATATATCTATTGATTACATCTACCTATGTAAGAGGAAGATAATGTAGAGGGAGATATAATAAGTAATTTATAGGGAGTCATAAGGATGAGTTGATTATCTGTTGATCAAAACAAAACAGAATTTTGTAACCTATTATGAAGATGAAAGTTGTTGATAGAGGGAGATATTTCAATACAAGGAATTATTTTTTTTTTGGTATTTTTTTGGTCTTATTGTTTAAACCTAGTTAGTTTGGTTAATCAGTTTGGTTTTCCGTCAATGCCAAAGAGGGAGATTGTTGAAAACAAATTGATACAAGTATGATAAATGTGTTTCAATCATTATTTTGTCACTGATGTCAAACTTGCTATTTGTTGATAAGACAATTTATTATATGATTTAAGTGCTATCATTTATTTGATTGATGAAGAGGATTTGATCAAATGATGTAACAATAGCACTTAGAGGAAAGGTTGAGTTATGATATGAAAAGGAGTACAAGAATCAACTAAGATAGTGATATCATAGTGCATTGATAATCTACTTAAGGTTGCAAAGGTTGGTTACACTAAGCAAGTTTAGAAGAACACTTTAAACAAATTTTGTCGACCAAGCTTGACGGAGTGGATAGTAGATGCTGAGAAAAGTTAGTGCAAGCCAAGCATAAAATCTATTAGAGCCTAGTAAAAGTCTATTTTGGTGTGTGCCAAGTAAAACAGTTGATGCCAAGTAAAGTTTAGTTGATGTCGAGCCCCAGTAAACTTTATTTCATGCCGAATGATTTTACAGAGGATGTCGAGCAATGTAGTATATGTCGAGCATCAGAAGCAAGTTAATGTTGAGTGTCAACATTATTAGAAAGATTGTGAATTCAATGGATCTAAGCGGAAAATTTTATTTTCTTGGATTGTGTGAACCATGTGGAAGATAAGATTGATGAGCTGGTGGCACAAAATTCATGGTAAATTTTTTTGAGGTGAATTCAAAGAGGATTAAAGGAGAAGTTTCTAAAAGGGAATGAAATGAAATAAAAGGTAGATTCATTGAATCCTACCTAATCTGTCCTAACCCTAAATTGGATGATGGAGAATGAATGACAAAATATCTTAATTCTCTATTTATAGGGATGGATGGTCAGAAGCAAAGGTTGTCATGTGTGAAAACCTAAGGAAGACAAGGAGTCTAGGGTATTGCTTCATTCAGTGACCTATGTGAAGAGTCTGCATTGGAAAGTTAAGCAAGAAGGCTTAATGGTATGGATTCTTGAAGGGTGAACAAGTTATCAAAGCTAAAATGTGTGAAAGAAAAGAAAAATGGAGGACTCAAACAAAGATCTGTAATATGCAAATGGAGTTGTAAGTTGTTATCAAATCAAGCCTTACTGTTACTTTCTAATAATTGTATTAGTCCAGGGTAAATCCTTTGGATTAAGGTTGACCTAATAGTCATTTTTAAATCCTTTAATTGAGTGACATTCCAAGTGAATGGCCTAAAGTCCTCTAACAAGGCTCACTCCTAACAAGGTGATTGAAATCCTTTAACAAGGTCACATTTAACAATGTACATTGTAACCTTTAATAGGGTTGGCCTTTCACAAGGCATCACTTCAAAAGAGTGAGAAAGAGTAACATGCTATTGGTGGTTTTTTTCAAATTGAATTTCCACGTAAATCATTCTGTCAAGTGTGTTATTGAATCTGCTATGTTTCATGTTTACATTTTTGCAAATTGATTTGACAGTAACCTACAAATTTTAAGTGATTGCATAATCTTATGGATGCATGCATGATGATAAATGTTTTATGGGTTCACTAAGCTGTGAAAAAATTTATTTTTACATCTGGACCTTGGATTACTGATTCACCCCCCTCTTTGTTATTCTAAATAATTCCAAAATTTATAACATATAAATATGATATAATTTTAACATGGTATCAAAGCCAACACAAGGAAGATCTATAAAATATCATCTAAAATACCATTAAATATATTTAGAGTTCTTTATATATGCTACAAAATAGTGAACAACATCAAATTTGAGGATCGACCTGAAGGAGCATCAAATTTTGTATCTCCTAAACAGAGAATAATATTTTCCCTAAAAGAATATGAGTTAGAGTCATTTGTGGAAAAGGAAACATCTATACCTAGAAAAGACAATGAGAAACATCGATGCATGAGAAATAATAGCAAACCAGTGCAAATATTAGTGGGAGTTGTAAAGGATCATATAGTTCCAATCATATCAAAATTAGATTCTACATATGACATATTCACAACCTTAGAGAACGTGTATAAAATAAATAATAAAAGAAAGTGATTTATCAAAAAAAAAAATGTTAGAATGGCTTAGAATTTGTGCTTTGTCAACGTATAGTCATGCCAATGCAGTGGTCTAGTTTTAAAATATTCTTTTAGTAGAAAGAAGAAATCTGAATTGAAGTTTCCCAAACTATGGAAGAATATACATGTTTTGAATCTCAACTTTATATTTAAATAGGAAAGTAGTGTGTTAAGTTGAGCTTTTGCTTATTAATTTGTACAAGTTAAAGATATTTTAAGCCTTTTTTCTTTATTTTAGTGTTAAAATCACATGAGTTTTAGATCTTTGTTCAATTAAACCACAATGCATGCATAGTCATAAACAAGAGGGGGAAATGGTCTTGATTTAAAATAAGGAATTCTCAAGTGTTTGTCTTGTATAGTCATGGTTTTATTTTGTGAGTCATTATTAAGACCAGTGCTTCAAGCAATAATCAAGTTATTGTGTTGTAGGGTGGTCTATCTATGAAGAGACGTTTATGTTAATTATGATATTTATTGATAATAAAATTTAATTACATTCATAGTTCATATTTTGAATAATCTCCCACTAAAGCAACTATACCAACAACAGTTGCTCCTTCTATTCTTGAGAAAGGTACACAGATATACCCACCCTGTTAGTCAAGAATGCTATTATTAATAGCATAATCATTTACTCAAAAAGTCCAATGAAAAAAATTGGATAGTTCAACAGAAAGCTATTCACAGACGTACTAAAAAAGACTATTAATAGTCTAAACCTACACCAAACCATACATCAAATTGAAGATCCTTACAAAAGACCACCCTCTACAAAGCACCAAATCTTCTCCTTCTTAGACTTCCTAATTGTTGCAACCATAGTAGAAAATTTTGGGACAAACACCTCTTCCTTTGGCTTTCACTTTCCACTTTATGTGACATGGGCTAAGCTCTAATGGACTTCCTCACAATTATTTTCCATAATGATTACTTTTGACCTTGCTTTGTCTCCTCCACTTCCCTTTCACTATCATACTCTAACAAGTTACACGCAACAAAAGCCTATAAAATCTTGTATTTTTTTCTCTTTTTCATTCTCCACACGAGGAAAGGTTGATAAGATTCCCTAGAATCAATAAGATATCAACAACCTTCTTTGGCAACCGAGAAGTACAGCCCCAACTCTATATATGATAAGATTGGAACCATGCCCCTAACCATTATGCCTTAATGATAACCTTCATGACCCAAATTATTTCCTCTCAACTTCCCATTTGTAGTGTCCAACCCATAATTGTAGCAATTCACCTTGTATCTATAGGAAGCCTTTGTAAACTCAACTCCCAACAATAACTCCATAATTTTCAAGAACATGACATCCTTGTATCTAAAAATTCCCTTCATTCCACACCTCAAAATCTTCCCATAAAAGGGCCTTTGCATTTGCACTATCTAAAAGGAGAAATTTTCCTTCATTCTCACACTTGTACACCCAACAATCTTGATGATATGAATGAGCCTTTAAGAACAAGTTTCCATTTGTCTATCTTTTTCAAAGGCTTCCAGATCCTTTTGCGTGTTGTGTAATTCTCATTTAGGCCTCAATACTTTCATACATGTCATTTTATGGCTTCATCAAACCTACTGACACTTTATTGCTTTCATCATTCCTTGATCATTATGAAAACAAGGCCAAGCAGAAGTTACTAAAGGTCATACATACTTTTTATAACTGTAACCAATATATTATCTCCTTAATCATGTTTAGGATTTATAAATTTAGTTAGATTAATCTAACTAATCTAATCAAATGCGTGTCAATCTTGAATGTTTGATTCCTATTTTTCATTGATCTGATTATCTGCAACACCGTAAAATAATTATGTTTTCATAATAATCCTTGCTATCTATGATTATAGTCAAGTAATTATCACAGATTGTATATATTTGTTAGCAATTATTATATATATTTATTAGCAATATTATTGTTAAATATATACATACATAATCAATGATCATATTGATCTTATCATATCAATAATATTGAATGTATGCTTACAAAAAAGATCTATTATAATTTATTATAATGAATCAATGTTATTATTGAACACAAATATTGAATCATGTCTCACATAGACACATGACTCTATGTGAGAACATACGGTGAATGTAGAGCCATGCCTCTATGGGAGACATAGCTCTTCAATTATCTATATATTGGAAGTCATTCTAATCCTTGGAACACATTGAAATCTATAAGTGCAAACCAACATACAACAACAATACTTATATCAACAATAGCACTTTGCCTCAATTCAATATTGATTCATAATCATATTGTAGAAATATCATGCATCAACTTTGATCCAAAGAAAAGCAACATTGTCATTATATATATACATATACATACATATGTGTGTGTGTGCACACACACACACACACACACACACACACATATATATATATGTATGTATACATATATATGTATGTATACATATATATATATGTATACATATATATATATATATATATATATATATATATATATATATATATATATATATATATATATGTATACATACATATATATATATATATATATATATATATATATATATATATATATATATATATATATATATATATATATATATATATATATATATGTATGTATGTACACACACACACACATACATATATATATATATATATATGTATACATACATATATATATACATACATATATATATATGTGTGTGTGTGTGTGTGTGTGTGTGTATGTATACATATATATATCTATATATATATATATATATGTATACATACATACATATATATATGTATATATATATATATATATATCTATATATATATATGTATATATATATATATATGTATATATATGTATGTATGTATGTATATACACATATAGATATATGTATATATGTATGTATATATGTATACATATATATATATATACATACATATATATATATATATATATATATATATATATGTATGTATATATATATACATATAGATATATGTATATATGTATGTATATATATATACATATAGATATATGTATTTATATATATATATATATATACATACATATATATGTCTATATGTATTCAATTTGGTATCAATATTGAGATTGAGATCATACTAGATAGACATTAACTATTAGAAGATTGGTATTGATTTACATTTCCAATTATTATTATGATCAACAAAGAATATTAAGTATTGACCAATCTACATATAAACCTGCAAAACAAAGTTTTAAATCAAGATTCTTATAACATATAAATGTGTTATAATTTTAACATGGTATCAAATCCAACATAAGGAACATCTATAAAAGATCATCTAAACTACCATTAAATATCTTTAGAGTTCTTTATATACACTACAAAATAGTGAACGACATCAGATTTGAGGATTGACTTGAAGGAGCATCCAATTTTGTTTCTCGTAAACAAAGAATAATGCTTGCCCTAAAAGAATATGAGTTAGAATTATTTGTGGAAAACAAAACATCTATACCTAGTGAAGACAATGAGAAATTTCAATGGATGAAAAATAATAAGAAAAGTGTGAAAATATTAGTAGGTGTTATAAAGGATCATATAGTTCCAATCATATCAAAATTAGAATCCACATATGACATATTCACAACCTTAGAGGATATGTGTGAAATAAATAATACAAGAAGGGATCTTGCTCTAAAACAAAAACTACACCATGTGAAAATGAATAAGGGAGAATCCATCACATCTTACTTCATAAGGAAAATATAATTAAGGGACTAACCATGCAACATTAGCCACATAATTGGTAGTAAGGAGTTAACCATGTTGGCTCTAAATGGATTACGAACTTCTTTGGAGTCATCCATTTAAGGGATAAGTGCTTGATCTAAACTTCCTAAGTTGATCATTTAAAAACAAATTGCATTCAAGAAGAGTTGAGGTTGATCACAAGAGGGATTGATTATAACTCTACTAATGAAGATATCTAGGTATTAAATTGTCTTTCTCACAAGAAGGGTAAGAAAGAAAGAAAAAGAGTCAAATAGAAAACACTCATCTAAGAGGAGGGATATGAAAGTACAATGCTTTAGATGTGAAAAATATGGTCACTATGCAATTAAGTGTCTAGACAAGCCTAAGCCTCAAGCTTCCATTGTTGAAGTGAGTAAGGCAAGCTCTGATTCTGAAAGACTTTTATTTTATTCAGCTCTATCTAGTCACGTATCTACTAATCTCAACACTTGGGTAATTGATAGTGAAGCATCTCGTCATATCACAGGATTTAGAGAAGATCAAGATAGCTTGGTGAAAAACTCAAATAAGAAAGTTACAATTGGAGATGATTCCAAGTGTCTTATGAAAGGAATCAAAACTTACACTATACCATTAAATTCAAGCATCTCACTGAAATTGACATGTGTATTATTTTTATTAGGTATAGAATGTAATTTGGTTTCCATTTCAACTCTTGACAACAAATGACATTAAATTACATTCATGGATGATAAAGTTATTGCATGACCCAAGAATTTAAACATTATTAAAGCTCACATTATAGGAGTATAACATGGATGCTTATACAAATTATGCAATTCCCTTCTCAAGCCTTAATTCATGAATTTTCTCATACATATGAGATTTGGCATAGAATATTAGTGAATCTTCATTTTCCTTCTCTACCTTCAATAGATAAAATGGTGACAAGTCTACCAAAACTTAAACAAGAACATAAAGGAACTTGAAAAGGTCATTTCTTGGGAAAGAACACCAAAGGCACCTTTCATAGTACTTAGTGAAAGTATATCTAAAAATATATCAGAACTTATTCATTCATATTTCTGTGGATGTAAGACAGTGTGCTTTCTACGAGGATTTTTTGTACTATGTTATTTTTGTAGATGTCTATTCTAGGAAAAAATATTTTTTTTTTCTATAATGTAAGGAGTTTGATAGTTAAGGAATTCAATGCTCTAGTAGAAAATATGTTGAGTAAAATAATCAAAACCCTAAGATCAAATAATGGAGGGGATACATATCTACTAACTTCAACACCTTTTGTAATAATGTCGTGATTAAGAGGGAGTTTATTATTCCTTATAACCCTCAAAAAAATGGTGTATCATAAAAGAAACTTAGGACAATTGTAGAAGCAACCAAAGCCATGATGCATGACCAAAACCTTAATACCACTATTTGGGTTAAAGCTGCTAGTATTTTTGTCTATATTCAAAATAGATGTCCTCAATTACTTTCGGATAACAAAACCCCTAAATAAGCATTTAAAAATATAAAACCTAATATAAGCCATTTGCAAATGTTTGGTTGTCTTGTTTACATTCACATACCCAAAGAAAAGAGATATAAACTAGAACCCTCAAGGAAAAAGAAATATTTGTTAGTTGTAGTGAAACATCTAAAGCCTATAGGATTTATATCCCTAAAAAAAAATTAATTGAGCTAAGAAGTGGTGCAATATCTGAAGAAGATTTTACATTCAAAAGATCCAAAAACATTCATGAAATAGATATTGAATATCAAGAGCCTTTGAAAAATATGGATGAGGATGATGCTTCTAAGATTCAGAGAGAGATCCTTGAACATGTGGAAGATGATACTCAAAATGAACCTATGGATTATATTGATGAGCCTAGAAATACTACTGAGAATTGAAAATTATGCAGCACCAAAAGGAACATTTAGGAAAACAAAAATACCTCATAAATACTCCAGTTATATTTCCCTTATGAGTAAAAACATCAAATCATAACCTTCTAGAGTTAAGGAAGCTTTCAAACATCAATTTTGGAAAGATTTCATTACAAAGAATACCAATCTATTCTTAAGAACTATGTCTGAGATATTGTACCTAAACTAAAATATAATTTATTGGTTTCATCTAAATGGTTCTTCAATATCAAACATGTTGTAGATGACAATACTAAGAAATATAAAGAAATATTTTTAGTGAAAGACTTATCCCAAAAGGAATAAATTGATTATGAAGAAAAATATGCTCCATTTTCTTGATACACCTTTGATAGGGTTGTGATTTCTATTGTTACCTCAAAAGGATGAAAAATTCACCAAATGGGTGTGAAGATTGTTTTTCTTAATAGAATAATAGAAGAGGAAATTTACTTAGAGAAACTTGAAGGATTTGTAATAGATATAAATGGTTCTCATGTTTTCAAATTAATGAAGGATCTATATGGTCTTAAATAGGCCCCTCAAGATGAGTATGGGAGAATATATCACTATCTTTCAGGCTTAGGCTTCTGAGAGAATGATGCAGATTTGAATATATACTTCAAGGTAATTAATGGTGAAATGTTGATTCTCATTCTTTATGTTGATGACTTATTGATTACAAGAGGAGACCATCTTATTATCAAATGCAAACAAGACCTAGCATTTCAATTTGATATGAAGGATTTGGGTCCCCTACACTACTTCCTTTCTTTAGAAGTATGGAAAAAATAGGTTGATGGTATCATTCTAAATAAAGGTAAATACAATATTGATAGTTTGAAAAGGTTCAAAATGATGGATTGTAAACCAATGGACACTCCCATGGAAACAAACTTACATAATTTAAAAGAAGTAGCAGTAAACTTAGAACTAGAAAACTCCACTATTTACTAGCAGATGATTTGATCCCCCATGTACTTGGTCAATATTAGACGAGAAATTTGGTATGCGACAAATACCCTTAGTTAGTTCATGTGCGAGCCAAGATAGTTACATCTATTTGAAATAAAATGCATTCTAAGATACTTGTGTGGCACAATTGGATATGGTTTAAAATGTAATAATAAATATCTAAACCTAAATGGATATATTGATTCAAATTAGGATGGAAACATAATTGATCATAAAGTACTTCAAGATGTTATTTTAACTTAGGATCAACTATGATCTCCTGGTTTAGTGGGAAGTAATAATTAGTTGCATATAATTTGAGTACATTACAACATCTATGGGAACTTGAGAAGTTGTGTGGCTAAGGAAAATTCTTGTACTATTGTTTGGACAATTCATGGATCCTACTATCCTTCATCGTGACAACCAGAGTTGTATAAAGATTTCACTAACTCATGTATTCCATTACATATCAAAGAATATAGAAATTCCCTACCATTTTATTAGAGACTTGGTGGAGATAAATGTTGTCCAATTTAGATATATTAGTATAGGTGAGAAAACAAGAGACATTCTCACCAAGCCTCTAAAAAAAAGATTGAATAATTTAGGGGTAAGCATGGTGTAGTACAAAATGTAATGTTATATGAGGTTAAGTCTTAGCATGTAATTTTTTGTATTAATATATTGTAAATATATTTAATATATAAACTCTTTTGTCATGTTTGCGACTCCATGACTTCATGGGCCCATGTGAACATCACTAAGAGATGGTGATCTTTCAATGATCAACACTTGTACTTTTGGTTGTTATTGCAAGGTGATGACTTTGTAATAGTTAACCATTCCATCATGATGAATACATGTGACTTGATATCCATGGGCATATCATGTGATAATTTATATATATTCGGTAATATCAATTGAATGGTGAATATCATGTGAATTGATATCTATGGATAACCATAATGAATTATCAAGATAAGATATTCATGGTGGATATTATGTGACACAATGTCAGTGGATATTCCATGAATGGATATCTTATGGTAGGTATTGTATATGAGCAATGTTAGTATGCTAATAGAAACCAAATTTAAATAAAGCTTCTACAAACTAAACAAAATTCATAAACTTCAAGATAGACTAAGATGAGCTCTCAATTGAGAATATGAGCCATTAATGGACTCTCTCAATAAGAAGCTCTCTTGTTGAGTAGCTTTATCTAAATGGATAGGATGTATGCTCAATATGCTTTCAAAGGCTTCAATGGATGATTGTGGATTTTTGGTGTGGATAGATGGCTTTAGTATGGATTTGGCTCTCAAAATAGCATTATAACTTTACTTCATGGATTGTGTTATTTTGCAAAGGGGAAGGATCCAATTTATAGGCAAGAGGCTTGAGGGATTGAGGGCTAAGATGCAAGGATGGGAAAAAGCTCATGGAGGGCTTAGATTGCATGAGAGGAGAGCACATGGATTGTGCTTCCTTACAACCAATCAAGGAGTGACACATGTCACATGGTGAGAGGATGGAGAAAAGGGGAAGGATGAGTCAACAAAGGAGGCTCAAGGGATAAAATCTTCATAAAGACCCTCATAATGACTTGTAAGAGCAATAAAAGGGCTTGTAAGAGTCATTTATGACCTAGTGGACTTCATAAAGTTTTATGGTTGAGATATTTTGAGGGTGATGAGAGCAAATTCGACTTGGACTTGATTAGGAAGGTTTTAAGCTTGTTTAGGCTTGTGAAAATGATTAGAGGATGGATTAGGATGGTTTAGGATTAGCTTAGGGATAGGCAAGTGGATGGCATTTAATGAGGGTGGGTGAAGGAGGAGATATTTGTTAACTTTGGCTTTGGTTAGTAAGTTTTAACCCATGTTTAGGGAATGTGACAAGGTTAGGAGGGGATTAGGATTAGGTTTAAAGAAATTTTCTAGAAGAGTCTAGACTTTGGATGAGGATAAAAAAATTCTAGAATAGTTTAGAATTTCCTAAGATAAGGATGAAGACTTTCTAGAAGAGTCTAGAACTTCTTAAGATGAGGATAAATTAGATTTTTAAGAAATAAATAAAGTTTTATTTATTTCAAGGGTTTGGGTTGAGGAGATATTTATTAAAACTTTTTTAATAAACATGAGGATTAATATTTAATCTTAATTAAATATTTTGAGTTGGAATTAGGGGTAGGAAATGATGGGATTAGCCTTTAATCGAAATTAAAGAAGGATTAGAAGATTTTGGAAGAGGTTAGTGGTCTTAAGGAAATTGGCCAAGGTTTGGGCAAAAAATAAATTTTTTATTTATTTTTGGTTTTTTGGTCAATTTATTAATTAAATAATTAATAAATAAGGAAATAATGTTTAAATAAGATTTAAACATTTTTGGGAGGGATTCTTTAATTAAATATTTTTAATTAAGATAAAGGGATTTAATGGCATAAAAATTAATTAATTAATTAATTAAATAATTAATTAATAAATGATGATGTCATCAGAAATTTTTCAGAAAATAAAAATACTTTATTTTCTAAAGGTTTTTAGGTGTCTACATTTTGCCCCTCTTTGATGTGATGCCACAAGTGGCATGGCATCAAAGATAAGAAAATAAGATGCCCAAGGCTAGAGCAGAAGAGGAGAGAATGGACTACAAGATGCCCCCTCAAGAAGGCGGCGGGGAGAGAAAGCAAGGCTCGACGACTTCTTGAAAAGTACAAGAATTCGAGATGAGCAAGAAAACTCAGATTGGCAAAGAGAAGGGGCTGAATTAGCTCAAACTCTCACTATGGGAGAATGATAAAGGAGAATCAGATGCAGAAGAGGAAGCAAGCTTAAGACTTTAGGGAAGGTGGAGGATGAAGGAGCAGAGCGCTATAAAAAGGAATCCAGGATAGGGAGATGGATGAGGGGATTATAAAGCTAATGCAATAGGATTTCAAAGAGTCAGATTGGTGGAAGATGGGTTTCGAAGATCCCTAGGACTAGGATTGTGGATCTCGAAAGATGAGGCTTGGTGGATTGATTTGGATTGGTGGATCCCTAAGACTAGGATTGTGGATCCCTAAAGCTAAGAGTGATGAGTGATTCAAAGAGATATTGATGCATAAGCTGGGGTAGGAGAGACGGATGCTGGATATGGATGGGGGTTAATGGAGATGAAGGAAAACCATTGAAGCTTTTTGAGTGGGGGGATACTTCAAAGAGAAGTACCACCATGTAGTTGAGCACTAGATTTGCTATAGGACTATTGGTTAATTGCCAAGGTTACCAAGAACATCAAGGCCTTTTCACCAACCATCCAAAGGACTGACAAACTAACTCAAAACAAACACACAAAGATTGCCCCAGCATCACACATGAATCCTAGAGGAAGCAGCGTGGAAACGACACTGGAGAACCCACAAGCAGAAAAGAAAAACAAACGAAAGACCTGATCAAGACCTTACGCTCTAATTGCCCCATTCACAGCATACCATGATATGGAAGATCGTGGCAACCTTGAGGAGGGAACAAGGAGATTGCTTGGAAAAGATACTTCACGACCCAAAAGGGAAGATCCCAAATCAAAAGAAAGTGAAAATCCAAAAGAGAGTCGTTTGCCAACGAGATGGGTAGGACAAGGTACTAACGGACCAAGATCAGACATGAGGAAAGCTATATTCTGCAAGGATCTATCGGAAAGCATCTAAGCTGATGGATCTGGATGGGTGATGCGTCTGGCAAGCTGAACTAAGAAGGATAGCACTTTGGTGACAAGAGATCTAGCTAAAGGATGCATTGGAATAGCTAACCAAGCTATGCGATGGGTGCAAGATGCTGATCAAGGATGAACTGACACGAAAGCTGGATAGATACAATGGTACTAAGCTAAAGAGGATGTACAAGCTGACAGACCAAGATATTTACAAGCGGGCTAATCAAGATATGGTACAAGCTAATGGACCAATGATAGGTATGATACAGATGGATAAAAAGTTCAAGATGAGAGGATAGCGGGATGGCTCAAGTTGGTGCAAGAGGCAGAAGCTAAGGATGAGGTGATAGCGAAAGATATGGATTTGGCAAGATGCATCCAATGATGATGATGGGGACAATGCTAAGGTTGGTGGTAGCTGAATGGATAGATGGCGCTAGAGTGAATGGCTAATGAGAGGATGACATTGGATTTGCATGAGGATAGCCTAGAGCGGGATACCAATGACAAGGGAGGATCGACAAGACAAGATCTCCAAGGAATATAGTGCCCCCAATCAGAAGATAACATGCAGAAGGAGGTCTTATGATGGATGTGATAGGATTGAAGCTAGGATGGAAAAAGCTGAAGGGGCTAGGGAGATGGATGATAGCTGAGATGATTGGCTGAAGCTGCATAAGATTAGTGGATGGTGTGAGATGGAAGCTGGAGGATGGAGGATAGGTGGATAGATTGGAATATGGAGTTGGATGTCAAGAGATGACCAAAAGCATGAGGGTGATAGGCTAAGCTGGGGATGGCAGGATTACGCATGATGCTTGTTTGCCAAGTTTTCATCATGGTACTTGTCCAAGGTGCTTGAATTGCCAAGTTTTCACCAGTGGACGCTTTATTTTTCTTTTCTTTTTTGACTTTTTGACTTTGGACTTAGCTGGAATGATTTTGGCTTTCTTCAGCTATTTTGGCTTTTTTGGGATTTTTCACTGGCTGCTGGAATGTTCAATTTTGTTGCTAGCTGTTGGTACACCGGATGTGTGATTTATGCAATAGATCAGATTAGATGGGATTGATGGTAGGAGATGGAGGGATGAAAATGCTGGAAAGGAGCATGAGATGGGGATGCTTGCAAGAGCAACATTGGCACATGTTGGGATGGGTGTGAAAAGAGCATATGGGGGATAGATGGTAGATGCGGGCATGATGGAGGATTTGTGGAAGCGTGCTTAGGGATATAGGCACCCAGGATGGAGTTAGGAGATGGGGGACACAAAGCACTAGATGGGGGATTAGCAATGGTGGATGCCATTATGCATTGGGTTTCAACTTTTTTCTTTGGGATCCACATGGTTTTGGATTTTCTTTTCATAGGCTTTTGTATTGTTTTGCATTCTTTGATTGGATTTTTCCTTTTTGAAGTATGTCTTTTAGAATAGACATATGATTGCCTAGGATGTGGATTTTTAGCTTTATGCATTTTGAAGTTGGCATTCACATTGCTGTGGTAAGCTTTGGGAAGATGGTTAGGAGAAGCTTTGTGAGATGGAGAGGATATGAAAGAGCATGTAGGGGGATGATGATGGATGATGTGCCCTGATATGTGCCTTTGTTGATCTTGCATAGAAATGGATGGAATAGGATTTTTATGATGGCTGATAGGAGGATGGAGGATGGTAGATTTTGGGACATAGGGACCCAAAATGGATTTAGCGGATGAAGGGGGGATATGGTAGGTTGTTTTGGGTTGCAAAGATGGTGGAGGGGGGATGACATAAGATTTCTTGAAGGAGTGATGGGAGGCTGGCATGGTGGGCTTGGAGATAGGCTTGGTTTGGGGGTGTGGTGTACCAACACCTTTAGATGGTGAGCCTTTGGATACATATCCAAGACCATGAAATCCTAGATTTTTTTGTGCAATAATAGGCTCTCTGATTCCTTGCTCTTGTGGTCCTAAACCTTGACCTTGATAATGCCATCGATTGAGCATTTGAACAAGCTGAGGAAACTTTTTGCTTGCAGAAAATGGTAGAAGTGATTTATTAGGTGTATTACAATGGGGAGATATTGTTCTTAATTCTTCTACTAAGAGAGGGCCACCGTAGATGAATGTAAGTGAACCAAGAGGGTAGATTATAGATGGTGGAATAGCTTGGATAGGTGGTAAGATGGAAGCATGGAGTGGGGGAGATGGAAGGATAGGATCTTGATGTAGCTGGTGGGAGGACAAGATATCTTGTAGTGGAGGAGATATGGCTCGAGGTTTTGGAGATGGAGGAGATGGTGACTGCACTATGGATGGAAGACATGGTACGATGATATCTTCATTTATGCTTTGGGGGATGTCAACATGCTTTTGGGCAGGATCTTGATAGGATTGGTTTGGAGTGGATGGTGTGATAGGAGGTGAAGGGATGGATTCTTCAAAGGCAACAGATGGATAGATGGGAGATTCAGTAGTGGAGATGGGTGAGTAGAAGATGGATGCATAAGGGTCATTACGAGAGATTTGGGAAATGCTTGGACGCGATGTGGATAGGATTTGGAGGGATTTGATAGGTGGTGGGATTTTGATGCTTGCGAGAAGTGGAAGGATTTTAAGCAATTTGATGGATGGTATAGGGATGATAGCTATGGGAGATGGAGGTGATATTATAGATGGGGAAGCTTCATCACTGACTACTTCACATGGTTGGATTAGATGACATGGCTTATCGACTATTGGAGGCAACTTTTCTTGTATTTCCTCTAGGAGATTCCTTGGAGACTCGTGTGTCGAAGGTGGAGGTGTATTGACAGGAATAGCTAGTGTGATGGGGGTGGAAGATTGGAAGCTTGGTTGATGGGGTGATGGAGGGGAAGCTGGAATATCAGATGGCATGACTAGATAGTTTGGAATAACTCTTGGATTTTGGGGGATGCTTGGGGGAATGTTTCTAAGGCTTTCAATATACCCGTCATAGTCAACAAGATTTTCATCATTGGAATAGGAGGTGGCGGGAGCAAGGACAATGCGACCAAAAACATCATGATAAGATTGGTACTTCATGCTTTGATGATGAATTTGATGGGGATGGGGTCTTGCATATGGATGAACACGAAAGCTCATGGTTGGATTTGGATTAAGCACAGATTTTGGATTGGCTGATGAAAGATTACCTAGGGAGAGTCAAAGCTGCATGACAGACCTAAGGAGGATTGGCTGGAGATTTTTGGCTTTCCTATGGATGGAAGACTTCAAGAGCATGTTGTCAAAATGTGAGAGTTTTGCTTTCCTATGTGCTAGATTTGGTTGTGGTTGTGTCAACTTGAGGATAGACTAATGATCCTATGGGCATGACACGAGATTGACCACTTGTGGATCCCAACCTTTAGCTCAAGGTGATGAGGGATACAAGTGACAAAGCTAGATTACCCTAGACAAAGCTCTATCAAAGGGATAACCTTGGTGAGGCTGGTGGATTGGTCGGATTGATTGGATAGCAAATTCTAGCAGAATGACAACAACTCTTTAAAGGCTTGGGTGTGATTTTGGATTGGGTTGCTAGCTGGCTGGGGGGGATGATTTGGATGGACTTTGGATTTGGGATTGTTCTAAAGCAAAGAACTAAGGGAGCTTGGATGATCTTTTGATGAGGCAGTGACTACACTAAGTATGCCTTGAGTTGAGAGATTTTTGCTTTTCTGGGATTTTGACCAAAGTTGGCAAACATTCATTCAAAAGCTATGAACAAACAAGCAGACAAAATTTTGGAGCAAGCACATCAAACACACCAACATCTGAGGAAGCTTTCTACAAGGATGAAATGTGTTATAGCTAGGGAGTCCTCGATATACGCAAGGTACATGAGGCCCAAATTCATAGATGAAACCAAAAAGATGTCACACAGCCGAGAGGAGCGGTAACCCACTTCTCCTCTTTCACTTCTCAAGGGTATAAAGTTCCTTGAGGCTTAGCCCGAGTGACAAAATTTTGATCCCAAGAGAGGTGTCTTTGGATTCACCTCCCGATCTTTATACTCCGCCGAAACGCTGGAGTTGAGGTTGTCCCAAGGGGTGATGAAATCTCCAAGCAGGCCTCCTAAAAAGCTAAGACAAGATTTTGGATCCTAATCTTATGCACCCAAGATGGCCTCGAAAGACGACAAGGGGAGAGAAGACTTGGATGATCTTGGGCTAAAAAACACGCTTGTTCTTTTACCAACTGACACTTAAGTTTTCTGATCTAGACTTTGCAAGCACTCATGTTTAAGATACAATGTTCAATTCCAACTTGAAGCGCCAACAAAAGTAAATCGATCGAAGAATGCAAACAATAAGAAGAGTTAGGGTCAACAAAAGAAAACTCGCGTGCCCGGAGGCCCTCCACGTCAAGTATCGATTAATTTCCTTTAAAGCATTCAAGAGTTGGTGTGATTTTGTTTTAAGCCCAAAGAAAATGTGTGAGACTTGATTTTGTCAAGCGCGCGCCTGGAGGCCCTCCACGTCAATAGTTGTTCAATTTTAGTGCCCAAATGAAGTGTTTGATATTGCAATGGTTAATTGATCCTTGGAATTCAAGATTGGATTTGTTATTTTAATCATGCATTCAAGGAAAATTTGATTTTAATCCATAGCATTCAAGAGTGTGTTTAGCAACATGCATTCAAAGACAAGTGATTAAACATTCAAGTTTTTTTCATTTGAGCATTCAAGATTGAGATTTTGTGTGTTTGTTTTAAGAACTTTGAAGTGCTTTGTTTTAACCTTAGATCATTCAAGATTGTTTTTGGACTCAAAAATGAAAATGAATCTTTGGAATTTGCTTTTTATTCGAGATTTTGTGTTCTAGTTTGCATGTTTTAAGCCCAAAAATGATATTCCTAGATTGTTTTGATGCATGAAAAACCTAAGAAACATTCAAGATTTTGCAACAAGACATTTGTTTGGAACAAATAACAAAGCTTTTAGGACAATTTTTGGCAACCATTTAGGACTCTTAATTTTCATGAGATTTTTAAAAGAACTTTAAAATATTTTCAAATGAGGTTCATTTTATCCTTGATTGATGCTTTGAGTTTGATTTAGATTTTAGTGTGCACTTAGTGTTGATTTTGAACCTTTTGAAATAGAAACTTGAAGTTCTTTTTAAATTTCCAAAAATGAAGTGTTCCTAACTTTGCATGAATGCATCTAAAACCTTGATGTTGCAAGGATGCAAATGATTAGATTGGTTTAATTTCACTTGTTAAAAGATTTCTTCTTTTTTGCAAATTTTTAATTTTTTAATGGATTTAAGTATGATTTGGGGGTCCATTTTAAGCACTAAAAAGAAGTGTGTATGATTTTGCTTCCTTAAAAAAAAAATGGCCAAGATCTCCCACAAGAAGAAGAAGAAGAAGTAGATGGAATAAGAAGAATATAGACAAGAAGAGGAAGAAAAATTCCAAGTGCTTTGTCCACCTATAAGCTTGAAAAATCTGCAAATACTATGAGATAGACTATGAGTTCCTTTGTCTTCTTCATGCTCATGTGGACCTACAAAACCAATTTATACAGTCCTACCAATCACAAAAACAAGCAAAATTAGCCAAAATCAGCAAATGACATACAAAACTTGACTAAAAAAGCTAATGAAGATGACCCATGCAGGGTCCCACCGGGCGTGCCAAAATGTATATGAGCAATGTTAGTATGCTAATAGAAACCAAATTTAAATAAAGCTTCTACAAACTAAACAAAATTCATAAACTTCAAGATAGACTAAGATGAGCTCTCAATTGAGAATATGAGCCATTAATGGACTCTCTCAATAAGAAGCTCTCTTGTTGAGTAGCTTTATCTAAATGGATAGGATGTATGCTCAATATGCTTTCAAAGGCTTCAATGGATGATTGTGGATTTTTGGTGTGGATAGATGGCTTTAGTATGGATTTGGCTCTCAAAATAGCATTATAACTTTACTTCATGGATTGTGTTATTTTGCAAAGGGGAATGATCCAATTTATAGGCAAGAGGCTTGAGGGATTGAGGGCTAAGATGCAAGGATGGAAAAAAGATCATGGAGGGCTTAGATTGCATGAGAGGAGAGCACATGGATTGTGCTTCCTTACAACCAATCAAGGAGTGACACATGTCACATGGTGAGAGGATGGAGAAAAGGGGAAGGATGAGTCAACAAAGGAGGCTCAAGGGATAAAATCTTCATAAAGACCCTCATAATGACTTGTAAGAGCAATAAAAGGGCTTGTAAGAGTCATTTATGACCTAGTGGACTTCATAAAGTTTTATGGTTGAGATATTTTGAGGGTGATGAGAGCAAATTCGACTTGGACTTGATTAGGAAGGTTTTAAGCTTGTTTAGGCTTGTGAAAATGATTAGAGGATGGATTAGGATGGTTTAGGATTAGCTTAGGGATAGGCAAGTGGATGGCATTTAATGAGGGTGGGTGAAGGAGGAGATATTTGTTAACTTTGGCTTTGGTTAGTAAGTTTTAACACATGTTTAGGGAATGTGACAAGGTTAGGAGGGGATTAGGATTAGGTTTAAAGACATTTTCTAGAAGAGTCTAGACTTTGGATGAGGATAAAGAAATTCTAGAATAGTTTAGAATTTTCTAGGATAAGGATGAAGACTTTCTAGAAGAGTCTAGAACTTCTTAAGATGAGGATAAATTAGATTTTTAAGAAATAAATAAAGTTTTATTTATTTCAAGGGTTTGGGTTGAGGAGATATTTATTAAAACTTTTTTAATAAACATGAGGATTAATATTTAATCTTAATTAAATATTTTGAGTTGGGATTAGGGGTAGGAAATGATGGGATTAGCCTTTAATCGAAATTAAAGAAGGATTAGAAGATTTTGGAAGAGGTTAGTGGTCTTAAGGAAATTGGCCAAGGTTTGGGCAAAAATTAAATTTTTTATTTATTTTGGGTTTTTTGGTCAATTTATTAATTAAATAATTAATAAACAAGGAAATAATGTTTAAATAAGATTTAAACATTTTTGGGAGGGATTCCTTAATTAAATATTTTTAATTAAGATAAAGGGATTTAATGGCATAAAAATTAATTAATTAATTAATTAAATAATTAATTAAATAATTAATTAATAAATTAATTAATTAAATAATTAATTAAATAATTAATTAATAAATGATGATGTCATCAGAAATTTTTCAGAAAATAAAAATACTTTATTTTCTAAAGGTTTTTAGGTGTCTACAGGTATCACATGACTTGATTCTTGTGCACACATCATAGTGGATATTGGAGTGATTGTGAATATCATGTGACTTGATATTTATGGACATGCCATAACTCTTGATATCACAATGAAATGATATTTTTCTCTCACACAATACATGGATCTATTCTGTCTACATTGGGATGACAATTATCCTCCCTAGCTAAGAGGAGGATTTAATTATGTATAGCTTTGGTTGGATCAATCTAACTGGTTTAATGCATATCAATCTTGAACATTTAGCTCCTATTCTTCATTGATCTAATTATTTGCAACCTCATAAGAGATTTATGTTTTTCATAATAATCTTTTCTATCTATAATTATAGTCAACAATGATCACTGATTATATATATATATATATATATATATATATATAATTAGTGATATATATATATATAATATAAATCATATTATTGTACCATCTTAAAATTGAAGCACCAGTCATTTAAGGTCTCTTATATATATAAAATAGAAATCATATTACTGTACCATCTTAAAATTGAAGCACCAATCATTTAAGGCCTCTTAGAATCCACCCCATAGTGACTTCATGAACCATGGATACACATGTGCTCATTCTCCTATCTCTTTTTGATTTTCCTAATTCTATTTGCACTCCCTTCAAGACCTCCAGGACTTCATTATGATTCCTTCTTGTGGAATAGGTTGACCTCTTCCAAGAAGAGGTCCACCAAGTTGACCTCTTCCCTAAGGGAAAGAGGCCTTCAAGGCCCAAAGTGCCTTGGGGTTTCCAATTATTTTATTCTAATCCCTAATCAGATTGTATTATTTTGTTGCCTAAAAACTAGTATAAAATGAGGCTTGGGATCTTCATTTTCACGTATTTTCATAATCTTTCATGACCATAAGCTATCCATGTGCACTCAAGGCATTCAAACAAGCAAGTTTTACCAAGCATTCAAGATACTCAAGGTTTCTGGAATTTTTTGTGGGCACTTTCTCTTTAAGTTCTAGCATTTTTTATCCATCAAGGGAAGAGATCTACATTGAAGCATTCATTATCTTATTCATTGATGCATATTTACATCTGTGTCTCCATGATGTGGTTTTGGTAGATATATTGCAATTGTGCATAAATCCTACATCCTACATATCAAATTCAACACCAATAACACACAACCAACACAAATCCTTATTGATAAGGGTTTCCACAAGAAAGGTGAATACTTGCATTTATATTTTTTCCTTTACCTACATTTACATTTCAATTTCAAGGTTGATTCCTTGATCTAAGGCTTGACCAAACCAAGCCATCATCCACCTAAAAACAAAACCATATTTTACTATGCGCAAGAGTAGGTTAGCAAATTTCTAGTTGTAGATATAGAAATGACTCCCTGAGAAATTTTAGAAAAATTTGGGCCTACCTAGTATCAGGCCATGGGAAAATGGTGACTTTGTGGAATATTGTTCAGACACATTTCCTCCAGGTTGACCTATTCTAGGAGCTCTAATAGGAAAAACTATTTTTGAGTTTTTCTAGGTTTTATGTTTTATTCAAGGATCCATAGATAGAATTTTAGAATCAAGCCAAGATACACACTTTTTGAATAAAAAATGCAACTTCCTATACATAATTCAAGGTAAGTACTCTATTATTCATTTCTATTTTCAGTTTTAACATAATTGCATATCTTAATTGGGTTGATTGCATTCATTTAGTACTTAGATCTACATCACATATCATTTTTAGTCAATTAGTTCAATTACATAATTACTTTCACATGTCACATATAGGAAAAAGATATTTTCTTTGCATTACATTCCTTTTCACAATTCAAATTCATTACTGGCATCCCTTACTCTACTTAAGTCCTGCTAATCTAATTTGAATTAAAATATGAACCATGCTTGGAAATTGTCCTTCTCCCCACACACATTAATTATTTTGCGGAAAAAGTGGAGGCCTAGGTCCTATTTTACCCTCTTCCATTTTTCACAAAAACATTTTGGTGAACCTAACTTGTGCCCCTTTCTTTTTAGAGTTGAATTTTTTTCTTTGCATTTGGTGTTTACCTTCTTTTGGTGAACCCGGTGTCTTCCCCCTTCTTGTGGATTTTGGAGTCATATCCTTTGATCTCCCTTATTTCCTTCTTTTCATTAATTTTGGAGTTAGATTCAGCTATATTTTGTATGTGGTTATATCTTTTCTTTTTATTTATTACATCCATATTCTTGTGGTTAGATCTCATTAGAGTTTCCTTTTGTGATATCCTCTTTTATGAGCTTAATTACATTAAGTCCAACCTATATCATTCCCATTAGGAAAAGTCACAGACTCATGGTTTCTTTTGATCATGATTCCACTTTTCTTGCTAGGACCCATAATGACACTAATATTTTTACTCAAGGTCTCAATCATATCATGGAACATAACTCTTCTCATTCTTCCTATGATGAAGACTAAACCTTAAGAGTCCCTCCTTCACAAGTTGATGATATCTCCGATGAGTTTGAAAATCTAGAAAATTGAATTTTACAAGAGAACCAAACCTTGATAGTGTTGCCTCTATTGAGACTATTATGAATCTTATCACCCATGATAATAATAACATATCTAACTTGGGTGGCATATCTTACCTTATTAATACTCATGTTAAGCCTTTGACAAAATATGCTCAAGAGTTAGGATACACTCTTTCTTTCACAATGATTGAAGCTTCTATTCTAATTTCCACTGCTCTTCCTAGCATTCTTACTTATGTGTCACCTCTCATGATGACTACTATACAAGTCTTCCTCCTGTAAGTGTTGGTCTTCCTAACCCTTGACTATTCACAAGTGCTCCACTTACTTCCATATCTTCTTCATTAACTTCATATAATGTGATTCCTTTCGCATACTCCAATCCTCCTCCCATTCTTTCCAATCCTACAGTAACATATTTGCATCTTCCTTATGCATCCCATAATTTTCCTAACACATCCAATATCTCCATGCCTACTATTGCATCTACTAATCCCACAATTAGTATCCTATTTCAAATCATCACCACTTTGCAATAACCACTGACTTAATTCACTCAATCTAAGTACAACATCCCTACATATGACATTGCTAATCCCCTTTCCTTAGACATCCTTAGTGTTGTTATACCACAACATGTTGAGATACCTTGTCTTGAGACTTACAATGGTAAGGGTGATATTGTGATTTATATTAGGACTTTTCAAACTATATGTATGAATTTCTCTCACGACTATAGGCTCATGACAAATTTGTTCACACGTAATTTTAGGGATAAATCCTTACAATGGTATTTCTCTTTTATTCCTTATTCTATCGATTCCTTTCAAACACTTTCCAACACTTTCATTCAATTTCAAAACAAAATTGGTCCTCAATTTTTTTTGACTAATTTAATGTATTACGAATAAAATGTTAAAGAAAAAGTTAGTGACTTTATTGGTATATTTAAACACTTCATGCTCAAATATATTATCTTGTGCATGATCATGATATTCAACACATCTTTATTTATAATTTGCAAACATACATTAGAGATAAGATTCTCCTTACTGAGTACACCTACTTTTCACATCTTTGTATAGTGCTTCACCACTATGAGTTAAAAGTGATCCAACTTGAGAGCTATACTCCAATGAATCCTATTACTAGTGATAAGAGTGATGTTGTCATTAATCAAAACAAGTTTTCCAAGCCTACAAAATTCATAAAAATCAAAAAATCAACCAACACAATTGTTGATTAATTGGCTACTACATCCAAAGGTAAAATTATTTTTTTCTTTGTATATCATCCTAATTGTAAGTACACTTTTGTATCTAAACCTTTACCTGAGGTGATGATTGAATCATCATTCATGTTGGCATTCTTTGTCTTCCTCCTATATGTCATATTAAGACTAACAAACTAGTGATTAAGTCATTTGATCGAAATACTTTCAGTCAATACCATCATCAACTAGGTCATGATACTCAAAATTGTTATTCTTTGAAAGATTATATTCAAGATCTTATTGATTCCAATGCTATATCTATTAATTTTGAGATTGACAGTACAAATAAATTGGTTACACCTCTTAATAAAAATTTACAAATCTACACTAATCCTTTGTCTTCACATTCAAAAAATATCATTAACCAACCTTCTTCTCCTGACACTAACATTAGTTATGATGATAAGGTATAAGAAGCTAATCATTTCGTTAATCTATTGAGCCTCAACCTCAACCTCTAACTTCACCTTCGCATAAGCCTACAAATTTACCTCCTATCACATTTAATCTATATGTTATGTTCAAATCATATAATGGTCCTCTTTACATTACTACTAGGGTTTCTTATATCCCATCTAGTGGAGTTTTAATTGATCCTTCTTCCTTTGTGAATGTTATCACTAAAGAGCATCTTTTTAACAAAGGGTTGTAGAAAGATACCTATGATACATCTATTATGTGGATTCAAACTTTTAATGGTTTTCTTTATTTCCCTCAAGGTTATATCAATATTCCTATCACTCTTGTCAGTTGACTTGTTTGCACTACCTTTTGTTTCATTCCTAGTTTTAATCAGTTTCAAGTTAATCTTGGTATTATATGGCTCTCTTCCATGTGACATATAACTTCTACCTTTCATAAGTGTATTAAATTTCCCCGTAATAGAGAAGTTGTCACCATTAATCATTCTCTTTATAAACCTTTACATCCTCGAGATTGTATTGAGATAGATTTGTATTGGCCATCTCTTCCTCAAACACCACCTAGTCATCTTGATCATCTTTATCGATCCTATCATAAATATAAGGTAGAAAATATTTTTGAGCTTAGTATTCCTAAGGTTTATCCTCTTATCACTATCTCACCTACCCCATATGTTCCTCATAATACTATTCTTTAACCTATAGTTGTTCCCTCTTCGAAGCCTATGACAGTCAATCCTAATCCTTCAAGTTTATCTTGTAAAACCATTCATAATCAACATCCTTGCAAGCATCAATTTAATCATCAAGATAAGACCAAGGTTGAGACTCTTGCTTCTCAGAATGCATCTTAATCTGAATCTTTACCTTCCTTTGATCAACCCATGCTTGAGCCTTTGGACCAATTTGATCAAAGTAATAATATGCAAATGGATAAATATGATGATTTTTTTCATATTTTTAATTTCCATTTATCTTAAAATGGAAGATACTCTTGATGATGAATCTTGTTGAGAATGTTAGCCTCATAGTAAATTGAAGCAAACTCTATAATTAAATATAATCTATGATACTATACACGGTTGATTATAAGTCTAATTATGGAGGTTTGATTGTAATATATATATATATATATATATACATATATATATATATACATACATATATATATATATATATATATATATATATATATATACATATACATATATACATATATACATATATACATATATATACATATATATATATATATATATGTATGTATATATATATGTATGTATATATATATATATATATGTATATGTATATATATGTATACATATATATATATATGTATATATGTATATATGTATATATATACATGTATATATATATATGTATATATATGTACATATGTATACATATATATACATATATATATATATATATGTATACATGTATATATGTATATATATACATATATGTACATATGTATACATATATACATATATGTATATATGTATATATATACATATATACATATATACATATATGTATATATGTATACATATGTACATATATGTATATATGTATATATATACATGTATACATATATATATATACATATATATATATGTATATATACATATATATGTATATATACATATATACATATATATGTATATATACATATATACATATATACATATACATATATACATATATATGTATACATGTATATATATGTGTATATATATATGTATATGTGTATGTGTATGTGTATGTGTATGTGTATGTGTATGTGTATATGTATATGTTGTTGGAATTACAATAGGAAAGATAAACTTCTGAGGGGGTTGGGGCGGGGGGCGGGGGCGGAGGGTGTGAATCAATAGTTTAAACTTGGACCCATAAAAAGTTCACCACACATCCATCTCATACATTCAATGAGTAAACTGAAATAACATGTAAAGCATACATCTAAATCATGTAAACACATAAGAAATCATACACATATGGCACGAGATATGATTACCCAAAAACCCTCCAATGAGAAGGTAAAACTGGAGTGGGGATGACACCCAAAAATCTTCACCACTGCAGTAATAAAGTGTATCCAATGAAGGTTACAATGTTTTGATCATCAGTCACGATCTACCCTGTGAGAGGCCTACCCTATCAAAGTCTTACAAAGATTGTTAGGTCTCACCTTGTTAGAGGATTTCAACAACCTATTAGAAGTGTGCCTTGCTAGAGGACTTTACCTTACAACTAAGTAAGCATCGTGTTAAAGGATTTCATATAGCCTGTTAGGACTACCCTGTTAAGAGATCTTGACTAAAATCACCTGTTAGAATATCTCAGCTTTGATCCTGTGGTTAGCACTTGCTTTCCTGATAACATATCACCTCTAAATAATTGTCTTCTTAATCCTTCTTGATCAGATGTATCTTTGTTGCATCCTTTTCTCTATCCTCCATTCAACTCTAAATGATTCTGCAATGTTTTTTCACTTCATAACTTCTAAGCCACCATGAATGCTCTATTTGCGCATGCAAACTTCTCTCTTTGCTCCTTCAATTCCTTACACACTCATTCATAGAGAGTTTATGATTTTGTCCTCCTTAAGGAGACTCAGTGACTTAGAATTAGCTACGAATCTATGGCTGAGATTCATCCATTTTGTCACTTAATCCTTCCCATTTTTTGATTGGCTGCATGTAATTGCATAGGGAATCCAACTAGAGATTCGTCCTTATCTCAAAAATATCGTAATCTAATCTTAAGTTGGCTCAAAAATGGTTTACATAGTTGATGCAGGCAAAGGATGAATAACCAGGGCCAAAGGCTCACCCAGCTATCCAAACCATCCTACAAGAGTTAACACAATGGAAGAAAACACAAGTGGACAGCAACCAAAGGAGGAGAAGAGGAAAATACTTTTATTGATTCATCAAAATATCTTCATACATGCCCAACTATGAGGCCTTCTGGGTTACGGCCAATTACAATACATTCACATTCAAAGATCCAACAGCAAATTCACACTTTTAGTTCTGCTCCCTCCCAAAACTTTCCTTCTTTGCATGACTTGCTTAGCTCTAAGCCTAAATTCTCAATTTATACTTGCCAAAACGGCTTACAAAACATTCTAGAACATTACATAAGAGGAGGGCCGACCCAACAACGGTCTGGACTCATCCCAAGAAAAGATCTTAAATTAAATGTCACAAATGAAATAATTCCCATAAGTCAGCTCGCAGAAATCACGTCCAAATACTGGCACTTGGCATACACTAGGTAACTTGACATCTAAAGGAATGCTACAATAACTCGACACCTGAAGAATGCTACAGTAACTCGGCACCTGAAGAGTGCGATAGGAACTCGGCACCTGAAGAGTGCTACAGTAACTCGGCACCTGAAGAATGCGACAGGAACTCGGCACCTAAAGAGTGTGACAAGAGCTCGGCACCTGAAGAGTGTGACAAGAACTTGGCACTTGAAGAGTGTGACAAGAGCTCGACACTTGAAGAGTGCGACAAGAACTCAGCACCTGAAGAGTACGACAGGAGCTCGACACTTGAAGAGTGCCACAGTAACTTGGCACCTGAAGAGTGCTACAGTAACTCGGCACCTGAACTCGGCACCAACTGCAAAAGAAGCAAAAAAAATAAGAGAGCAAGATAACAAGGCAACCCAAGATGCTCCTGCATCAATAGTTGTTTGTGCAATTACAAATAAATATGTCAAAACTATGTCACTCAGCATATGAAGTCTTTGATGCTCAGCATACACTAATCTTTCTACTGTGACTCGACACCTATATTTCTTGGCATATACTGTCTACTTGGCACTTGAGTGACTCAGCACATGAGTGGCTTGACACTCACTATGACTCAACATGGTCTATGGTTTGCTTGGCACATGTTACTTGTTCGACATGAAATAAGTAAGTAACTTAAGTGTGTTGACACTCACTTGTCAAAACCAATCTGAGATCAACATATGTATATATATTATCATAAACTTTAATACTAATTACATTAATATGCATCAGTTATGTTTATCATCAATTATCCTTTATGAAAGAATGTTATTCTATCAAACACTATTGATATGTATTGAGGCATGACCATGTAGGGTCATGCCCCTATGTGATCATGTGTGTGTGTGTGCACGCGTGCATTATTTACTACTACAGAGATATGTCAATCACATGGCAATATAGATCTCAGTCTGTAAATTCAGAACAACATATATACTTGAATAAAATTAAATCTGCACCAGTACTGTAGACAAAAGATTCACACACATCAAATAAGAGTTATTATTATCAGTACAAAGATATATATATATATATATATATATATTTAAAGTAAGTAAATTCATATTTAGAATCAGAGTTGAATATTGCTCAAGATCTTTACATCAAATTAAAAATAAATTTTAGTTAGTCTCCACCAATAATGATCAAATAAATTACATGATATCAGAGCCAAATTGGTAGAAAGATTGCTAAACTAATTTCCTAAAATAAAAAGTGACATCACGAAAAACAATGTTAGAGTCGAGGATAGACTCAAAGGAGCAACAAATTTCTTCTCATGGAAAATTTGAATTACAACAACCCTCAAAGAATTAGAATTGGAATTATTCATTGAAACAAAAATTTTAATACTTGAAGATGAGGTAGAAAAGGCCACTTGGAAAAGGTGAAATAACAAAGCTAGGAAGATCATTGTTGATTCAGTAAAAGATCATATTCTTCCTTCCATATCAAACCTCAAGAAAGCATTTGAAGTATTTAAAACAATTAAGGATACATTTGAGATCAACAACTCAAGTAGATTGCTTACATTAAAAAATCAACTTAAGAATATAAAAATGAATAAAGGAAAGTCAATCCCATCCTACTTTGGAAAAATTTATAGAAAAAAAATTCAACTATCTTCTATTGGAAGCAAAGTAGAGCATCAATAATTATCCATAATAGCACTTAGAGGACTACCTATATATATCTTGGGAAGCATTCATTCGAGTCGTCAACAGACTATCAATAATAGCTTTTGATCAACTTAGAAATGATTGCACCTTAGAAGAATAAAGACTAATTTCTAATGGGATCATTTCAAATCAAGAGGGAGAAAATCAAGCTCTTTTCTCAGTTTCTAATAATAGAGGGAAGAAGAGAAAATTTTAAGGAAAGAAAAATGATAAACAAAAAGGAAACAATAATTACAAAAGAAATGACTTCTCCAAAGTTCAATGTTACAAGTGTGAGAAATTCAGACATACCTTCAAACTTTGTCTAGAAAGGGAAAAAATTCTTGCCTCCTTAGCCGAAACAAAAAAGGAAGAAAATCTATTATTATACCAAGCTCTGTAAAGTGAGATAAAATCTAATGAAAATGTGTGGATAATAGAAAGTGGTGCATCTGGTCACATAACAAGATTCAGAGATAAGTTTGAAACTTTTGGAAGTTACACCACTGAAGGAGTCACCATTGGAGATAATTCCACCTACCTAGTAAAAGGAATTGGGACATGTTCTATACAACAAAAAACTAGGGGTTACTCTAAACTTGAAAGATGTTTTTTTGATACCTGGCATAAAAAGGAATGTAGTATCCATATCTAGACTTGTTGATGAAGGGTTTCAAGTCACCTTTAATGAAGACAAAGTTTTGTACTGGCCTAAAAATACTAACCTCGAGAATGCTATCACCATAGGGACTAGAGATGGAACCCTATATAAACTATGTAACATTCAAAAGAAATCTCTAAGTCACAAAGTAGTAAATCCTAATGAAATGTGGTACAGAGGGCTCAAACATATTGAATTCAGTACACTACCAAATATAGAAAAAATCACCACTGCAAAACCTAACTTAAACTCAAACCATATAGGCATTTGTAAAGAATGTGCTATAGGAAAGAATGTAAAAAGACCTTTTCCTCCTAGTGAACACAAGTCTAAATTAGTTCTCCAACTAGTTGACACTGATTTATGTGAACCTATGCCAACACTTTCTCTAGAAGGATTCTCATACTACATAATCTTTATTGATGATTTTTCTAGGAAAACTTGGATCTATTTTCTAAAATTCAAAGACAAATGAGGTTCTATTATAGTTTAAAGAGTTCAAAGCAATTGTGGAAAATCAAATGTAAAAAATAATAAAAACTCTAAGACCAGACAATGGGGGTGAATATACCTATGAAAATTTCAAAGACTTATGCACCTCTATTAGGATTAAGAGGGAGTATATTGCACCTTATAATCCTCAATAGAATGGGGTGGTAGAAATAAAAAATAGAACCATTGTTGAAGCAAAAAATGCCATATTGCATGATCAAATTTTACACTTCTCATTCTTGGCAGAGGCCACTAATATTGTTGTATATATTCAAAATAGATGTCCACACTCAATCCTAGAAAACATAACTCCTGAAGAAGTCTTTGTAGGGATTAAACCTGACCTAAGTCATCTCAAAATATTTGGTTGCCTCATTTACATTCACATACCTAAAGAAAAGAGGACCAAGTTATAACCATCCGAGAAGAAAGGAATATTTGTTGGGTATAGAGAAAACACCAAATGGTATAAAGTCTATATACTTGGGTAGAGATCAATTGAAATTAATAGAGATGTCAAATTTGAAGAAAACACTACTTTAAAACTATCCACTAGTACAAAAGATGAGCCCATCATAGAATTAAATGAAAATTTGCAAATTGAAAATTAAAGGGAGAACATATTAGAAGAGAATGAACTACTACCAGACACTTAAAAATAGAGACATATATAATATCAAGAAAAGGCCTTTATGGGAAAGGAAAATGATTGAAGAAAATAATGTTGGACTAGATGAAATCTCCAAAGAGAGCAAGAAAATTAGAAATAAATCTTGTTACACTGTAGTAGTAACTAAGCTTACAAAATTTGAACCATCAACTATTGAAGAAGCCCTATCTTGTCAAGCATGGAAAGATGCTATGGTCAAAGAATACCAATCCATATTACAAAATGATGTTTGAGATATTATACTTAGGCCAAATGAAAAATCAGTTGTTTCATCAACTTGTGGTTATACAAAATCAAATATGCTTTAGATGGTAGTATTGGAAAACATAAAGCAAGATTTGTTGCTCGAGGTTTCTCCCAAAAGGTAGGTATTGATTACGAGAAAACCTTTGCTCCAATTTCTCGATACACTTCAGTAAGGACAATTTTTACAATTACAACATCCAAAGGATGGAAGATACATCAAATAGATGTCAAGACCACATTTCTGAATGGTGTCATTAATGAAGAAGTATACATCAAACAACTTAAAGGTTTTTTTATATAAGATAAGAATCTATATGTATGTAAACTA